>JAWQUT010000391.1:149361-165046 GCA_033807755.1 Ellobium chinense
AAAACACAAGATATCGAAAAAAGCCCATGACATTCTCAAAACAGGGGCTTGGAGAGTTGTTATGCAAAATTTTATGTAAATTGGACCAGAAAAAAGTCAGATCGAACGGATAGAGTGACGAAAACTGTTATTTTGAGATAATTGACGATAAAGATTACCCGATAGATGCATTTGATAAAAGGTAGTCATTTCCTTTCGCATCAAAATACACTTATTGAGACAGGTATCATGAAAATAACTTCAGGATTCGATAAAGGACATGTTGCTGTTTAAAAAACTGCCTTAAACTCATTTTACACAGTTTTACCCAATTTTACCCCTACAGGGTGCCGCACTTGCCCTTAAACCCAAACTTTATTACCAATATTTCATCCAAAAGTTATTAGTGAAAAACAAAAGCAATTGATGTGATTTATAAAATATGAGCATCATACATATCAATTTTCATATCAATCTTATGTACAAGATCCTTTACACGATTTAGAGGAGATCACTTCTTGAAGTTAAGAAATCAATCGTCTGTCTTATAATTATGCATAAATTTAAACTGGTATGTGCATTTTTGAAAGTTTTTTGTACATGTGTTATGTTTGTAAGTTTGCACGACATTATGTGCATTCATGTAATTATTCTGCATATTTAAAAATGTTTGAAAAACAGTCAGTTTTTAAAAAAGTGTTCCTTTACAATTGCTTCTGTTGAACGAAAGAACCAAGTATTATGCCAAGAAGTTGACTGTGAGGTCAGTGTGGAGTATTTGCTTTCATAAAGAGAGCATTTTTTTTTTCTGCTATATGATATGTGATATGATGTTTTATCCAGGGAAAACATAAATGTGTTGTCACAATACTTTAGATATTTAGATGAACAGATACAATGCACCTTTATATGCTCTGAAGGAAACATTTTTTCTAATACCAGAATGAAGTCATCGTTTCGTTCATGATTCATGATAATATTAAAATTGATGATGTATCAAAATAACATAACAACAGTGATATAATTCATGAAAGCAACTAAATTAAGATAAATTTCCTACTTATTCATTAAAACAGTTGCTCATCAGTAAACCATAAGTGATCATATAGATTTTGGAAGCTACTCATAACATTAAAACATAAAAAAGATGCCAAAATTAGCAATCGCAGCAGCATCTTCAAAAGGCAAATATCAAAATCTAGTAAAGCCATGGCTAGATTGAAAGAGATATTGGAAATCAGCAGAGCTAGTTTAAATCTATGATGCACTGTTTCCGGAAAATGGTAAAAAATAAAAAGTTTGAAAAGTCTGAAATTATCTGTTATGTGACGAATCGCAGAAATTGAATTTTAAAAATTATAAAATTAAGCTTTAGGAATTTGAAGACAAGCATACACCACATTGTTAACATGCTTTGTAAATTAAATATACGTCACATAACAGTCATGTAGATCTTCTTATCCAAGGTTTCGGCTTTCTGACCTTTTCCTGGAACACCAAATGACACACTGAATAAAGACAAGGTATGAATCCCAAATTGTTGTGACATAAAAGAGAGGCCCTTGGCAAATATACAAGGGGCTATCTTCAAAACTCTGTAACAACTGAAAAAAAGGGAGACGTATTAAACAGCTCTTCAGATAGAAAGATACATATTAACCAAACAGTTCATTCACAAAACCTGGCATATAGTTTGACTGGTTGAAGCAAGGTCGAGCCTCATTCAGTATTGAAAAGAGAATAGCTTTTATATGATACTGAACATGCTATAAAAGTTAAAGCAAATAAAAATGCGGATTGTAGCATCAAAATACATTCTGTCTAAGGTTTACAGAAATGATAAACCTGTATAATGCGGGTGTGGATAATAAAATTCTGTTTGGAACAGGTCAGAACTGATAGCCAGTTGTTTTTCCTTGTCAAAAATGTCTACAAATCAAAATTAGCTGTGAGGCTTCAAAAGCCAAGTCTGATCTTAACATGAACTAGAACTTCTACAAAGTCATTTTTTAGTCTTTGCAAAGCAGCACCCTGTTTCCCTTTGCTCATAAGCAACAAACTGTACTGGGGTTGTTTCAGTAAGATTTGATGCGTCTGTCACTGCCATCAACACTCGAGCTAAACTTAAAGGGACCATATCCTAATATTTGCTTTTTTAAATTTTGCATCGCATGTATTTTTCCATTCTCCTGACAGTTTCTGAGAAAAAAAAAAAACCACCGCAGAAATGTCGGGATTTTCGTTTTACATGCATTGCCGTTACTCGTGCTGCAAAATAAACTAGCAGATAACTTGTCCAGACAGTTTACGCATGCGTCTGCAACCACTGTCTGCTAGCTATTCTTGCTTTATGACGTCACACAGCAAGATTTAAGAATATGGAATTCATGCTTCAAATAGTTGTAGTGTCCCTACAGCATTCCTAGCAAAAGTGTGACATGGGATCTTTTATATCTAGGAAAGCCCTTTCATATACATAAATGCAAGCTAAAATTCGGCATCTCTGCAAAACTTTAACTAGTTTAAAGTATAATAAGGGTTAACGTACAGCAAAAAGGTAAATATGGATATGCTTAACTTTTTTTGTAGCTTGTACATGACATTGGATACTATATGATGATACTTAAATGGCTAGACTGTACATGCTGATACTTGGCGAGTAAACATTTAAGAATTTATAAAAATCAAGAACTTTAAAACAAACGTAAAATGGTAAGTCTTCACAAATAAATAAAGGTAATTCAATGGCGCAAATCTTCGATCCAAAAAGATCATCTTCAGGCATTAAAAATTATTCTAACTGCACCTTGAAATGTAATCCTCATGATTAATATGTTCATCAGTTAACGTAAATGATACGAGTGAATCAAGCCACATTTCACATAATGCAGCAGGAAAAGAGGATAAACAACGGTAGCATATTGAGGATTAGCAACCAGAATATGTTATGTCCCAAATGCAAAAAAGGAGAAAATTGAAGTTAAAATACTGTACACAAATAAAAATTCAGTTACCTGCAATATTTGACTCTGACTCTATAAACACTTATATTGGGTGACAAATTAGGACGCATAAAATTGTAATGTCATTTAGTTCCAAGCATTTACAACCAGTGATAAAATGTGGACAAAGAACATTCTGGTTGCTAATCCTCAATATGACAATAGTTAAACCTGCTAAAAAGCAAATTGGTATGTACAGAACCACTGTGCATTTCTGCAGAATGTTCGTGTCAACATGTCATAGGATCAACACTCTTAAATTAGTGATAGGATCAAAATTAGTGATAGGATCAACACTCTTAAATTAGTGATAGGATCAAAATTAGTGATAGGACCAATACTCTTAGATTAGTGATAGGATCAACACTTCTATATTAGTGACAGGATCAACACTCATAAATTAGTGATAGGATCAACACTTCTAAATTAGTGACAGGATCAACACTCTTAAATTAGTGATAGGATCAACACTCTTAAATTAGTGATAGGATCAACACTCTTAAATTAGTGATAAAAGGGCGAAGTCATTAGAGAGCTTCTATTTTCATGTCTAGATCTCTTAAGAATTGCGATAGCAAAGGTAAGCATGTCTGTAATGGCATTTCCTGGTGTTATGATAACATTGCATATTATGAATTGATGTGAATGTCACATTTTGATTCCAGTCCATAGCGTACAATAATCATAGCCCCAGGAAATGCCATGTACAGTAGAGCACAATTAACACGGACACGCTTTGTACGTAAATGTTGATACTGGGTACAGTATTTTTGGTCCCAAGTTTTCTCCTCTTAGGGTATGTATATGGTTAATACGTATTTCTGTTAATAAGTACACTTTCGGTCGGTTCCAAAGTTTTCGCATAATCTGTGCCCTACTGTGTCTCTCTGTTTCTATCATAACCATCCGTAAAGAGATTACATTGTATAAATAAAAGATCTCTATAATAAAAAACCGGATCATTAATAAAACAGTTAAATAAAACATTATTCATTTGAAAAGTTTACAATGCGGGTAAATTGATGATTTGTAAACATTTTTGCTCAAATTATTATGCATTCTAGTTTCATGTTACTGTAACCGGTATACTGTAGTTCAACATTAAGGGGAGGAACATGAGTTCAGTCTGCTAATCTGTTAGCTATCACACATTATCTTAGGAAGTGTGCCACTAAAGTTTTTTCCTAATTACTGCGAAATATAAATTCAGAGAGGAAGGGCTGAGAAAAACCTGCCACAGAAAATTTTATGTTCCTACAGGGAATTGAACTCACAGTCTCTCAGCCTGCAGGTCTGAACGTGCCACTGCTACACCACAGGCACACTAACTTCACAGTAGTTTAAACCTTAAATATTGTTATGTACTGCCTGAATGTGATTCCTAACTTTCACCCGTGACCCTAAAGCACTTCCAAATACCTCACACAAGTCATAGTGTACAATACCAATACCCCGAGGAAGTGACATAGAATTATGTATGTCTATTTCTTTCATAACCACCTGTAAAATGATTCAAATGTAAAAATAAAAACTCTCTATTCTAATAAACAGGATCAATAAAAAAAAACAGTTAAATAATATATTTATTTCAAAAGATTATTTATACAGGTCAAATTTTAATGATGATGTTTGAACCTTCACGCAACTTATTATGCAGTCTATTTCCATAATATGATTTGTCTTCAGAATGGACAATGGTCGATTCTCAAATAAGGTAGCAGAGTGGAAGACACAGGAAAAGAAGGTTTCGGGCACCTATTAGAAGACCAATTCACTCAATCTGTACAACGGCATTAATGCTCTAATATACTATAAAAAAATCCCCCTCTTGGGGCCCTGCCAAAAGATGTCAGGATGTAGAAATATGTAAAAAGACCTGTAAACTAATCAGAGCATCCAATTTTAAAGTTTCAGGTACAATTGAGGCTTATAGATATAAAAAAGAAAATTGCGTTTGGCCTATGTAGTAGCACGAAGTCAAAACCAGCCTAATGAAAAATTGGGAACCAAATCATATTTCGAGGTGAGTATTTTTGAAATACATTTGTGGAAAACTTTGGGCCTGAACTTATTTGGCCTTTCTTCCTATTAAAAGATTGGGCAATAGAAGTACTTTAACCTCCTGAAATCATAGTAGAATCTGTAGAACAACACATTTTGTTTAATAGGACCGAAAGAAGAAAAACAATAGGTACACGTACTAGTAACCAAGAAAGGCCAATCAAACATCACACGAGAGAACACATGTACTAAAGACCTAAATAAAATGAACATCTCATGGACAGAGGTAGAGAGGCTGGCAAAAGACCGTAACTTGTGGAGAAAGACGATGTCCAAATGTGTCGCTGAGACGGGAGAAACTAGAGATCCTATGTACTAAGTGTTGCTTTTACATCATAGTGTAAAATGAAGGTGCCGACTTCATTATCTGATTTATAGTACACTAGCTTGAACAGTGGCGCAAACATCCAATAATAAACATACAGTTATTCACAAGTGTATTTTCAATACATTAAGTGGATGTTCTGAATTTTTTCAAAGAAGTCTTGATAATCTCAAGAGTTCATGTATGTGACTGAGGGAGAAGAAATATATTTTTTGTTTTTCTTGGCTCAGATTGTATGTGAAGGATATGTATTCCAATAATCGTGCCAACATAGATAAGTAAGTGAATAAAACCCTGTATAAATAAATAAATACTTAATTTGCTTATACAGCCTCTTAAATTCCATAGTAGTTCTAAGGCATTGTATTACTGCGCAAATTTTGCCTATCAAGACAACAGATGGTCGTAATGTGGTAAACATATTCCTCCATTGTACGAATCCAAATTCATCTAAACCTTAAGATTACTTAATATATTTCTGACACTTCGGAGGAATTGTTTCACAGGACTTTTATGTTAGGGTCTGAAAAACATTTTGAAAGCAAAAATGAGATTAAACTAAATATGTCAGATTTGTAGGTTTGGAGAGGTTGAAGTTTGGAGAGGCTATAATAGCTAATGATTTACTGTATTTCAATTGACTGTCTTTCACTTTTGCCATGAAATGAAATATATGTACCACTTTGATACATTATCTAGATGCTATTTTGCTACAAAAGATGGGTTTGTACTCACCTGGGTTTATATCTTTTTTTAAATTACTCATAGTTTTAACTAAACTCATTTGTAAAATGCTGTTGAGTAAAAGTCACAGGTATATAACATTTCGAACAATAAAACACATAAACGTAAATATACATGTTGTCATGTCTCAACCAACTTAAGCTTGATTCCTCAGAGAGGATAAATCCTTCATATAAATGCATCTTTTCAAATTGTTAGCTTGTATAACATATTATGTGATTTCACTGCAATGACTCAAAATAAAAAAGCAATGCCCGTTTTGCAAGCAAATGTAGCTGAGTGCTGAACATATTGTAGACCTGTCTCAACCTTGATCGAATGCTCACCAGTGTGTCTGCATAATGGACCAGCTCTCCATAAAAGACTGAGAAATTGCCCTCTCGACTCATTATTCGATAGACTCTTTTCATGAGTGAGTCTGAGCTCTTCTTGAATCTGGTGAGGTTGTTTAGTTTCCGGTTCAGCATGTTTCATAATGTGGAAAAGAGATCGTCTATTTTCAACGTGGATAATTTGTAAAATCGAGCAAGACAGGTCTGGTAGAGAAAAATTACCAAAGAGACAACCTACTGCGTAATATCAATAGTATAAGTAGTAACTGGTAGATTATACAAACTTAAATGCAGAGCAATAAAGAGCTAATTATTATAAATGATTAGTCACTGATGTACTTATGGCATTTGCTAATATTATGTGTAAATGGGCAGACTACTAGGGAAAATTTGCATAAGTTTACTAAACTGGTTATCTTGAAAACATAGAATATGGTCTAGGTGGCATTCGAAATAGTCATCATTTCTGAAGTGATCCATCAGTTTGTCCAGCTGCTGAATATCTGATGAAAGTGGAAGATTAAGGATTCAATAAAACTTAAATACAACAAATGTATAACAGCAGTCATTGTTCAGGATTAAATGCACACGATGTTGTCTTTTTCTTCCTTTGTTTCAAAACTCTTAGCAATTTTTTGTTGTTGTTGTTGTTCAGCATGCCTACCTGTATGTGTTGAATTGCATGCTGGAGAATGTTTTCTATGCATTTCTAGCAAAAGTATCTAATTGAATAAACTTTTGCATAAAAAAAAAATGTGATTGTTAGTTTTTCTCTCTCTTAGATTATATCGTATGATAACTGTCATCAGAAAATAACAACAGACTGCCGAGAAGGAAGAAACATCACAGGGGTGTTATTAATCCATTGCAAAACCAACACAGGCAACAGCTGATGAAAATACATCATTATAATTGTTAGTGCCAATTAGTGTTATATACAGACAATATGGTTAGACAACAGGGAGAATAATATAAAAGAATAATAGAGGGAATACCAATAATATTCTATCTCTCATATGCATGAAACGTAATATCATCTGATGAACAAACACACGCACAGTGAATCCAAGTGCTATGTGAAGCATAGATAAAATGTTCATATCAAGTCACCGTGTAAAGCTTGTAAGTAAAATACAGTAGATAACAGTTAAAACGAATTCTGTGAGACGAAAGACTTGTGTTTGTGTTCCGTGTAAACAGAGATACGGTTTAGACAGGGAAGCCTTTAAAAAAAAAAAAGAAATAAACAGGGTTTGTTGTTTCCTTTCGTTTATGTGATACTTTAGTCGATTTAACTGTTTTTGTTTTAACAGTGGTCTTCTGTGCTCAGAAAACCTAAAGCTTATATAATTCAAGAGTTTCTGTGGTGAGAAGCCATTTTCAAGATTATGAGCAAAAGCTTATCTTTCTGTTATTATTTGACAACGGACGTGGCTCACTTGTGCTGTGAAATAGAAGATCTCTGGATCACTGTTCACATATAGGTCCCATATATGAATGCATGGGGCCTGTATGATAGTTTTGAAAACCATTTTGCAAGTATTCACAAACTTCATCAAATAAGACATATTGGAAAGTCTTGGTTCTTGACTTTGGCACAGAATGCCTGTGTTTGTGAGAGTGCTGACTTTATCCTCCTACGTCCGCACCAGATGACATCGCCCATTTGAGCATCGTGTGTAGAGCAGCACATTCAAAAAGTGCAAGGCCGACAACAAGGCTGTGTGAAAAATGATAGAAAATAAAATCAGTGTTTGCTAGTGTGTTTAAACCTCCAGTGCCCACTGGTCCATAATTGACAACCTAACTTCAAGGTCCAGGATGGAGCAGAACTGATGATGAACTGATAATTCAGTGCCCGGAGGTCCAAATTTGACCCAAAAATTTTCATCTCTTAAATACTGAAATTGTTCAAAATCAATGTTTTGTATGTATTTTGAGTGGCGTTTGAGGTGTGTATGTGACTTTCCTACCAGTGTTTCTATGCTTGGGCACTAGAGGGTTAAACAAGACCCATTCCTTCACTCTGCTTGTTCCAACTTCCTTTCAAGAAAAAAATTAATTCTTTTGCAAACTCACCTCTTATTGTTTCAATTAATATACATGTAGAGGTTTCAGTTTGAATTGATCTTCTCCTTTCTTCCTGCCATCGTTCTCACGTTTTCGCTTTCTCACCATTCTGTCATGCCTTTTCAATTTATACCATCTTTCTAAAATGCAGCCTTTTCTTTCTTGGTTGGCTTCTTTTTTATGTTCACATCTCTTTTCCTTATGAAAACACAGTTTGTTTAGCACATCTTGGTAAGTATTTGTAGGAATCTCCTTGAACAGAATTCTAACCTGGTATCGCTTGTAATTCAGTCCCCATATTTTCCCATTCTTCAATTGCAATTCAGTCACTACACCACAGGGACGCTAACTTCACAGCAATTTAAACGCTAATAATACCTATTGCCTGAATCGGTTCCTAACTTTCACATGTGGACTGTGTGGGCCTTATAGTGACCCTAACACCTTCCCAACTGCTCACATATGTATGCATGGGGTCGAATGTTTACAATAATTAGAGATATAGAGAATCTCTAATGAGTATTTCTTTGATATCAGATTTATGAAATGAGTTATACATTTATTCTGGCAAGCGAATACGATAAATATATAACAAATTTCATAAATCTGCTATCAAACAAGCACGAGTTTCAGATCCTTTTTTATCATACAAACTCTAACTAATAGAAAAATGAACTTTTTATCGTGTAAAAGACCCTGGAGTGGTCTTCACCCTGTTTGAAACACATCAATCACAACTGAACTAAATCAACTATAAAGTTACGAGACACAAAGTAGATCCAAACAGCTGGCAATCATCGCTGAAACTTTAGACCACAGAAACATTGTGACATTACAAGTACTTTTAACTCAAATGTTTAACTGAACTGAAACTGAAAGTCAAAAGAACAATGATAAGCAATAAAAAAGACAGACTGAAATACATCTTTTTTTTTTTTTTGAAATCCTGACAGAGGCAACCCCCACAGCAGTGAAAATAATTACAAAAGAAATGACGTCACGGATTCATACGCCTAGAGGTTTCCAAGGCTTCCAATTAAAGTATTCTAATGCATGTCAAAGGTCAAACTTATGTAACGCGTAACATACCAAAAAATGATTACACACTTTTATGTCACAGGAAATAGGCCTTGTTTATAAATAATATGATAAAAATGCAAACTCACCCGAACATATTTCTACTGGTATCGCGTGCTGGCCATGTCAGTAACAGGAAGGCAAATGGGAAGTAGGTTTGCGTTGCATCACCGATCACAAACAAGACCATGAAGGTGAGTACCAAGGCGGTGTACAGAGTCACCAAGGTGCGGAATATCCTGGAACACAGCAAGGGTAGTTAATAGTAGGGCTATGTCTTAGTCCATATTGGTAATACAAGACGAGACGAGACAAGGTGAGAAGAGATGATAAGAGACGAGATGAAACGGGATAACACGAGACGAGACAATTAGAGGAGATGAGATGGACATGTCGAGACGAGATAAGACGAGATGAGACGAGACGAGATGAGACGAGACGAGATGAGATGAGACGGGACGAGACGAGACAAGACGAGATGAGACGAGACGAGATGAGACGAGACGAGACAATTGGAGGAGACGAGATGGACATGACGAGACGAAATAAGACGAAATGAGACGAGACAAGATGAGACAAGATGAGACGAGACGAGTCAAGACAAGACAAGTTTCAATTCCATCCGTTTCATTTCTAGCAAAATACAGTCTTGTAATGAAGGGAGTACTCTTGATAATGATCGTAGTGAGAGTACTCATTCAAGATGTAAAGGATTTCAGTTTGATTCCCAACCACGGTCGTATTGTCAGTGTCTTGGGAAAGTGCTTCATTCACACATTACTTCGACCACCCATCTGTGAAATGGGTACCTGGTTACAGGCAAAGAAAGATACTCTTAGAATGTAAATACTGTAAATGGCGCTACTGTATGCTCCCCAGGGAGCTCAGAAATCATGAGTAATCTGGCCTGCTGGGGTAATAATAACGTAAAGTGGCATGAGTGGGTATTAGCTAGATAAAAGACTTATTAAGCTCATTATTATCATCATCATTAATTTATTTTTTTAACATTACTAGTAGTAACACCCATTCTTCAAATGGGATTGCTATGCCTGGACAGCAAATGTCTGAGTGATATTTTTAAGTGGAATAAGCTTAAGGACAACTGACAACAAAGCGTGGCGTGACCTTGAACCCATGAATTCTATCCAAGTGAAGCAAGGCCACTTTTTTTAAAAAATAAATTCAAAATATCAACTGGTGGTTACAGGAAGCTTTATATAATTACTAAGAATAACAAAAGAATAACAAACAAAATGTTACCATGAAACTCTAAACTGATGACATGGTGGAATATCAGATTATACGGGTGCAGGTGGTTTTGTGCTGGTTTTGCAATGAAATACATTGGCATTATATTAATGCATCCCGTTACTTTTATTATTCTTATTCTTCTTATTATTCTTATTCCTACTCTTATTCTTATTCCTATTCTTATTCCTATTCTTATTCCTATTCCTATCCCTATTCTTATTCCTATTCTTATTCCTATTCTTATTCCTATTCTTATTCCTATTCATATTCTTACTCTTATTCCTATTCCTATTCTTATGCATATTCCTATTCTTGTGCTTATTCCTATTCTCATTCCTATTCTTACTCTTATTCTTACTCCTATAAGTGATAGACTTACCATACTTTGATGCCACTCGTGTAGACAATCAGACGTAGGAAGATCACCACAAGAATTGATCCCACACGAAGGAAAAACTGAACTTCTTCCGATGTTGTCATGCTTATGAATGAACTTAACACCACAAGCCCTCCGACCATCCTGTGTTGAGAGAAAAAAAAACATATCAATAATAATAATAATAATAATAACGTGGATTATAAGTTTAGTATAAAGTCAAAAAAGTGCTTTTTTTTCATGTTCTTAGGAAACAGTTATCTCAAAATGCAGTTGTTTCTTCACAATCAGATTTGACACATGTAGCTAAAACACAGTAATGCACATCCTTACAGGTTTTTTTAAATATCTGTCTCAAGAATAAATTTAAGTAAGAGAAAAGGCTGTCTCTCAGAGTGGTTTAATGAAAATTTGCTTTTAAAAAAAAAGCCTCTGAAAGTATGTGCATTTATACGTTTTAGATAAATATGTGAAATATAATAATCAAGCAAGAAATGCATTTTGAACTTAAATTTTCCTAAGAGACAGCTTCCCAAAACAACAAAATAAAAAGGGCACAATTTAGCATTTCAGTGCGCAATTTTACATGTAAAATGTACTCAATTAGAAAAGGACATTGCGCACCACAAAAGTGCACTAACTGATCATCTTAAGCTGCGCTTCACTCTCGAAAATTACATCCCACGCAAAAAGAAGTTTCGGTCCAAAACATTTCAAAAGATTTATTACTAGTAACAAAAATGTATGGGAGGCAGTAACTCTCAAGGGGGATAGCAATCTGTTTATGTCTAGTTACATCCCCTTGTTCTTTGGGCACTATCAATTATAATATTTATGTCTCTCGATCAAAAGGACGAGGGACAGACAGACACTTTTATCGGCAGTCCTGTAATGTCAGTAAATTTGGACTACTCTAGAATTATGAAACCCGTTATGCGGAGTTCATGAAAAGTAGACCCTGGGGGAAAGTCTTTTCCACCTATTTCTGAAAATTAGACCCTCACACACATAAAAAGGAATACTTTTGCAGTATAGATCAGGGCTAAAGATTGGTTTAAAAATAGGGCATAACGTTCCAAATCTCATATTTTCATATGGGACTCTTCATTTATTTAAACCGATGTCATACTTAAGGTACGGTCGATTCCACTTAATTTTAATTTGGACAATGGCAATGTCCACTTAATCACAGTATTTTTTTTAATAACAGAGCACGGTAATGGATAATGAAGAATAAACATTGCCTTGCTTCTCGGGTACACAAGCACTAGGTGGGAAGGTCTAGGGATATTGCCACTGACCTCATACATATTTTAATAATAATAATAATAATAATAATAATAATAATAATACATAGCATTTATAAAGCGCTCATTCCTGTAGATACAGGCTCTGAGTGCTTTACATAGAGAAGTAAATAAGATTATATAATATTCAGCTCACACACCCAAGCATACTACACTCTGTACACATGTACTGCAATAAAGATGAAAAAAAAAACTGGTTTCGCAGACTGTCATGGTCAACCAAGATATTGTTTGAACAAAATGTGTTTTGAGAAGTTTCTAAAGTACTCAGACTATTTTCTTTACGAATATTTTTAGGCAGTTTATTCCAAACAAATGGTCCTGATGACATAAAAGCTCTTTCTCCAAATTTCTTCATGTTTGCTTTTGGTACATGGAGAAAAGAAGCATATTCAGATCGTAATGATCAAGTGGGCTTGTGCTCAGCTACCAGGTCCGATATGTATGCAGACGAACTACCATTTATGATCTTATAACAAAAAGTGGCAATCTTGTACTCAATTCTGGCTCTGACTGGTAACCAGTGAAGTAATTTAAAGAGAATTTTACAGAATAAACTCATAGGTACCAGTGGCCGTATGCATAATCCTTACGTTAGTTAACGCAATGCGGTAACCACGGGGAACTCCCAAAACATTAGTAGTGTTCACTATAGTTAACGCAGTACGTTAATTAACGTATGGATTATGCATACAGCCATAGATTACAATCAGACATCTGAAACATAATAGTCTACAGACTTACCAAAGCCGGACATATTTATGCCTCAGAAACCAAATCACCTGCAGCCAAAGAGGGACGTCTAATAGCACTGCATTCTCCAGTGAAGTTATCCAGCTATTTATAGGGGGTCCGAGGCTCAACCAGAACAGGAATTTCCAGAAGACCCTGTGTTATGTAAAGCAATATGACAACACATTACAAATGATTATCATGATGCGTATCATTTTCTATGGGTACTACGTCCATGGAGAAGGCCATCAAAGATTTCCCCTTTTGTCTGTCGGCTACTCTTGAACAGTATTTTAACCGTTTTTCAGTTTCCCGTGTACTCATCCAGTTTGCTTGTCCATCCAAATGTTTCTCTACTTCTTCCTCTTTGTTGGATGCTCCCAAGTGCTCTAGCTGTTGTCTTCAGTCTTCACATTGCTTGTTGTATGAATCTACTTTATGCCACTTTTATAACCTCCCCTTTCCTTTTTCCGTCTTTTCTATACCAATCTCTGCGATATATCAAAAACGCTTTCACTAATGTGTGGCCTCTCTCTCTCTCTCTCTCTCACTCTCTCTCTCTCTCTCTTTCTCTCTCTCTCTCTCTCTCTNCTCTCTCTCTCTCTCTCTCTCTCTCTCTCTCTCTCTCTCTCTCTCTCTCTCTCCCTCCCGCTCTCTTAACCACTTGCCATCACTTCCGCTCTTTTTAGACAATGATTTAAAAAATGGCTAAACAGTTTAAAATCTCATTAGAAATCTGTATAAGAAAAAAATTACAAACTCAAAGTTGTGACATGAAGAACACCACGACGAAGCAACATAATAGGGTCCAAACTTCACAACAGACGCTTATTTTAATAGGTGTTCCTTTTGGGTGTTTCCCAGTGGTTGGGTCACTGATCTGGGCATAAACATTCAAGGAAAAGAGCAATAGTTTGTAATGATAACTCCCTATCACTGGGCTGGGCAGATAAAATTTTCCACGCGTGTCTCATTGGCTGCAGCCCAGTTCGAGTGCCATTTTGAACACGTTCCCTCATTGATTGACCACTCGCAGTGTGCGCGGACATTTAGTGTGAATGGCTCTACACAATATGAGAAAGGAATGAAATGTATGGCGAAATGTCAGATAATGCTTAACTGTGCGACAGTCGTATAAGATGTATATTCACATAAGATCTACTCTGTAGTATGATGTATCTTTTCCTTATCCTTACATATCTACCTCTTGCAGGCTGCAAGATTCTTCAACTGTTCATGTAATAGGTTAGTGAACTAGGAAAGAAAGAAAAAAAAAACAGCGCTAGACACGTTTGTTCCATCTCTGCACTTCGACAAAATCGGACCCCATACCTCTTCTTTGTATTTTGTGGGTAGACCTTAGCAAAGTGTAAGCTTTTGGCTGATGCGCGCCAGTCGCAGTGAGAAAGGGTGCACACCTACTAGAGGTTTATTAGAACTGTGTCCCATTTTGTACAAAACCGAAAAAAAAAAAAGCTCGGCAACATGACTGTGACCATCTATTGTTTCAAGTTTGGTAGTGGAACTTCTTATCAACTGACTTGTATTGGAGAGGATGTGGCAAGAATCAACGGTGGCATGTTAGCTAATGAACGAGGCAAACATATAAGTAGAGCAAACACTACTCCCAAATGTGCATTCTTTCGTGTCTCTTCCGCATTAGTCGCAGCCATTTTGGCTTGCCTAGGGACTGATGCTTTCTTTGCTAAGAACGGGTTGTGACTTTATTTTGCAACATGCAGGAACCAAACAAACGTAGCCCGGAGAGTGTCTCGACAAAGGTGTATGGCTAAAGGCATAGCAGAGAGACACACATAAACTAAAGGATAGTTTTATGGTTCAAGTACCATTGCTGTCTTGGAGGCAGCAGTGCAGAAGCCAAAGAAATGGCAGCCAACATGCTGAGTCTGTGGGTCCATTCTGATGGAAAGTTGAATAGCTCTGATCTTGTCATGATGGTCGCTACAGCGAAAACAGTCAGGGGCATCAGCCAGTTGAGCCTGTGGTCAAAAGTAAAGATACTGTCTTGGCTTCTTAGCAAAATGAAGCTGTTGCTTTATGTTAGACAAGCAAGTAAGAGACTGAAAGAAACAGAGATAGTGAGCGTAGCAGAGAATAAGGAGAGCGGCAGAAGCAGGTGTAGAGGCAGGAAGAGACAAAGGTATAATATGAGACAGAAGGCAGAGATACAGAATAGATAGAGAGAGAGACAGTGAGACTGAGAGAGAAGATATAGAATAGGGGAAAGAAAGAATAACAGAGACACACACAGAGAGAGAGAGAGAGAGAGAGAGAGAGAGAGAGAAAGTAACTGAGGGACAGAAACTAGAAAAAGAAAGGAACTGAGGGAGAGGGGAACAGTTAAAGACAGAGCGAGAGAAAGAGATAGAGAGAGGTGGCAGGTAGGGAGGATGGAGAACTCTGAC
>JAWQUT010000391.1:189174-208150 GCA_033807755.1 Ellobium chinense
CCCCCCCTTAAACGTGGACACGCACGTCAAAAATAATTACAGTATCCAGTACTTTTTCTCACTGAAAATTATCTATGGTGCATACTGAGACAGTCGGGCGAAGAAAGAGCATCGTTCTGTTCGTTCTGTTACCGCATGCGTGTGTAATATGACGCATTGAAAAGAACTGAATTGACTGGGATTTGCCTTTGCGTCTAGAGTTATTCCCCTTCCAGCAGCGATTTTTGACAAAAATGATGACGTCACTGAAGTTCCAGCAATTACAGACACCTCTATCTGAAATGTATTATTCAGCTTTCAATTAGGGTTTTGGTCATCCAGAGTAAAAAATAAAGTCCGACTTATAAACCAGGTAAAGTATTCTGTATTTTTATTCGCCTCAGCTTGCTTTTGATTGACACAGCTGCCGTTTACAGTGGAATGAATAGATTCATACGGACGTGTTATCCGTCCGCAGAGCACTGGCAAAGAGCTTGGCCCTGCTGGAAGAACGTGTTTGACGTAAGCTTGTGGCCACCACGCACGCACTGGGTGTAAGAATTCAGACTTTGAATAACGTAACCCTGTAGGATGCCTGGGGCAGGCAAAGGCATTATATTCATGCTGACATGCCATTTTCTTGGGATAACAGGGTATTGTATGATTTAATACGGTCTGTGGGACGATACAACTTTCCTTTAAATTTTCAGTGACCTGTAAAATTATTTACACTGTTAATTATTGTCAGTGTTAATTGTGTCAGAGTTCAGCCTATGCTGCTTCACTTACTCTGAAGATGAGAGAGAGAGTGTGATTTGAGTGAGTGAGTGATTACAGCAGTAATGTCATGATTTGTGAGTTAGTTTCACTCTCGAAAGACTGGGTATCGGCTAGATGAGAAAGTGGTAGATGAGTGGCAATAGTGTGCATGAGAAACACTTATACCGGTACGTCTTTGCAGTGGATTGTACTCATGTAATATTGTTTTGTACTGTATGATGTTGGTCTATGGCCTAATAAATATTTGAACTTTGATATTATTTGTTATTGGAGGTTGATCTTTGTGGTACTGAGCAGGATCTGGTCGCCTAACTACGGCTGATGCTGGTATCGGTTTAACCGTCATGCCCTGCCCAACCGAGAGAATGGACTCCCTCGGAGGGTATCGAGCAGTCAGGCAGTCGGGTGGCATATTATACAGTGAGACAGTGACATGGCAAATTCAAGTGACCTGGCTCAGCGCTTTCGCCCAGATAGAAACCTGGCGTTATGAGAGTGAAGACTGCAGAATCAATACTCCTTTTCCTCTCCAAAAAATCAAAAATGAAACTCAATGGGTTTAGCCCTGCTGCATTCATTTATACTGGTACAACAAAATATGCTTGCGTCTCTGATAATCATACTTCTATTCCCCCTAGACAACCCGTCTCCTATCTTGTCTCTCCCCCCACCCNGGCTGATGCTGGTATCGGTTTACCCGTCATGCCCTGCCCAACCGAGAGAATGGACTCCCTCGGAGGGTATCGAGCAGGCGCATTTTTTTTTTCTTTTATTATACAGTGAGACAATGACATGGCAAATTCAAGTGACCTGGCTCGGCGCTTTCGCCCAGATAGAAACCTGGCGTTATGAGAGTGAAGACTGCAGCATCAATACTCCTTTTCCTTTCCAAAAAAAATCAAAAATGAAACTCAATGGGCTTTGCTCTGCTACCTTCATTTATACTGGTGCAACAAAATATGCTTGCGTCTCTGATAATCATACTTCTATCCCCCCTAGACAACCCGTCTCCTATCTTGTCTCTCCCCCCACCCGCCGAACCCATCTTTAGACATTAGACACAGCAAATATCTTTTCCGTGTTTTTAGACCGATAATTTGTTCGGTTTATCTAAGCACGGAAAAGTGCATGAGGACGGCTCCGTACCTCTCGCTTGTACTCATTATCGCGTTTCGAGGACGACAAGAAGACCATGCGAGTACTAAGTGATTACTGCTTCTACGATAATTATGTTCATTGTTCGTTCCTTGCCTTCACAGTCAGTGAGTAGTGAGAGAGAGAGAGAGAGAGAGAGAGAGAGAGAGAGAGAGAGAGAGGTTTTAGAGAGTGAAATCTCTCTTAAATATCCAAAACTGCTAATGCAGCAAATGTGGGTATTTCGAAAATAACGATTGCATGTAGTATCGAGTACTCACCCCATAACATTTCCCGTGACTTTCTTTCAGTTTCAGAATCTCATTTCCTGGAAGTTGACCTTTTGTGTCCACGTACGAACACCATATAAAACAGCTAGGAACCATGTAGATCTGGATTGAGCTCATTGTTACAGTCAGGTATTTTTTCAGATATTTATCAACATGACGACGTGATTATTCACAAAATACGGGAGGATTTCCATATGTGGTAACTGGCGATAAGGAGTTCCGCTCGCTTGGACTGATGAATCCTGTCTCAGTGGGCATTATTATTAGACTAGAATAGATCTATAGGCCTAGTGTTGTTAGGGTTAAGGGTAGGGTTAGGGTTAGGGGGGTAGGATTAGGGTTAGGGTTGTATTAGTACATTATTCAGAATTAAGGTACTGACCGTAGTTGTAGGAGTTACCACATATGGAAATCCTTCTCAAAAGACAGAGTGGTTAACAGGTCGGAATGTTCAGCGTTCGCACTGGGTTTGCTCTTTCTACGTACATGTCGTGGTGAGCTCAACCCAATGACACCTCTCTAAGATTGCGGTAGCGCAGCCATTTGTATGTATTAACCGATTGAGCCCATTTTGGAAAACAAGAAACAGAAGTAAAACTCAAGCAGGCAGATAAACTACACAGAGACTAGACTAAGTAAGTCAGGATGAGAAAATGATTAGAGAGAACTGATATTCTTTGATTTGACTGAAAATATGGATTTATTTAACAGTTTAACTGGCCATTATTCCATACAGTAATTACAGAAGTGATGAGTGCATGTTATCTTTACAGTATTTGTCGTAGGTTTATTGATATAAAGAAAGTCTTGGTCTTCTGATAGCCCTAGATTATGAAAATTCATGAAATTTCACAATGCTAGCATTATTTGAAACTGTGCCAAGTAACACTGTGTATTTCCAGAAGATATGGCAGACAGTGAAAGCAGCAAGGAAAATGTTCAGTCATCAGAAGTATTTTCAAATGTGAGTAGTGTGTTAAAGACCAAACTAGAAGGACTCAAAGTCTTGAAGGAGGATATGACTGAACAAGTCAGTTCGCTTCTGGAAAAGGTAAGAAAGTGTGAGGATAGTTTTTTATGCAGTTAAAATTGGGGAAGAGATTATTGCAAATCACAGTGTAGTTTGTTATCAGGAGATAGATCTGTTAATTCTAATCAACATATACAGCCAATGGGACATTGGATTATCCTGTTACAACCTTCCCAACCATGAGAAATTGGCAAGAGCTGAACTCACATGATAACTATGAGATCCGCTGCTAACTTACTATAAATGTCCAAAGAATAGTAATGTGGAATAATAGTATCGAGTGGTAAGATGGAGACTATTAATGAAAGTATAGGCCGGAATAAAAGTACAAGGCGGAAGGATAGAGAAAATGTAATAAGGATGCATGTATCCTTGAACTGACATGTGTATGTTTGGCAGAAACTGTCTTAATGGTTTACATACATCGCAATAATGGGGTGCCAAAATTAAGAAAAAGTAGCACATTGGCCCCCGTCTTTTTTTTCTTCACAGTGAGCAAATTAATTTATTAATATGCAAAACCCTTTAGAGCTTCTTTGTTAATAAACTCTCATTTAAAGAAGTTTAGCTCTGATCTGTGACAAAGATCAGTGTCGTCTGTGACTGTGATGCTTTCGAATTCATTATTTCATTCTCTTTCTTTCTCTCTTTCTCTCTCCCCCTCTGACCTTTTTCTTGAGGTTTTAGACAAAGGTGAAAATTAATAATCATACAGGCCCAAATAAACATCAAAAATGGAAAATGACTTGTGACAAAATAATCGTACATGTTCAATTATTCAGACATTCATAGTACACAGCAAGACAGTAACTGGGGGAAAATCAACCAACTCAGTGCTTAATTGCAAGCTGTTGTTATTAATTAATAATGTTTATCAGTACTCATTCATTGATTTGGTCATTCAGTCATTCTGTCATTCACTCATATGTCTATTAGTTTAGCCATCCATCTACCTTCTGTTATCTTTGTTTTACACTAGTCTGATAATAGTTATGAGTATAATATTAAAAGGGGCACTGTGACTGGAAGGTAAGTGGTACTTCAGTATTAACTGGTTTGACTGGAATTTGATAAAATAACCATTTGGCAATTTGATGTCATTTATCATCAGAGTAGGATGTAAAAAAAAAAGGTGGGTGAGAATTCAGTATTAAAATGTTTCCAGTGGAATTCAGTATAAAGTTAAAATATAGAAAACAGGAATATGATATAGAATCAAAGGTTCGGAAGCTGATTTAACATTGCCACTATTAGGAATATAGAGTATGCTGTCAAATTGTGTACACAACATAAGCAGCATACTACATGCAGTTAATGTTTCTATCATCTGTGTGAAAGCATGAGATTGTGCTCCACAACCTAGGTATGCACATTTTTTTGTCTTTTTGTTGTTTTTTTTATCCATTTTTTCTTTTTCTGGAAGTGTAGGCCAATTCTGATGACAGTATCAGAATGTATGTCTGGCAAAAACAAAAGCTTAGAAGGAATTAGGCCTTTACATGCTAGTAAAATTGTTGCAGTAGAATACAGTAACTTGAGAGTGATCTGTATTGTAAATGCAAAAGCTTAAAGTGGATCCTGCTGCTTTCATTTTTTTATATTCAATTGCAGTGACTGAAATTTTATACCACATTCCGATTTTTAGGTGTTATATCGAAATCATGTCTCTATATTTTTTAATAATTTTCCAATGACTACAGTTTTATACCGAATTGCAGTGTATTTTGAGATGTGCATTCTTAAAATTTAAAGGGATTATACCGTATTCCCAAAAGAACAATTTTATATCAAAATCCTGCCCACCTTTTTTATATCAAGATCTTCATTGCTCCATTATATCAAATAGATCTGTATCGAATTCCAGACCGGCCGTGTAATTAAAGTCCAGAATTTCAGCGTTATATCCCATTTCACACTCTCGGCTTTAGTGTCTTGAGTTAAACAAAGAAACTGAGCCTCAAGCCCCAGCAAGAAAAGTATCCATAAACTTCGTAGTTCATCATCATGAACATTTTTCTCTGTTTTTCACATATCAGTGTATAAAATGCCACAGCTGTACAGCATCCTAGCATTGCTTTTGAAGTGTACTGATTTATATGTCATCTAAACAGATCAGACAGGACACCCAAACAGCCTTAGGAGGAGAAAATTCACCTCCCACAGAAACTCTGCAGGAGTTGCATACTAGACTAGATGCTGTCGCCTTGGTCCTGAAAAATAAATGCTCAGACACTTGTGGTAAGTGAAGTAAAATGCAGGAGATGGAAATGTCTTAACTCTAGTAGTGCAAAGCACCTCGGGTTGAGGCCTCCTACTGCAGCATGACCCATGTTATGGATAATGACTGTTGTACGTGTTGTCTGCTGGTTTAATCAGAATTGTTAAATTTTTTTAATATGTTCCAATTGATGATGATGATGATGGTAATGACGATGATTTGCCCATGTTCAAGTACAGTAGCTTTACTTGAAAGTGGTCAGACCTAGTCCACTAGAGCACTGAATACATCTAGGTGTTAAGGTGAGCCAGGCTAGGCATTGTCCCTTTCATATCTATCTGGTTGATTGATCTTTCATTCCTAGCTGCTAACATTTTCTGGCGCTTCGATGGAAACTGCATGGGACGGCAGAGGACCTGAGGCGCACAGCATCATTTATGCAGGTCACTGGCCTTCTGAAATAACACATGTCCGACTTGAAGAATGCAGAAGAAGAAGAAGATGTTAACATTTTATCTGTTGGCTCTCATGCAGAGCCTTGGCTAGCAGTAGTCCTTCCACTGGCTCTGCTGCTTCTTTCTTTGGTTTCATCTTGGCATTCTTGCTTATGGTCAGCTGACTTAAAGATTAAGCTTTCGCTAAATAAAGAGATTATGGATGTAAAGATATTAATCGGTAGCCTGAGGATTTGAAAGGATCCGACATAAAAATAATAATAATAATAATGTGGTTAATAAGTCTCATATCCAGGCTGATGCCCATTCACACGACTTCACACTATTATTACCCCAGCAGGCTAGGTCACTCTAGGGCTAACTCAGTGTCCTGGAGAGCATAAAGTGCCGCAGCCATTTTACAAACATTCTGACAATATCGTTCATTGCCTAAAGCCAGGTATTCATTTTACAGATAGGTGGACTGAGGAAAACGTGAATGAAATGCTTTTCCAACGCATCTACAACATGACCATGGTCAGGAATCGAACCCACAACCTTTAGATCTTGAGTCCAACTCTACAAACGTTCAGTCATGAATAATATAGGGTTGTTTTGTAACATGCATTGTGATGTTATTTCACCGCTGATTTTGCTCAGAATTTGCTGTACATATGAATCACAAATTTCTTTACAGATGGACTTTTTTTTTGATCAGCAGTGTTTAACTCCAGTCTCTGAATTTATAGAAAATGGATTTTCCAATATTCAGTTTTATCTATTCCATATTTGAAATAAGTGTCCATGTGCATGATGTCATTGTCATAAGCTGTCTGTAGCCATGTTGGTGTTAATTCTTCAAATTTGGCTGTTTTCGAAGGGGTTGGTATGAAGAAAAACCATACAGATAATTTCATAGGTGCTTTGACTAATTTACGTCAAAAATTTACAGTTGTTTGTTCTTAGTTCCATTCACATATAGACAGTAGAGTTACTTAACTCTCATAGCATGAGGCTGCTTTGGCTCAGCTTCCCACTGCCACCATGGCCATTATTATGATTAATGACTTGCATGAGTTGTCTGCTGACTGGTCAGGTGACACTGGGGTGCAAAATTCTATCGTGGCTCTCAACAATCTGCAAAATGTATATTGTTGCTGCTTTCAATGAGAGTTAACATGGGAGTGTTTTGCCTGAAAATTTGGTTAGACTGAATGAAAAGAAAATTCCCACCGAAAGAAAAGTCCTCTTAATTCAGAGTAAAATACTTTTGGTAACCCCATAAGAGGTGTCAGAGAACCTGCTGTAACCTGACAACTGTTGCACCTTCAAGAGAGACAAATGTGACAGAGGGAGGCAAAAATGAGTTGCTGCTGTTGCAATTTTCACCCCTCTTGTCCACTGGTGGTTGGGTGTGCAGAGATTATGTTAAGTATTGTGTCAGTCAAAGATGAAGCCAGTGTATGGCGATTTCCCAACAATATGCAACTTCAAAGCTCAACATACTGAACTTGATGCTTGCAACTATTGTTAACATTCATAGTGCAAGGCGCATTGGGGCCAGCCTCTTGTTGGCTGCATGACCATTGTTACAGATAATGACCATAATGACCATTGCATAGTCATGTTCTCTGCCAGCCAACCAGCTGAACTGGGGTGCAAAATTTAATGTTCTGCAAGGAGATACGCATATATTCTATTGCTGCATTCAAACATAGTAAGCGGACAGTAGAATATGTTCTAGCACAGCATCACGAGAGTTAAAGACTCTGTCTCCCCTTGTATTCTCTTGTAAATGGACTTCACAGAACTCACCTAACCTGCTTAGATTTGGCTTGTTCATTTAATTTTATGTTGACCGGATTCTATTGTGATCAGACTGGAAATCTTATGCCATAAGTCAGTGTTTAGGCTTGTGATGCTGCTTGGGCATTTAGATTTACTTTGTCATTGTATCCTTTCCTCAGATGTCATTCCGCCCACAGCTAGGAGCTGGCCTGCTCTCACCAGACAGAAGTCATCATCATGTGGAAATGTGGCATGTGCAGGTTCAGGTACAGTACCTTCACAAGAGACCCTTATATATCTGTTTGTATATCAAACTTTAAGGAAAGTACATCATATCAAGATAGTTTTCATTATTTTTTTTTCCAACAACGATAAGACATTGGTGTATCATAATGAAATAGTCTGATTTTCATAACTCACCGAAGACTGAATATGTGTATACACATCCTATTCCTTGCACGAGTTAAGGAGTAACTATTTGCTATAACATCATCTTGCTTGACATGGCTGATTGTGTGTAATAAAATGTCCTGTGCGTTCACTAGATTAGTCCAACTCTCTCAAGTCTTATGTTGTGGACTTTTCTTGGAAATTCTATAATTTTAAACTGATGATTCCATGTTATTTGAAAACTGTCCAATCTTCAGTAAGATTATAGCAACAATTTCAATGCAGGCGTTTTGTAGATTAACACATACTTTTGCACTGTATAAGTGACTGCTTTCACTGTAAAACATTCATTATCCCTGGTCATCTCAAACTAGATGTTTGCATTTATATCTTTTCCCACACTTCTACCCTCTATAATATCACTGGTTAGACAGTTGCAAATTGTTATATTTTTCAGTGTTAACTGCAGATCAAATTTATTCCTAGTGTTTACCACTATGATACTGTTTGAACACCTCAATGCCCAGTACAAAAATCACACTGCACACATCTTAATGACAAAAGAATTATAATCTGGAGTGTGAGTTTAATTTATATTATTTTCAATTTCACATAAGAACACAAAATATAGATTTGGTAAGTTTTTCTAAACTGTTCTTGGAACTCTTTCTTATTTGCATATATGCACAATTTGTAAAACTGCATTTGTCATATAAAATGCAGCAATATGAGTTATACGTGAAAAATGCAGCAATATGAGTTATATGTGAAAAATGCAGACATTTTTCAAACTTTGTGTGTCAGGCAAAACTGATGCATATTTCGTCAAAAATGCACCTGTGAACCGCATTATTCATGAAAACCACACCAATGGACTTGGCAACAAATATGGAAACCGCATTACTACGACCATCACTGTTTAAAAAAAAAAATGGTGTTGCTTGTTCACTGAATACATGTCATTGTTTGAGTACCTGTTATTTTGTGTTTTGTATTATTATATGCCAGTGTTCTTTAAGTTTGACAACTGGAAGTGACTGCCTTTGTTTTTTCAGTATTGATCACTAGTCCTTAAATTCATGGCAAGTCACCTTAGATCATCCTGATTTATCAAGAAGTACACTTCAAATTTGCAATTTTCATGAAAAC
The DNA here is from genome assembly GCA_033807755.1 of Ellobium chinense. NCBI lineage: Eukaryota > Metazoa > Mollusca > Gastropoda > Ellobiida > Ellobiidae > Ellobium > Ellobium chinense. The sequence continues at coordinate 198,367 of JAWQUT010000391.1, forward strand.
TGCAGCAGCTTTGTGTAATACATGAATTTTGCATCAGGCATCAGGTCTTTTTTTTTTACATACAGCATAATTTGCTGTGTTTTTCTTGAAAAACGCAGTTTCACAAATCATGCAGATCATATACACTGTTATATAACAAGGACCAGTTTCTTCTATTGTAATGAATGGAAACTTCAAGCTGTTCTTTATTTTTTTATTTCACAACCACCAGATGTGTCAAATAGAGAGCTGCAGTGCCGTCTGGAGGCTTTAGAGAAATATGTGGAATTGCTACACCATACTCCGCAGCAGAATCAGCCACAGGGGTACAAAAATATGGAAGACAGTTTAGCCATGACAGATAAATCTATGGCAGGCCTAAGAAATGCTGAAGCAGAGTTTGAAAAGAAAATGAGGCAGAAATTGGCTTCCATAGAAAACATGATGCAGCAGAAATATGACACAATGGAAGAGAAACATACAGCAATCCGAAATGAGAATATAAAGCTGAAGGGAAAAGTATTGAATTTGGAGCAGACTCTCAAGAGAAAGATGGATATGTTGAAAGAAGAAATCTCGGAATTGAAATCTTCATCTTTATGCACTGGAGATGCAGCTGTGAATGTTAAAGGTCACGTAACAGATGTCACGAAGACATGTGTAGATCATGGAATTGACATGCGACCAGTCATGACTGTAGAGGATTCTCAAAATACGAGTTCAGGGTTAGAGTTGGAAAATGATGTTGTTCAGCTCAAGGGAGAAATATCATCTCTGAAAAATCAGTTGAGTGAAGTTTTGGGCAAATCTTCCCAAACGAGTATAGATACATGTCATGCTGGTAATAATTTTGAAGAGGGAAATGAGGATCCCTTTGCTGGATTAAATGAAGTAAAGGAACAATTCAGTCAATTGAAAATGGAATTTATGAGCCAAATCCAAAATCTTCAAAGGCAACTTGGCATAGGCAGTTTAAAAAGCACTCACATAAACTCTAATACACTCCCGAAACAGCTGGCAGAAAAAACGGAAAATCTTGCACAAAATGCTGCGAGTGACCAGGCATCAAATTTAGTCCCTGTGGGAAAGAAGTCTAAGGACCAAATGGATAAAAAGCTTCAGTGTGTGCAGGCCCTTGTCGAGAGTTTGACAGAGAGGATGGAAGAGAACTCCCATGAAATGCAGCAGTGTTGGAAAAGAATCAGTGAGGTGGAGGCATCTGAACAAGATCTTCATGCTGAGATGGAGGAACAGAAATACATGCAGGTAAGAACAATCAGTGAACTTCTGTGATGCGAGACGCTTGGAATCCAGCTGTCCGTTGGTAATGTGACCCAGTTTCACGGATAATAAGCATTCCTAATTCTTGTCTTTCAGTTGATTAGCCGGGTTGCAAAATTCAACTGCTGCCTCAAACAGTTGGGATTTACATGTATACTGTATATCGTAAAATGTATTTTTGGCCAGGTATAACTGTTGTGGTCTGGGCTTATCTCAATAAATTTATTAAACTTGTGATTGTCATGTCCAGCATAGTGGTGTGGAGTGAAAGTTGATCTAATTGTTAAGAGAACAAATTTTGGATGAAATTGCTTTCCCAAGTCACTTATTTCACAACCTTGGTTGGGAATTGAACCCATAACCTTTAGATCTTGAGTCTAACACCTCAACTTATCGACCACACTGCTCCAATGCTGAGGTTGTTATGAAGTATGAGGTCATACCCAGAAAAATGGTCAGCCTGGTTTTTAAGTGACATTGCACCTTTAAGATATATATAATATGGTAATTTGAATATTTGTTAATAGTGTCCGTTTTATAGATTGTTTATAATGTATCCCATCCTGACACTGTGTTGTGATTCTTTCCTTTTGTAGCTGAATGACGAAAGAGTGAAGATTGAATCAGAGGTTGGAAAACTAAACTTGGGTGTGGAGGTTCTTATGGCACAGATGGAAGACATGGACGAGAAGATAGCTGATTTGAGAGTTGATGTAACTCGAAGCCAGGTGAGGAGGAGTGACGTGATTGCAGTGAAATTAATGGTGTAGAGGTGGTGTTTGTGACAGCAGTAATACTTAATCTGACACTGATGGTGGTAGAAAAACTGAAAGAAACTATTTAAAATAACCTTGTATCGATAATAACTTTAAAAAAATATATGGTAAGAGAAACACTTAATTGACTAAATTGACCAGATTGTTTACCCTAAAATAAAAATTTAAGAGATAAATCATTCACAAAACCCAAAAAGTCAAAATATACAACCAGTAGATTATGGAAATCTAATGATAAACAGGTGTGATTGTTGTAAACAATCAAAAGTCAGATCTATGAAATAGGGGTAACTGATCACAGTTTAAGTTTCTGCTTGTAGGACTGGCCACCAGTAGGACTGGCCACCAGTAGGACTGGCCAGTAGGACTGGCCAGTAGGACTGGCCAGTAGGACTAGCCACACGCACAAACTTTTACTAGCAACACACAAACTTTTAACTCTCTTTCTTTTGACATAGGAAGCCTGGAATATCTTCAGTGTCCATGTTGATGAAAGAAGCTCCAAGAGAGATGTGACAGAAGCACTGAAAGATGTGGGTCTGAAGGTAAAGATAATGATAATGCAGTTTATTAGTCTTATATCCAGGCTAACGCCCATTCAAATAACGTCACACTATTATTACCCCTGATCACTCCAGGAATTTCTCAGCTTCTGGGGGAATGCTGCTGCCATTTACATGCACTGATCACATGCATTCTCTCAACACCTTCTACTGCCTACAGGCAAGTACCCATTTTACAGATGGGTGGGCTGAGGAAAATGCGAATGAAATCTTTCCTTTGACACTTTCAACCTGACCATGATCTTGAGTGCAATGCAGTGACTATTCAGCCATGCTGTGAAAAGAAATTACGCTTAAGGGTCATCAGCAGAACATGACTGAAGGGCTTCATGGCAAAACGCATTATACACCATTCGGGGGTTGTGGCAAAACAGACCAGATTCAAAGCATATTTTTATGTGAAAGGCGAAATTTAAGTCTTAAATAATATAGATCAAATGTCCTTCTATGGAATGGAAATATACATGTATACTAAATACTCCTACTGCTACATGAACTATGTAGAATAAGCTAAAAATTCATATTGGTGGATAACGCGTTTTGCCATGAAACCCTCCATGTATAACCCATTTACCTTCAGACCAAGCCACTGATGATGAGTTATTAAAAGTTTCGTTATCAGATATCCGCCAAAGTGGATGCCAAACACTCAACTCAGTAGCTGGTTGGGTTGCAAAGGAAAGGCTGATAATAATAATTGTGAGCCGAGGAGAAGGAGGAGAGGAGAGATTATAGGAATGGGATGCTATAGCCAAGTGTGAGCCGAGGAAGGGAGAGATATGAAAATGGGGTGATGTTTAGAGGAAGGGTATGGACTATCGGGAACAACAATGCCAATAGGAAGTAAGCTAAGGTAAGCTTGAGGTAAAAGTGCAAGATAGGGGCAGACATGGGGGGAGGGGAGGGAGGGAGGGAGGTATGACTTCAGATAAGAGAGCAGGGTGGGGACAGATGTTGGTAATAACATGTACAGTAGCTCACATAACACAAAAAATGAAAATGAAAATACGACTTTATTTACCCCATAGGGAAGTTGTTTTACTATGTAATACAGTGTTATACATCTCATTCACAACACAAAGCCATATAACAATATACATCACACATGTAAGTACATAATATTACAAATGAAATACATAACAGAGTCATTGTTGGTACCATCAGTGCAGCGCCCTGGTTGCCCCCATTTCCCCCATCCCCCGGGTCTAAAACCAGGTGCTCATTTACACCTGAGGAGGGAAGAAATGGAAGTGAAGTCTTTCCCAAGGACACTACAGCGTAAACTGCCCAGCTCACGAGTCAAACACATGAACCTTAGATTTGAGAGTCTTTAGTTTCAGAGTAAAACTTACAAACCGCGCAGCAACACTGCCTCCTCCATTTACATTTGTGTAGCTTTAAACTTAAACCCCTAAACAGACCCAGAGAGCTTTGTAGGAAGGAAGGGAGATGTAATCAACAGAGACCAAGTTCAGCACTTACACATATCTTGTCAAAATGGGTTTCAGGTAATTTTTTTTTGCTGAGTTAAGTATTGGTATGAACTGAAAGCATCATACCCTTGCAGCATCTTGGTCCAAGATATAATTGTTTAAAGTGTCAAGGGGTTAGCTCTTGCAGTGAAGAAAAAGTCAGAGAAAATGGCTATTCAAGAACAATTTTATAGTAATCAAATCTACTATGCCTCACCAAAAACTCAAATTTATTCACAAGTTCTGACCAATTACCCATAAAATAAATGTTTTTATGTGTAGAAATAATTTTGCTATCGATTTCCATAACCAGATTGATAGATTCAATACCAGATGGCATGTTCTTCTACAGCTTATGATATCTAATTCCCTCATTTAGCAACATAAGCCTCATTTTTACTGGTGGCAAGACATAATATTTTCAACTTATTCATATGCATACACTCATGCACCCACTCATACACAAATTCATTCGTTATTCATAAGAGATAAAGAACCTTTGACACAGATACATGAATTATTGCTGCATTTTCTGAACTTTCTATCTTTACAGATAGTACTCATGAAACAGACCGTGGTCAACAGACTTGATCATTTGGAAACCCTGTGTAAAGATCTGGCAGCGCCGAATGGCACTGTGACTTCACGTTCACGACAAGAACTTTCTGAGGAGGTATTCTAGCATTTAATATTAGATTATAGTTATCTTCACAAAGCAGAGTAGAAAGAACAATACGTTAATTTAATATTAGATTATGGTTATCTTCACAAAGCAGAGTGGAAAGAACAATACGTTAAGTTCAAAAGATGTTGTGCTAACAGAGGTGTAAGAAAAAGACAACCTGTCATGGTGATCTGAGTTTTGAGTTATCTGTATAATTACATTCATCATAAGCATGCACCCTTCCTTGCAAAGCACATGACATTTGTTTCCCTTTTGCTTCATATGCCTTCTAGAAAATCTACATTTCATCATCTTCATAACAAATTGTTCTATCGCTAGAAATAACATGTTCAGGTTTTCAGAAGTTTTAATGTGCATATCCTGAACTTGCTACCTTGTGACTATCTATCAGACTATCTTCTGTAAAATGAAACTTTGTTGAGTGAGAAACTGAAGATTTTCAAGTTTAAGGTTTATGTGTTTGACTCACGAGCTGGGCAGTTAATATTGTAATGTCCTCACTCAACTCAGGTGTAAATGGGTACCTGGCTTTAGAGCTGGAGGGGGAGGGGAGGGGGGAACCAGGGCGTTGCACCGCTGGTAACCATTAATGACTTTATTATGTATTTGTAATATTATGTATTTACTTGTATGATATGTATTGTTTTCTGGGTTTGTATTATGAATGAGGTGTATGGGTGTATAACATTGTATGACATTGTAAAACAATTTCCCTGCTGGGTCAGTAAAATCATGTTTTCTTTTATTTTCTTTCTTTCTTTTCTATCCCCACTTTTCCCTGTTTGTATTAATGGCTGGTGTCAGATGAGAGGATTGGTGTATGAACTCTTTAAGAATTAAGAGTTCCTCATATCCTACAAAACCCCACCCCTATGGAATATGGTGTATGTAGGCACATATGATATAATGTGGTTTTATCGTATAAACAGGGCCTATTTCTAGTGACATAAAAGTGTGTAATAAACACGTTACATAAATTTGACCTTTGACCTGCATAAGAATACTATGATTGGAATCCTCGGAAACTTCTAGGCTTATGAATATGTGACTCTTTTGTAACTAATTTCACTGCCACGGCGTTTCCCACTGCCTACATTTAAAAAAAAAAATTATTTCAGTCTGTCTTTCTTATTGCTTGTCATCGTTCTCTTCATGTTTCAGTTCAGTCAAACATTTGAATTAAAGTACTTGAAATGTTAAGTGTTTCTGTGGTATAAAATTTCATTTATGATTGCCAGCCATTTGGATCTACTTTGCATCGCGTAACTGTGTGGTTCATTCAGTTCAATTCTGATTGATGTGTCTCAAAAGGGTATGGGCCACTCCAGGATCCTTTTCATGATTAAAAGTTCATTTTTTTATTAGTTAGAGTTAATATGATAAAAAGGGTCTGTAATGAGTGTTTGTTTGATATCAGATTTATGAAATTTGTTATACATTTATCATATTCGCTCACCGGAGGCTCGCATTTACGAAATATGTGTAACTCATTTCATAAATCAGATATCAAACATACACTCATTACAGATCCTCTATATCATAGTTCTGCTGTAAATGTTGGGAGAGTTTTGACCCCTTGATATATGGCAATTTTTTTCTATGTAATGAGTAACATATTAGAAGTTTGTGAGTGGACAGCTCTGTGATGTAATAATCCTATAATCTCTACAGTAACGGCTTGTGATCTTCAAATCAACAAAAGACTATACAAAACATAGTGAAACGTTTGCCATGAAGGTTTTATCTAGCATTCAGAATGATCACATAACATTAAGATTTCTGTTTTGCTGTGTGTGTAATTCCAGATTACTTATCTCAAAGCAGCCTTGGAAAACTTGCAGTCAGCAGTACTGAGTACAGGTATGTAAGTCAGAATTTATCCCTTGTTTAGAGAAGAGCAAAAGCTCCAAGAAATTTGTCTTCATGACTGGGAAAATTAAGATAAGTGCCAAATTTTTGCACATTCACATGCTGGTGGTGACCAGAAAGTGATAGCATCAAAATCATATACTGCCTTTTAGTCAGTAAAGCAGCAAACTTCAATTTGAGACGTTTAGAAGGCTAGCACTGGGTTATATAGCAAGGATATTGTGTGGACTGCAGATGCCTTGAGCTTCTAGTATTAACATCGAAAAGTATTGAGCACTTAATTGCCTGGATTTTAAATATGTAATTGCTAGCATGAACATCCATTTCATGACTGAGATAGATATCAATGACAGTTATGAGTGAATGATTAGTCTTTGTACTGCACAGCTGCAACATTATAAACCTAAATGAAACCAGGCTGGGTTAACAGTAGACTTGTTGCTGGATGTTCTTACCAAATCAAGATGACCAAAAGAGCTGTCAGCAGAACAAGTCAAATATTTGCAATCTGTTTATCAAGAAAACATATTTTCCCACAGAATTCCAAGTCACTGAGTAAGTCATTGCACAGTATGAAAATATTTGATTCCTGGGGCAAACTTGTATGTGTGGACAGTTTCAGGGTCTATGGTACACTTCACTTGGATTACTTTTTCACCATGGAAAGTTGAGCAACCCCAACAGATGGCTCATTCTCATCATGTACTGATCCCCCACCCTCCTGTTGTTTTCTGCCAAGTTTAAAACTACTTTTTAAATTAATGCCTATTTCAGTGGGGTTTTTTCCTTTGCCACATTATTTTTTCATTCCTAAAGACCGTGACCTTACGAAAGCCGTGGCGTACTCTTGCGCTCGGAATTTGAAGAGCATGTAGCCTGGTCAGTTTTCCTCTTCCCCACTGTGCTGTCTTTTTCCTCGGAGTTTAATATGGTGCAATTTAAAATAGTGTCTACTTCAGAGAATATTTCCTTTGCCATATTATCTCATTGTTCCTTTTCCAGATGAGCATGCCGAAGACCGCGTGCGCACCAAAACCATGGCGTCCTCTTGTGCCTTGAATTTCAACAGCATGTGGCCTGGCCAGTTCCAGTCTTCACCTGCTAGATTACAAGTGGCAGCTAATGAATTGTACAGAGCAACAGCCAGATCTAGTCTCCCCGAAACAGAATTGTCCTCTCCGGCCTCCGACACGGAATCAGCCACTCATGCTTCAGAAACAGAATCCGCCAGTCAAGCTGCTGGTAATTCAACAGTACCAGTATCTCTTGAAGTAACAGCTAACAAAGCCAGAGCTTCCAACAGCATTAACCAGTGCTCTGCAACTCCCTTCACTGACAAAACGACAGCCAAATCTTCCACGTCTGGTGACTCGTCAACCAAAACTCCAGTTGCTGCGGCAAAAGGCAGCAAAGTGATGACAAGTAATAAAGATACAAGATTACCATTACCATTTGAAACTAGTTGTCCAAAACCTGTATGTACTGTTACCACACATTTGAAATCTGTGTTCCCAGCTACCATAGGCCTTGCTCCTGCTGATGCTGGCAATGACAAGAGTGGAAATGCAGAGTCCCTTAACTGTGCAGCTACTTCCATCCAAACCTTTAATTCATCAAGAGTAAGTTCTTTGCTTTCATGGACATTTAAAGATCAGGCAACATCTAAAGATCAAGGAACATTTAATTATCAAGGACACAAAACAAAAAAGGCCGTTACGAGATTGCCCAGAAAAACATGAGCACTGATACACTTGTTCCTGATTTGAGGAACCTGTCACATCATTGAAGTGAGAGGACTTGGTCTGGTTATGGGGTTCTGCTGAATAGAATAATGATACAGTGAATCATTGATAATGAGTAACAGTGACCTTTATTTGCAGTCCAAACTAATGAACATATTATTATATACAGTCGACTCCGCTTAATTGCCCTCCGCTTAATCGTCTTTTCCGCTTAATCGCATCATTTCCTAGGGAACCGAATTTTTTCTATATAAATGTCACTGGATAATCGCCTCTCACTCCGGATAATCGACCACTCTTCAGCGGCCATGAATTAAAAGATCAGCGGTTGAAGGGTTACAGCTGACAAACAAACAATGTACACAGACGGTTTAACTGCGCGACGGATGGCAGACCGGTTGACTGAGTGACAGCTGTCACCCCAAAATAGGTGTGATAAGCCTTTCCTCTCCACCTCCCCCTCCCCTTGTCCCCCTTCGTCCCAGGCTACGCATCACCGCCTTCGCCAGTCCGATATGCTACTGCGCCTAAAGCCGTGGTATAGTCTCCTCCCCCCACGCCTTGATTGCGCCTGTCTGGTGGATTTCGGTTAGATCAGAGAACGTGTCATGTGGATGAACGGCATTGAACTGTCTACCCCGACCATGCCATCCTACTCCTTATTGTCTGCTGGGCTATTGCGTGGTGGCCAATGAGAGAGACCGCGGAGATCAAACATTTTGTGCGCTACAACACCGTCAAACTCGAGTTTGTCCTGAATCTGGCGACAAGAAGGTGTCAATGCACGATATAAAAGCACGACATCAAAGAAATTTAACCTTCTTACCAAAAATATGGCCGAAATTACTTCCTCCGCTTAATCGCCGCTCCGCTTAATCGACCACTTTTTCCGTGATCCCGAGGATGGGCGATTAAGCGGAGTCGACTGTACTTGCATCCTATAGCTCTCGCACAAATGATTTCATTATATAAGATGTAAATAGTACTAATTTTCTAATTACTGTATAAGTTGTGCTTTCAAAGAGTTGTTTTGTCTTTAAAAATTTTGTTAATTACAGTGATTTGATTTTCATTTATCTGCTAAAAAAGGGCAAATAGATAAGTTGTAAAATTTATCACTCACCTCGCCATGGCATAGACTACACTTTCTTTCTTCAAACGCACGCGAATACCATCATCAAGTCTCTATTGGCAAACAATGGTTAAAGACTCTAATGTTTGTTAAGCTAATAGCAGGATGTCTCAACAGATCATCTAAATAGGATTTTAGTTCAGGTCAAATTTTTGTGGCCTTATAGAAACGTGCATTGCTTTTATTTTTGAGTTTGATTTCAAGCAGTGTTTGAGTAGGGTTATGTATGCAGTGTTTTCTTCAGACCTTGTGGTTCACCCAGTATATTTTAAATCCCCTCCCCCC
>JAWQUT010000391.1:222774-235058 GCA_033807755.1 Ellobium chinense
GGACCTCATAGGAGATACTTACTGTGGAGCCTTTACCCCAGTGGGAATTATAGGACGCAATTATTGTGAGACTAATTACTACCTAGATGATGGATTATTGCATATACCTTTAATTATTATTGTAATCTTGTATTCTTCCTTGTTGATAGCCTATCGGGCTTTAGATTAAACTAGAAATGTATTGCATGATCCTCTTTTGTCTTTTATGTATGTATGAAGTAGTTAGGACGAGGGGGACCTCATAACAACTGTAGATGCTTGAAAATTATCTTTTTATTTTAATTCGAGTTTTTCATGATTTCTTGAAAATATTCATTGTTTCAACCAATATTTTTTTTTTACTCGTTGCCTGAAATGATAATAAATTTGTCGATATCCCAAGAAGCATTACTATCAAATACCCGTAATCGATACCGCCAAGCCCCTTAACTATAAACGTATTTTTTTCTTTTAAGATTTTGATCACCCTGACCGCATGCGCTAAGAGAAAAAGCGAGAGGTGGGCAGACAATTCTAGAACATACAAAATAACATGCAAAACCGGATTTTAAAAAATCTTAGGCCTATTTAAATTAATGAAGTCGTGAGTTCACGTCCTCTAGGTCTACTGCACTTGCCCAAGGACTAACAGTGTACCATGACGTCATCTTCCACGCATCCGGCTGAGTCCTACCAATGTTCTAAGACGTCCCGCGCATTCACTAAGCCAGTTCCAGTCTCTAATGTTTCATGTTGTAGTTTGTTCCTGGAGGAAACTATACAATTTTAGAATTATAGTTTCTATGTCGACAAAACGCGATCACTTTGCAATGAGTTAAAGCAAATTTAAGACTTGTCCACAATATATATATTTGTAGGTGGGGATAGAATGCGGCAAACTATCCAGATTACTGTAATGATGCTGATAGTTTGCCCAATTTTGCCCGCGTTCTGTAACTGTACAAAGTCAGATTTTACACTAACATCTTGCTGTATAAATTCCACGTGTCTTCTCGGCGGCCAACGCCTCGTTCGGAGCCGAGTAGAGTGTCTGTCTACGTGTAATGAAAATTCAGGTTGTTTTGGAGTTTTGTTCGAGCTGGTCGGTTGGTGCTTGAGGCTGCAGGCAGCGTGTTTTCTATCTACAATATGTGCAGGCCGCAGTGCGGAAAGGAAAGACGCGTTTATCAGAAAGATCTGCCAACATGGTGGTAATTATGACATAGATACGCACACCTGTCAATGCACAGGCGGGTGGGTAGGTAAGTTTGAATAATTTTGTTCCAAGTACAGTTTTGTTTGTTTGTTTGTTTGTTTGTTTGTTTTATAGGGGCAATCGGAAATCTCCAAATGGCAATCCGTTCTTGGGGCCAATAGAACCACCAATTTTATCAAGCAAACTATATGTTTTACACCCAGTCGCAATGAGGCTTAAGTAGCTTTTAAACTACATAAAGTTATTATATGATAAGGCAGCTTAATGTGTGAGCTGAACTTAAATGTAAACAGCTTTGATTTTAGTTTTTGCTTAGCATTATTTAGACTCAAGACACAGCGTTTTAAAGGGATCAGTCCTATGCCATGAAATACGTCTGAGAAAATCGTGTCTTCTCTATTGACTTGGTTGCCACTTTTTTTTATTAGGCTGGTTTTGACCACGTCCTAATACACAGGCCTAACACACTTTATGAGATTCAGTTTGTACCTGAAACTTTAAAATTGGATGCTTAATCTAGATCATATAGTTTTACATATATTTTTACACCCTGTACTGGCTGGCAGGCCCCCCCAAAAAGGGGCATTTTTATACATTAGCGGACTGATAGGATTGTACATAATCAGTGATTTGGTCTATTAATAGGGATCAGAAATTATTAGTCCTGATTTTGCGGCTACACCTACTTAAGTGGCTGTTTTTTATTTATTGTGGCCACGATAGTGAAGGTGATAATTGTGCTGCTGATGGTAGTGATGATGATGATGATGTTGTTAGTGGTGGTGTTATTGATATTTTGAAGGTGATGCTGTTACTGCTATTGATGAAGTTGATGGCTGTGGTACTGCTAGTACTGCTGTTTCTGCAGGTGTGATAGCAATGATAATGCTCTTTCTGCTGTTTTTTTTGTTGAGAATACTGCAGCTCGTGGTGGTGGTGGTGGTGGTGGTGGTGGTGGTGATGATGATGCTACTACTACTACTACTATTACAACTACTGTTGTGCTAGAAACTAAAATTACGAAACAGCCGCAAAAAATACTGGTTTTATCCCACAATAAAATTCAAGCAGGAATTCTGAAACATCTATTTTTCCTCTAGATCTAGAAATGTAAAGTAGAAATGAAAACTGCCATTGTCCAGTCCCTTCATACTGTGCACAGATGCTTCCTCAGAAAATGTTATCTGAGACCTGCAACCGAAACTAGCTGTTATGTCGCTGTACAAACTATGGGGAGTACTTAACATTATTTGAGGGCAGAAACACCTGCATTATGGAGGGAACTTTCCCCTGAATATCATCTGTTACCTTGGTCCCGTCTTTACAAAGTTCTCAGCCGAATGAAGGTCCATCACAAAGTGTTGCCGAACCTCTATATATATATGGCACTTTGACCAATTGCGAATTTGGGCGTTAAAGTTGGGATCTCTTACCATTGTAAGAGTTCTGTACGTGCATCGGTGCTGAATGTACTCTAGAAAGCATTCAACATGCGGAGTTAATTTAATTCTTATGATGGTAAGAGATTCCATCGTTAATGCACACGTTCTCAATTGCTTCGATTTAACAACTGCACATCACACCTACAGTCATTTGATCTGTGTCTGCGCCTGGCCAGTGTCTGCACTCCTGAGTAATTTTGCATATCTAAAACACTTTTTTTTCTGTTCTAGAAAGACATCATCATTTTCGACCAAAGCATTTACCTCTGTACCTTCGAAATACAGATTCTGGAAGACCTGCAAAAGTTCAGGCTTAGGTGTACAGACACAAATCGTAGTTAAGCAGGATAGACCTATAACATGAAGCTGTTCCCTCAGAAAATCATTTGCAAATTACCACGTTTTTGAGGCTGTTCTGCAGTTTTGCAAATTTCCGAAAATTTAGACACTTTCTGCAAATTTGGTGCAATATTTGTGGACATTGGTCGAAAAAATACTTTTTCTGCCATAATTGTAATACTGCGTCAACGTAAACACAACAAATGAGTTCTGTTTCTACAACTTTGCAGTAAACAGTGCGGCATAGTGATAAACAGGCCGAAGTAATGAAGATGTGTTTGTAAAATCTGTGCAAATTTTGGAGCATTTTTTACACTTTTTTTTTTCTGTGCATGCAACTTTTGCAATTCTAGGTGCAATTTTGGGGGCTTTGAAACGCATTTTTCTGCAGGGACAGATAATGATACAGAAAAGTTCAGCGGTTTAAACAGGACAGGATCATGATTGCCCTCATGGATACTCATTAACGAAGAAAGGAAAGATCAAATAACTCATAGACCACTTTCAGATATCACGAGTTATAGTGTTTTAGAGTTGAATACAGATACAGTTTAGGAGGAGTACAATCATAATTTCCTCATATTTGAACTTCAGGTTGCAGGAGCCAAACTGTAAAAGCCTCTTAGAGCCATTTAATAAAAAATTTCTCCTCGAACCACAAAAACATTCTGAGATGGCCAAGCCAGAACGTAGGTCTTGTGCCACCACTGTGCCCAGATTGTATACTGTTTACGGTGGGGGTCCTTCATTTAAACTTTCACAATTTTAATTTAGATGAAATGGGGTTAAAAATGTGGCCTTCTTTTGCAGATCACATGCCCGCACAAATGAAATCCACCGAAGCCATTGGGAAACACAGGGGGACAGCCTACAACAACACTATTTTTTTTTTACAAATTCAGCACTGAAATTCACCACTTTTGGGGTGTGGTTCATGTTATACGATTATTTCCACATTATTTCTATTACTCTGCTACTATCAACTCTGATAATCCATTCTTTTTTTGTTTTGTTGGACCAACATGCAACCTTCATCCCACTTACTAAATGTTGGAAAGAAAAAAAGACACTCTACATATGCGCATGCCATACCTCGGCCATCTCCGTAGGATATATACATTTGGGAATAAAAGATGACTATGGCTATGATAAAAAGCAAGCAGCAGGAACATTTTGGTGTCAGCATATTGTGTGAAAACATTCTAGAAATGTGTGTTTTGTGTTGTACAACTTCCTGCCCCGTACCCTCCCACACATGCACAGTGAAAAAAAACAGTAAACATCTTCCATAATTTTATCTCTAGTTCACTCAAGGCTGATCCACATGAAGCCACGCTTTGCTCCTCAACACGCTTGTAAAAACCCCAGGGGCGAGGTAACAGATGGTTAGACCAGGGGTTCGCAGATTTTTGAGCGGCCTACCCCATGACTAGACAACCCTGTCCATGTCTAACGATCAGTTCTGTGCCATACATAATTATAAAGTGAGGTCCGTCAGTTACTTCCTTGCGTGGCCATAGTTCGCTCTTTGTGTATCCTCAACACTTTGCATGGCGTACCCCTGCTTGAAAAAAAACAACAACATCAACGCATTACAGTGTTGTGTAGAATCTAAAGCCAATTTTACTTTAATGTGGACTATCCGCAAACAAAATAATGCGTGAATTGGTGAAAGCCTCAAAATGATTCCTAAACTTAATGATCAAAATTCTACAGACAAATAAGGAAACAAGCAACAAATCTTGACAGAAACAAAATAGTCATGACAGGAATTATTTACAGCACTGGGAAGAAGAAAATCAAATTTATAGGACTTCAAAAATAAGAAGACAGAAGGCACAGCATTAATTTGGTCATAGCTGGAAAACAAAGCAGTAAACGGATCAGAGAAAAGGAGAAAATCCGAGAAGGAATGGTAAATTGGATTGTTGCTGTGGTGGACAGCATACATGGAGACCTGTGATCTCCCACGCCATGGTAGTACTTGAAGTAGAAGACTCCTACTTAGGGTAGGCGTAACCCAGATTGGGAACCCTTGGCATAGAGTATCTATAGACATCCACGAAGTAAAAACCACAGAAGACCACAGCGAAAGATGGTCCTTTTGACATAACAGTGGTATGCCTTGATGGACACTTCTAAGTACGTAACTCATTTAAACGATATTTAAGACATGTGTTATGTGTGTCGTTTTCACACGACCTATTAAGTCTTCATTTTGTTAAACAACAGCTCATAGGTTCATTGTTATGGGTGTAGAGGAACACACAGGTAAGATATCTCATCTGTAATTTTTTTTTAATCCCGACGCTTCGTTCAGATTTCATGATTTATTTGATTTTTCAACTTTCAGCTCGCTAGGTTTAAACAACGGGTATAGTTTGTTAGTTTTGTTATCGTTGAGGCTTCGTTTATCATCTCATCATCTTTATCGTCCCAGTCTTGCTGGCACAGAGAGCTACATTGGCTAATGTGATGCGATTTTAAGAAAAGTACCTATAAGGGTATTGAGTCAACTATTATGATTTGGTGAGGTCATTATCATTATTATCGTATCATCATCATCACCACCACCATTTGAAACAATAATGAAAGAAAGAGGTTCGTCATACCAACGCTAAGAGGTTGTCAAAATAATTTTAGGACAGAGGTGCGCCATGGTCTGTGGTGTTGAGTCTGACATCATCACCACAATCACTGTACAATCTAGCAGTGCTGAGTAATAATAATGATGACGATGAAAATACGTCAATAATTGGCTGAGATGAGCTCTTCTATATTCCTAAGATTGTAGACAAAGGCAACAAGAAAGTATACTCTAACACTGGAAAGATTTAGTCGGTTATAATCTGTATAAACTTTCACCTTCCTCCGTTTCAGACTAGCAGGGACTCCACTATAAAGAAGACTGGTCAGAACAGAAACTCACACGATATGTCCATCTTTGTGCTCTTCGCTTCCTTTGCACTGTTGGCAATCGCAGGCCCAGCTGGAGTTCTTGGGAGGACAAGGTCATTCATTCATTCATTCATTCATTCATTCATTCATTCATTCATTCATTCATTCATTTCATTCATTCATTCATTCATTCATTCATTCATTCATTCCTTTCCTCTCCCTCCCTCTCCTTCAATCTCAATCATTACAAGCTTGCAGATTTGTAAAGTTTTTAGATATCAGAGAGAAAAGCTAGTGGAAAGTTCAGTTCTTAATTCTCTCTCATTCACGTCTTGCTTTTGGAATGTTTTTCTCCCTTTCTTTTTGCTTTCTTCGCTTTTTTCCTTTCTTTCTTTCTTTTTGCTTTCTTCGCTTTTTTCCTTTCTTTCTTTCTTTCTTTTTCTTTCTTTCTTTCTTTCTTTCTTTCTTTCTTGTTCGTTTGTTTTCTTTCCTTCCTTTTCGTTTTTCAATAAACCTGATTCCATTTCTCAGACATTACAAAAAAAACCCCAACAACAACAACAACAACAAAACAAAAAAAACATGACTTATTCTAAAAACTCCAACTCCAAACCAAATCTGTATCTCATTCATTCTAGTTCCGGAGACAGTAGCTCTCAATGGATCATAGTGAATCTTCCAGAACAAGACAGCAGATTCCTGGAAAAAGTCAAGGGCGGATTCTTGGCCTTCCTTGACGATCTAGAGAACTGGACAGTTGTGATTGTCGGCCCTGTGGCCCACTTGCATCATGGGTAAGCATTCGATTTACAACGTTGGGCGAGATCACTCGCTTCGGAAATAGTCGACCGCGTAAGATGGCGTGTAAGTCAAGATTGTTGTTATGCGCAATCTGATCAATTTTTTTATTACGAAATTAATGGGGCCGATCATATTGTTTCGTATTAAGAGCATTTGTAAGACATGTTCATGCGGTTTAAGTGTAGTTTTCCAGTTCTTCCGTATTTAGAAATTGCATTGTCAATGTGCACTTAGATATGCTCGCATCGCAAGCATCCATCGTACGAAAACGAAATCAAAAATGAAAACTTCCAACCTGAGGCATAATGCACACATATGTAAAGAAGCCGTGGTGCTGTGGAAGGGACGACTTAGACTTTGACGTAGCTCTGTAGAAATTATGTGGTTCTTGTGATATTAACGATAGGACCAGTTCTCACCTTCGCTCCACTGCAATGGGTAGCGGTCGAATTTTGCAGCCCGGCGTCAGTTGATCAGTCGGCAGACAACGGTCATTTTCCGTAACAATGGTTACACATCCAGCAGGAGGCTGGACCCGGGGCGGCTCGAGCTATTATTAGTGTTAATGTGTATACAGGTAGACAGATATGTATATATAGACAGGAAAAGAATTATACAGATGAAGGCAGGTAGAAAGTTACGAGATCAGGGAAATGTCGAGCCGCCAAAGCCGTGGTTTCCAACTTTGAGAGAGAATTCTATGCTTTCGCGATGATAACTGCAGCAGAACCCTTTCATAACGGCCTCGGTTATAACGGGAACTTGGTTTATACCGGTGGAATTTTAATTCCCCCTTCTCCCCTCTCTGAAACCACTTGTAATTGCCTCACCCATAGTATAAATTTCCTCATGACTAATGCAGTTTGACAGCTGATGTGGCCATGAAACCAAGCTAACAAATCGTTTATTTGCTTTTATTTAACGGCATGCAATGATTCTAAACCAAAGAAGATCTTAGATTCGGAACTGTTGCTAATGGCGGACCTTACCCAGTGTTTTTAACTAGACTATCTAAATTAGATCACCGGTGATTTCCTTGTCATTTTATTCCAGTTCGGAAACAAAGGCACCCGGTTATAACGACAGATGTTGAAAATCCCAACATCCTCATTAAAACCGAGGTCTACTGTAGCCAACAGGTATAATAATGTTCCTATATGCCTAATTATAATAATTTCTTTTCCAGATGTTCCAAATGTCTGGTTCTTGCCCCAACGTCATTTGACAACGAAGTAAAACCAATTTTGCAAAATGCCTTTATAACGGCTATTGACGGCGGAGCAGAGTCCATTTATGTAATGACGTCACTTCATGACGTAAAAGTATCACTTCTTAGAATGATATCACCCAATTCTTACAAAGGATTGACCTACTCCGGGGAAACGATCTTCAACGCTTGCTCCTATTTCGCTCAACCTCTTCTCGGCATGAACCGGACTTTCGGTGAGTGTTCGGAACGCAACTGGATCTACTCATATTCATCTGAAGATTTCACTTCCGCTTACGTCACTGGAATGTGTGAAGATTGTGGGAAAGTCTCCGATTTGCTTCCGGGAGGACGGGTTCACTGTGATCCTGCCACCCCTGCTGTAATGGTACAACCCGGAACGTTCGCTAAAAGCGTCTTCGGAAACTCTTTGTGGCGCCGCGAGTCTTTTTGGGCCTTGTTTTTCTATCTCCTACAGGCAGACGTTACCTCTGACGATGCTGAGGTTCTCAGGATGAGCTACTTCACCCAGCGACTTCTTTGGGAAGTCAGAGGGTCTGTCAGCTTCATACGGTCACACGGCTTGACTCTAGAGCGCAGCAAAACCAGCGACAGTTTAAAGCAAGAACATGGAACCTTAGACGGTAGTATCAGCAACATGAGCAAGTCTGAAATACTCAAACGGTTCTGTGCGCAGTCTCAAGGCGATATCAAATTTAATCAGTTCATGAACTACCTCAGAGGATGGTCTTGCTCGAGAGAGAATGGAATCTTAGAATGCGTTCGGGAGCTGAGCAAAGAATTTTGGATGTCGAAACTTTTGTCTGAGAGACAGCTTGATATTATTGACGAATTCTTAAGCGACCTCGTGACAACAAAGTACGTGTTTTCCACCAGAACTGGAGAAAGAATTCCATCCATCAGCTCCTACGTCGGCCATAAAGTGAACAGCATCTATTTCTGGTCATCACCTCAGTACAGAATTTGGAGCGAGCACCCGTTTCATAAAACATGCTCCAAGTTACAATCCTCGTCTCGTTCCCGTAACAAAGCACAGTCATTCTCTGGTCATTCTAAAAACTACGGGGACGATAATAAAGAATACGAAGCTGATGGTAAAATCAAAGAAATTCTTGTCCCAGGCGTCAATTATCTTCGAGCACCGCAAATTTCTGATGTTGTTCTGATCATTATTTTCAAGATCAACGACGCCGCTACGCAAATTCAAATGGCCCAGTACTTTGACTTTATGTATGGACGCCATTTCAAGCATGTTGTGTACTGCGCCTCGGGCAGACAAATGGTGTACTTGTTTGCCAAGATGTACCCTCAGCCTATGAACTATATTGACTTGAAAATCGCAGATTCTCGGCTGTTTCCATATCTCTGTGTCTCTGAAACCATGCGAATGTATCAAGACGTCACAGGATACCTTCAGCTCAATTCAGACACCCTCCTCAACCCGTGGAAATTTTCGGAGCTTATCGGGAATCTGAGCACGCCCTGGATGTCCAAGTACGTCCGCGAAGCCCAGTTGTATGAACAGGAAGTGACGTCACCGCTGGGCACAGGTGTGAGGTGGTATGAATGGAATGACCCAAGCTCAGGTCAGATCAGACTTAATGCCACCTTGCATGATCTGGGGTCAACCTTCAAGGCCATTCAAGCGCATTTAGAAAAACGAGGGGCCAAGGCCACAAAGTCTGCGGGCGGAAACAAGCTGAACTATTTGCAGAAGTATTACAGTGTGGTAAAGGAATTCTTAAAGCATTTTGAAACGGAAACTCCCGAGAAGATGATAATCCGCTACGGTAGCACTGCTATTTTTTACGTGCCGAGGAAGTACAGGGAGAACTTCATCTTGTTGTCTGACCAGTTCTTCCGCTTTAACGTCCATGCCGACATAGCTGTGCCTACGATATTGTATTCCTTCACAGAGAATGATGACGTAGAGCGCATCAATGGGACATGCGCCTGGACCACGCACACGTCACTGCTCCTTACGTCGTACAATCCTGATAATGTCTTCCTATCTCCATGGCAGTTGTATATGATGGGATCAGCTGACAGGTTAAAATTCATGTGTCAAACCTATCTACCACGAATAGACGAGTCTCTACTATCACTGCCCCCTGATACAGACTGAGCGTTTTGTAAATACATTTGCCTGTGTCTTCTACACACATTGTGTCTGGCCAGTTAGTGAGAGAGCGAGGTCATTCTAATCGGCTAGTGAGCCGGGCTGGCGAAAGTTACCCATCGAATCACGCAGTTATGGCTTTCAGATATCACATAATGGGGGGAAATAGTTTCAAATTATTGTTGCTGTTTTTGAACGCCGAATACCCAAAGGGCACAACTGCAAATAAAATCACGTCTTTTGTGAATTTTTTTACTGTATTCTGTGGTTTCTTTGCAGCGTTCGCGATGTCACAATTCAGAGCTTTTTTTTTTTTGTGCATATAGATGGATTTTTGCTATCATCAGCCAATCATTTGAATATTATTAATATTAATTAAGAAGACGATATTTAGCTAGTGATGATGTTCTTCATCTAGGGACAATAGCGATGGAACAGCACGGTCAAATGGTTACGGCGTTGAACTCAAGATCTTACAGTCGTGGGTTCGATTTCCGACCACGGTCATGTTGTACTGGAAGTGCCCTGGGAAAGCATTTCATTCACATTTTCCTCAATTCATTTGTCTGTAATATGGGTACCTGGCGGTGAAAGATATTGTCAAAGTCTTAGTGATCAGCGCCTATACATGGCAGCCGCACTGTATGCTCCCCTAGGAACTGAGAAAGTTTTAGAGTGATCATAGGCCTGCTGGGGTAATAATAGCGTGGAGTGGGCATTGGCCTGGATACGAGACTTCTAAATGGCATATGGCATTATCATTATTATTATTGATATTATGACTATTGTTATGTTTTTCTTGTCTGTTGTTTTTTGTGTGTGTGCAAATCTTCGAACAGAGGAAGCCAGAACTGCCATAGACCTACCAAAAGCATTCAGTACATGTGTACCACGGTACATCATAATTTGAAGCTGCGCCATTCGATCATTACCTTTGGATGCAAGCCCCGCCTACTAATGGGCGTGGTCATCTCCTCGATTCAGATGGACTTGTTTTCATAAACACTTGAAGATTTTATACCAATTTTCTTAATCGTGAAGTTGGTGGGAATAGCTGCAGTTTTCAACTTTAATTTACTGTCGGTATGTGCCAATAACGTAATGTAAACATACATTTGCTGGACAGTGAACTAGCGATCTGCTAACTTTCTATACTATATATGACATGCTTCATTCATGACTACTGGAAAAAAAACAGCCCCTCCTCCCCCTCCCTCCCCCACCCAATCTCCTGTATAGAACAGCGTGAATGAATTTCAATAAGTGAAAATAAGTCTCATAATGCATCTTGTCTCCTTTTATACCTCGGACATGTTTTTACGTATACAACAAGAAAAACAGAAATGCAAAGACTACATGCTGAACCAGTGAGTCGAATTCTTGAGATAAGGACGAGAGAACAACGGATATTGATGGTTGCATACACGGTTTTCAAAGNTCTATTCCTGGTGATTTCCCATTACATTTGCTGGACAGTGAACTAGCGATCTGCTAACTTTCTATACTATATATGACATGCTTCATTCATGACTTCTGGAAAAAAACCAGCCCCTCCTCCCCCTCCCTCCCCAACCCAATCTCCTGTATAGAACCGCGTGAATGAATTTCAATAAGTGAAAATAAGTCTCTTAATGCATCTTGTCTCCTTTTATACCTCGGACATGTTTTTACGTATACAACAAGAAAAACAGAAATGCACAGACTACATATTGAACCAGTGAGTCGAATTCTTGAGATAAGGACGAGAGAACAACGGATATTGATGGTTGCATACACGGTTTTCAAAGTAACAGTAACAGACAAACAAAACTATAACTTATATACTGTTGGGTTCATGTAAAAAGATCGTATGTCAAGTGCACAGGTCTATCGTTTTACGGAAATATTACACGTAAAATTTGATCAAATTCACTTTATGTGAATGTTTGTGATCGGCGTTTATAAAATGCTTGTGGCACTGTATCTTCCCCAGATCGCAGAGAAAATTTTAGAATAATCAGATAGGAGATTCCATCATAAATGCGCAAGCTTTCAGTCAACTCTGCATGCTCAAGGCTACTGAAAGGTGCATTCAGCGCCGATGCACCAATGTATGACTTTTACGATGGTAATATATACCATCATCAATGCGCAAGCTCTAATTATTTCCCAAAAGACAGACTACAACTATCTTAATGATACGGACGCAGACAGGTTCAACATCTTGTCATGCTCATTTCAGATTTGCCTGGGACTTTTTCTTTTGTTGGTGTGTGTGTGGGG
>JAWQUT010000391.1:235096-264445 GCA_033807755.1 Ellobium chinense
GTTGCTAATATTACTAGGATTCTCTATTTATCTTCTTTCTCCTATTAAAACAATAGAGTTGTGACTCATAATTTTATCCCAATTTTACAAGCCAAACCACATCTGCCTCTTTGTTTTGCTCTTTGCTTTGAGCAACAGGTTGAGAGCGCTAAATTTCTCAAAACCCCCCAAAATTTTGATACATTTACTTATTGAATCTTTTCCCTGGTTTATTTACAGTACAGTATGTAATATATATATAGATATTTATTTCTCATTTATCTATTAATTTTACCATTATTTATTTTTTTTAAGAAAAAGAGCACGATAATAGGAAGGCATAATGTTCACAGATAGAGTAAAGTCACATGTGTGCGCCACCACATGATGCGCTAAGGCTCTGTGTTCCGGTTTCTATTTAGTTTCTGGAGACTAACTGTTATGTCATTTAAAAAGTACCGGTAAATCCGTTTCGTTTCGTGTGAATTCCAAGAAGGCGGCTGCAGATCTAAGCTCTGAAGTCGGGGAAAGAAAATTTACTTTCATTTTTTCATGCAAATTAGAACTCTGGAACATGGGGGACACAACATCTTAGAACGAGACCATGGAGCTGTATCACACTACACAGCAGTTTAAAATTCTGAGCTCTTAAAAAATCTGGGGCAAATGTTGAATGAAAGTGACACAGTACAAATAATTATTTCCCAAAACATAAAAACTACCATCGACTTTTCTTTGTGATAGAGAAGCAGGCAGGTTCAACACAAAGGAATCACATATCAAGAAAACATCACAATCATGAATTATTATTTATTTTCTTTTCTTTAAAATACATGTAACAGGTTAATGAATAGTTGGCAACAAATGCATGAATAAATAATAAATTTCATGTGCAAATGGCTGGGTAAAATGAAAACAAACACATAAAAAGGCATCAATGAAATATTCAAAACAAAGAGCAACTATCAATTTCTACAAATGCAAATTGTCACAGTCATAGGTAGATTGCCTATCTCAGAGATGTGCAATTAGCAAACTAAGTGATTTTTGTACTTGCCACAACTGAAGGCATCCATCAGATGTCTCAAACAAAATCAATCACAAAGTCATTGTATATAACCTGTAGCAAGATTTGAGATTTGGCAATGTTTTCTTGTGGTATCTAATACAGTTGTTTTCCTTCTCTCCCGAAAACCTCACTCAAATGAGACAGGCGAACTGCCTATGTCTGTGATGAAATAAATGACTAAAAGTCAAATATTTTGAAATACCACCACACCAAACAAATGCAATGACCAAGGGGGCTTGATGATAATACAAGTACTCGCTTCACAGAACATTAGACCTTCTATGAAATGTAGGGTCACAGTCACAGATGTTTTTGGCAGCTAAGCAAGTGTTAAGTGATTGTAATGTTTATGTGGACTAGGCAGATGTCTTGCAGCCAATCAAAATGAGGAACAAGTCCAGTTTTTGTAAAACCAAAGTCATTGGTAGATCTATGACATGAATATTTAATGTGTGTACATACATTAAGTCAAAACAATTTACTTTTCCAATGAAAAATAATTCTAAGAAAATCGCTTTTGAAGAAGACATTTATACCATAAAATAATTAATCTATTATGCTTCACAAAACTAAAATTCACCCATAATTACAGATCATTTGCTCATAAAATCAATGTTTTTGTGTACAGAAATGACTCTACTCTCAGTTTCTGCAAGACACATAAATTTGATAATCAAGTGGGTGACTGGGCAAAGACTGTATCGTCATATAAACTAAATAAAAGAGATAAAGCCTTTCTGCAGGCACCCCTTGATATAAGATGGCCCTATTTACTTTAAAAGCCTGGTATTTCAGTTCCTAGTTTACTGACATAAGCCTCATTTTGACACGTTACAAGACATACTATGACCGCAGTTGCAAGTGGCAATCAACCAACAGATTTCACACTAGATCTAAATCTATCCTGGCCCATGGTGATAAGCAGCGATTGGTTTGATTAGTTCTTCATGTTCAAGGACTATGTGCACTGGAAGATCAGCAGAAAGGTAGAAGCCTATTTTCTAGGTGTGATAGGTCTCTGGTTCTAAACCCTGCAAAGGCTTGAGGTTCTCTCCTGTACAATCACAGCTAATTAAAAGAAATAAAGAAAAAAAAACAACCTAAGGCCTGGAAGCCTCTGCTTAGGTCATTTCATATGGAATATCTATTGTAATTCTAGAGGCAACATATTATTTAGCGTTCACCGCCCATTTGTGTTCACGAAGTCCTTAAAAGAACATCTCATTTCAGCAGAGAGGAATAAACTTCAAGCCGCGCTGCCCAATCTTCACTGCAAAAAGACAAGCCCTATCTATAAATGGGCATGGACAGTGCTCTAATTCAAATGGATCTGCTTGAGAATCTTTTAGTTAAAGCAGTGTTTCAGAATAGCCAGTTCTGACTCAATTATGACCGTTGCGCTGATAGTAGAATCCAATCCCTATGACATGTGACCCTCTCATTTCAAAGACAAGGACTACATCTTTCTGGAAACAATCACAGTGTTCCACCTTCCATGTCATGATTGGTTATAAAACTGCCAAAGGTGAGCAAAGCATTCAGATGGAATACATATTAAAGAAAATGAGATAAAAGAAACTGATCATATGAAGAATGGTTTCTCAACAATGGGCTAGTATGATTCAAAGCTGATGGAGAACCTGAAAAAGAATCGTTTAGAAATGCAGAGTTTCTTTTTTTCATTCAGAAGTTACCTGTGATTGCAATGTGGATAATTGTTTGGTTTTTTTTTTGATTATTTTTTTTAAAAATTGAAAGTTGACCTTAAATCAACATAAACATAAAATCCGAACTACACAACTTGGAACAGCCACTGCTATTACATCTTTCATGTTGAATGTTAGTTTAAAAAAAGACATGCTCAGATTTGAATGACCACTTTTTACATACCTCTTAGTCCCTCTCCATGTATCTCTTTCACTCTCTATCTTTTTTGGTCAAACACTGCGTGAATTTACTAAATGCATGGAATATTACAATAAAAGATGAATGGCAAACTGTGACATTTTTAAATAACTAAGTTATCACCGCAAAACACAAACATGTGAACACACACATCGCTGTTGCTGTACATAGTCATATTCCACTATTTAAGTCACATGCAAATACTGCTACTTATTTGCTCAGAACTATCAGATTCATTCTGATGATAAAAATCTGCTTTTTGTTTTTAAAAAAAAGCATTCACCCACACAAAAATTTTACAGGAGAAACAAAAAAAAAAAGGTGCACCTCACCGAAAGCTATGCCATCTGCTTATTAATGTTGAACGTCAAGCCCTGCCTACAAATGGCTGTGGGCAATGCATTGGTTCAGATGGATCTGCCTTTATAATTTAAGTATTGGGTGTTTTTGTAGCATTCAGAGGGACTGTACTCTAATTCTCTTGAAAGTTGCTATGCAGTATAAAATGTTTTACTTGTGAAATTTAGGAAAAAAAAACAAGAGCTAATCTGATGCCTGCAACTGAATACAAAGGCTGTGAATGAATTCAAAACAGTGACCTGTCCCACCATGCCTTTCCTCTCCTTTCATATCTGAGGTGGACTTTTAATTAAGTACTGATGCAACCGATTGGCTACTTGGACACTGTAATTTGATAATAACACAAATGTTGAGGTAAAGAACATTAACTCTATACAAAAGTACTGATAAGGTGAATTCGACCTAATTTGGTGTATACCGTGAATGTTCATGAGCTGAACCTGTTTTTTTGTGGAACATAACTTTATACAATAACACAAATCACATACCATCCGTGTTGCCACATAACATTGTATATTGTTGTCCATATGATAAGACCTCACAATGCTGAAATTTCGCAAGAATCGTTTTTCCTTGACATCTATTGTTCAAGCCTCTCTTCACACTTTAACAAAACATCAGAACCAAATTCCATTTGTCACAAGGAAAACATTATCAACAAAAATCTGGCTGGAAAGCTCCTTAACTGTCATGTCAACAAAACACATACACAAACAAACCTAATAAGTCCTAAGCAGCTTATATCATGCTTAAAAGGCACTTAACCCATGGAGAGGGATTATTGGAGGTGTTACAGGAGAATACAAATCTGATTACATGTATTTCCAAACTACAGGTCCCATGCATCTGAAGTTTTCTCACAAATATATATTTGCTCTTAGACATACAGTGACTAGCGTGTCTTCCTGATAATTTTGATTAGAAACATCTTTCAGATGATACACAGATTTGCTGACTTGAAATGTGCATCAAAAAACATTTTTATCCTTTAAATGGATTTATTGTGCATGTTTCTCCTCTTCCCATTAGCAAGCAAACCTCCTTATCCAAGTTTGGTGGTGAAATGCTCTTTTTTTTGTTCTCAGGTAAGATTTCCTGAAACAGCTTTGTGAGGTTTCATCATGTGTATGACAATGTGTTAGTTTAGCTCCTGAAGAATACTGTGTTATGCCTCAACACAAACGATAATGTCCTGGCAAGTATCACACATCTACAATGGCCAAAGCTCTAAGACATACTCAAATACAATTGGCAAGGTGGAATTCTTTTGCCCTGACTTCGGAAACCAGGTCAAACCCGGGTAACATCATTTAACATGGGCAAAAGGAAGTTGCTGCCTTAAGACCAGTTTTGTATAACATGATTTTGGAAAATTTTACAGGAGAAGCTAACTAGTGACTGAATCCGCCAAGCAATCTGTGACATACACGAAGCAGTTTTATGTTCAGATTAGGGGAAAACCTACTGCTTATACGAAAATCAGCTTTGTGCCTTGTATAAATTAAGCTTTGAATGAAAAAATTTAAGAAACAAAGGTCCCAAATGATGATATGCAAAACTGGCTTTAAGGTGACTATTAAAATTTTATAGTAAGCTGTTCACCTCTGTTAAAACCTTATTCGAATACAGTCAACTCTGCTTTGCATCCTGTTTTGTTCCTAAATTGAAGCAGCAATTAAGCAGAGTCAACTGTATTTTAATGCTTTTCTCTAATTGTGTACTGGACAGCAGAGAAAGACATTATAGTGAAAACAGAAATTTTAATGATGTTAAAATTTGAAGCCACCTGTGACAATGATGTAGTTGTGTGTATGGGCTCCTCTAAAGGACAAATCTCACTAATCACTGGCGGAAGTGTTGCCACTAAGTGGTGTAAAATATTCTTTTATTTAACCTTATCTCAGTCAGGCAGAAATTGCAGGATTGTCCTTGAATATTACAAGTTCATGAAGACACTGAAGAATCAGCTCTTTAACTTCCAAAAATAAAAATTTTACACAAAACTTCTTCACGTGTCATTGGACATCATTATTTTTGTGTAGAACAGAAAGTATTTAGTGCAAGTAAACAATTTCCACCACCCTTTGTGTGTTTTTGTCATTAGAAATTGAAAATTAGCAGTCGATATCTCAGCTGCAATTTTAGAGACCAATTAGATTGACCCTGACTGAGGTATGGTTAAACATTTCTCTGCAGTTTTTTACACAAATGAGAAGTGCATAATGACACAAGAGGTGAATGCATAAGACACTTCTAGTCTTCTGTCATTAAAAACATGTAATGAGACACAAATAAGACACGTGGCACTTAAAAAACAGTAAACCCAACCCCACTTATCTACATCTACAAGATATCGTCTCATTGCAACACAGCTGAGTGTGAATAGCTGAATCTTCATATTTCATATTCATCCACACACTCTCTTTCTCTCCCCTCTTTTCTTGTTTAAAAGACAAACAAACAAATAATAAAAACACTCTTTCTATTACAGTAAGACCTCGTGGCAATAAATCTCTTGTAGTTCAAAAAGCTCACACACCTACTGTGGTGCTCTGGTCACAAGTCCTATATTTTGTACAGGTCATAAAGGAGAAGTGGCCTGTTTTTTTCTACAAGAGAACTTGGTCATAAGGGAAAGGTGGCCCATACTTTCTACCATGGAACTTGGTCATAAAAAAGTGGCAGCCCACACTTTCTAGAGTGGAAATTGGTTGTAAAGGAGTGGTGGCCCACTCTCTACAGAGGAACTTTGTCATAAAAGAGTTGTGGACCATACTATCTTCAGTGAAACTTGGTCATACTATAGTGGAGGGTACTTTCAAAAGTTCTTGAATAAGGGTATGGAGACCACAGGAATTATCTGAACTGTATTCTCATAGTTCATATTGTGCTAACATGAGGCTTAAAAAATTCAAAAATAATGAAAATAGGATTTGTTTTAACCCTGTAGTGAAATTGGATTACAGAGCCATCCTATTTTCAACTTGGGGATGTTGATACTTCATGCTGACGTAACGTGCGATAAATCCTGGTCATCACATGCAGATACTCATCCAGATGATTTCACTAACATATTAGCTGTCAAACCAGCCTATTTTCGCCTTCCAGAAGTGAGACAAGTATGCTGTAACAGCTGGATTTTTGCTCTCCCAGTCCTGATATGAACCCTTGTGATGCTAGCTAAGCTAGAACCAGTTTCACTCCACTATGCTAGGTGTAATGATAGAACAAATTTGCATGCCAATCATGTAAAGCGGCAGTCAAATTTTGCAGCCTGGGGCCAGTTGATCTGCAGACAACATCTGCAACAGTTACTATCCATAACAGCGGTCACACAGCCAGCAGAGGGCTGAACCCAAGGCGCCTCACTACCAGAATTACCAATAGCAAAGAGGAGCAAGAAAAATTGGAGTGTGAGTATGTCTGATAGTAAGGTTCCTGTAACAACTGTGCTTGTTACAGATGAGTTCCGCTGTATATTAAATTTTACTCATTAATCTAAACACCTCACTGGGAACTGATCCACTGGAATCCGAGTTCATAAGGTCTTACTGTATTAGACATAGGGTCAGAGTGATCTAAGTTTAATAACAATTAAGGGCAACAAAAATCATTCTTCCTCCTCCATTAATTATGGTTTAAACACAAAACAACACATTTTCATACCTGCATATCGTCACTTGCTTTGAAAATGGTCTAAGTCACACTAAGACCATTTTGAAAAAAAAAATTAATACCATAGTTTTTATGAGATCAAGATCTATACTGACATGTTAAAAAGATTAAAATACACCAACAATTTCCTACCAAACCTGTGGTTGAGTTGCAAAGATATCCCTACGGTTGAGTTGCAAAGATATCCACTCTCTTTTGCTATACCACAAGAAACATTCACTAGCGTTATCACAGAAGTATGAAGAATGACTTAGAGCATTTTCAAAGCACAATGACAATATCTGACTGTCTGTGTGGCTGTGCTCTCTATCAATTCACACTCATAAAAGCTGAGACAATTCAAATGAATACTTCTGGATTAATGTGTCTCTCCCAAAGACACTGTGTAGCTGGACTGTATCTAACTGGCAAAGCTCTGCAATGTATCTGGTATAGGTAAAGGCGTATACCAGAACATACAAATCAGAATCCTACTACTAGTAGCAAAAACATTTCTTTTTCAACTGTTGTTTACTTCTCAATTGCATTTCACTCAATCCTGTGGCATAAGTTACAGATTCACTCAGGATGATCCTTTCGTTTCCTGCTGCCACCCATATCCAGCCTATGGTTCAGAGGTACCAAGTTGTTTTTCTGACACAAAATTCTTCATATCTGCCAAAAACAATTGGTACTTCGGGTTTTCTTGGCTACCCATCCGTCCACCTCCTTGTCCTCAAAGTGTCCTTACATACAAGTGAGGACATGGGAAACAATGTCCTTTTACTCTTTTAGTCACTTGGTGAAAAACTAGATAAAAATAATTCAGTAGTGGAAATGTTTCACAAAACTTTGCCAATTGAAATGCAGCCTTAAGTTTAGCATGGAACGGTTGAAGTCATTTTTCATTCATTTCTCTCACAAAACAGCATGTTTCTTTTCATATCTCTGTTTCAATCTCACTTTCTGACCATCCTTTTAACAATCCACATTTCCAAGAAACCCAGCACCCTCACTCTCACTCATACTCTCTCTTATTTACATCTCCTCAAAATTTTCAAGATCTACAACGAAATACAATCAGCTGTTGTGCATGTGCATGATTCAATCATGATCAGTGACAGCGATTTATTACTAGTGGGTTGAGCCTCAACATTTCTATCTATCTTTATTCCAACCTCAGTGTAATTTTAAGGAGAACAAATGCACACTTTCAAACAACAAACAAAAGAAAAGAAATTCATGAATGACAGGCCTACCATATAAGAGAGGAATGGACATGACCACATATTCCTGTCTTCGAAAATTAATTATGGTTCAGCCCCGATTTGACATAAAAATTTTGAAAAATATATAATGAATTTATTTTTAAAAAATAGTCAGTGTTTCATGTCTTAACACTTTTTCAAGACTGACAGTGAAAACAAGAGTTTGTTGTTTTTTTTTTATGAAAACAAGAGTTATACAAAGACAAATAGACTTCTTAACACTCATAACAATCATAGCTACTCCTGCCCCACCAAAATTTTAGACTATAAGCTGCTGCTATTAGAAATGTGAGCCCAATGCAATGTGCTTGCCTGTATTCAGACATCAGTGGACTAAGCCCAGAACTAATCCCTGCTAAAGATTCTTGGTCCTTCCAGCAGCCTACACTGTTATGGCACAACTAAAAACTACAAAATCAGACAACAAAAGTCCAAGTCTTAAAACAATCAACCAAGGCATATAACATAAAATCTTCATTTTCCTAACCCATTCCCATTCACAGCAGCCAAATTATCTCACCAAAATCTGATTTTAAGAAAAAAAAATATTAGAATTAAAAAAAAAGGTCACCAAAATCTGCCACCTTATTTCTGCATCGAAGCTGATGTACACCTGGCACCATGGTGCTAAGATGGCAATATTAGAAATAGCAAAAAAAGCAAAGTAACTTTATAGCACTGGATCTCACCAAACACTTGGCCTAGATGAGAGATAAAGGAGTCACCCAGCACAAGTTTTATTTTGACAGCTCTACTGAATGTTTTTCTTGGGGTTCTGAAAGATAAGCTGTCTGAGTAATGGAATGAGTTTAACACAAAGAATGAATAAATCATGTTTAGAGCTGATATTTCATAATTATAATAAATCCTAGAGAATTAAAGAAAGAATTCTTGTGAGAGAACTGTGCCACTGAGAACAATAGTAATCAAGATCCATTTAAAGTCAAAACTGGCTGATGAAGTGCAATCTAAAAATCTCTTTGAATGTGCCTATAAAACATCATAGCCTTATTCTAGATATTCAGTCCTCCATTATATTCCAAGTAGTCCATTTGGGAGCCACCATAAAGATTCCAGCCTCCCTTCCAAGACTAGAAAAACTCCTGGAAGTTTTCATGTATTAGCCAGCAAAGTATTATCTGTGATTTTCACCTCTCTTTTGGATCGGACCTCGCATGATGAAACAAGACCAAGATATCTGAGTTCTCTGATACAGCCGGTTTCTTGACACCCACATCACTTTTATTCTCAGTGGCACAAAGAGCAGTCAACAACATACAAAAGAGAATAGGTGTAAGTTATGCGCAGAGTAGTGTGGGGGAGGGGGTGAAGAAGAAAAAGAAAACAAAACAAAACCAGAGGTTTACAAATTGATGCTATAGTATGTGATATGCAAACAGAAATACTGAAGTGAAAAAAATAATTGCCAGTCCCGAAAAAAGATTGTAGTCATTTACAGCAATGCCCTCCCTCTGTTGATCATTCTTCTTCTCTATCACTATGTGTTTTTCTTTACCCTTTAACCCTCGTAGTGCGGCAGTTGAACCTGAAAGCTAAAACCTACATCTATATCTGACACGAGAGGTGAATTAGAATTGATGCTATATACCCAACAGTATAAGGTGAATGTTGAACAATGCACCATAGTAATCAAGTGTCAGTCAGCAAATTCACACAGCAAGATGGAATATATATATATATACATCCCAGTGGATGCTGCAGGGTGTACTGGTGCCAGTGAGAGCGTAGCATTACTCTAGTTAAAAGCCAAGCATATATAAATATTGTCCTGTGGGCACCCATGTGTACAGGTCAAGACCATTTCGAGGGTAAGGTTTCAAACTGTCGTAACTCAAGTTACTCTGTACCTGAGTTACGACAGTTTGGAACCTAACCCTCGACTTATGCTTCTGTTTTTACCACTAACAAAATATTTCATAATGTGAAGTGAACCCACCTAAAGTGTCATTTACCATTCATGAACTATTCCATGACAATTTTCTGTCATATGTCCTTGCTGCATATTTCAACTTTCCCATGACCAAAAAAGTAACAAATGAATCATCAAGGCTTTATATAGCACAATAAATAAAGTAATTTGCAGTGGATACGATGATTTGCTGACAGCAAAACTGCTAATGATCCAGAAGTGCAGTTCTTTTATATAACAACAAGACTGATAAGCTAATTATCATCTAAACACCCATCCCAAACAATACCCACCAGTTGAAAGACTTTAGCCTGACCTTCATACGCAAAACTGAACCACATATAAAGCAAAAGATAAGAAATAAGAATGCATACAATTCTTAAAGCTAAGATTAAAAAAAAAAAAAGAAACAAAACTGGATAGTGTAAAGCAAAATAATATATCCCTGACTTGTCCATAAGACTAACATCAACAGCAACAGTCTAGTCTATGATTTCTCCAACAACACTGAGGAGGAGTTCATACAGTTTGAAATTTTTGTTTGTATTTCAACTGCCAAATATTGGAACACTTTGGTGCGCAATTCTGGTGCAGCTTTTTGGATTGGACATGGAAGATTGCATGCCAAAGTGCAAAATGGTGCTGTAGATATCATGCCAGCCAACATACAAACAAAAATTGGTACCATGAGAACCCCCTTAGGGGCAGCCACTCTGCTGCCTGAACCAGCACACATAACTATACACACCACAACAAGTATGCTTCAGCTGCTCCTATTCAACAGTGTCTCAATTTTATCTAGCCAAGCGGCCGACATGCAATAAATTTTTGGTGAATTTTCATGCCAGAATCTGAAACAGATCATAATGTTCAGATGATCACCAAAGCTAATTCACTGAAGTCCTGAAATCTTAACATCAGTGGCATCACTGAGATTGTATCAACAAAGAGAAATCCAGAATAACAGAACAGGGAGAAAAATTCATAAGGGACATCACCAATTCTTGGATTGTCCCCCATGTGTTGGTCCATCTTTCCCATTTACAAAAGAGTGAACAAGTTAAAAAGTGTCCTATCAAATAAGATCAGTGCTGATTGGCCATCAAATTTATGATGTAAATATTCGGCACAATTCATGTAAATGACAACACTGTGAACACTTCTAATATATGTAATAAACACTGATAACGGCAGCAGATATTCGGACGAATAAAACTGTTGCAAGTTGTCAAATATACCATGGAAATTTGTCTGCTAACTTGTTCCTCTTGTAAGGAAATTATTTGTGATTTTTTGGAAATCTGGGAATGGGGCAACCACTTAGGGAGACTTAAAATACTGCCAAAACCAATCTATCATGGACAGCCTTAGAGAGGGAAACAAGTTGCATGAAATTTCAGGGCACAGTGCATTAAGTAGAAATCTGTCTCCGGAGCTCAAATATTGCAAGAATGTGATATTTTCTTACAAAGACAGAGGTCAATAAATGTTGGGCAAACTGTTAGGTGGTGAAAACAGACAGCAATGTTTGTGCAAGATATTTATGAAATACTAAGGGCTTGGCAAACCCCCAAAACATTCACGGTGTTAAAGCACAAAATACAGCTCTTTCTAGGAGGTTTATACTTAACTTCTTAACTTAATCATGATTTTCAATATATCAGGTCACTATCTGCCTGTACATAGAGGAATAAGTGGCTTCAGAATAAATATCATAGCAAGTTT
Organism: Ellobium chinense; assembly: GCA_033807755.1. NCBI lineage: Eukaryota > Metazoa > Mollusca > Gastropoda > Ellobiida > Ellobiidae > Ellobium > Ellobium chinense. Next base: position 246,987 of record JAWQUT010000391.1, read on the forward strand.
ATTTCAAGTGAATAACTCCCAGAATCAAAACTAATTCTTACAACAGGTGATGGACTAAAAGTTTGAAAATGTCTCTGTTACTGTTAAACATTTACATATCAGCTGGTGACACCGCTTTTCCAACGTGTGTGGCTTGTCCATGCTATACACCACCGTCATCAGGAGTGCAGACTTTAGTAAACAGGGGTATGCATTCAAACAGCTGGCCACAGCATAAAACAATTACATGTCCAAAAACAAAGCACTTTTCTAACTTTGAATGTCAGATGTGATGCCATTAGCTCTCACAAAGAAGACTGTATAGGCATTGAGAAGACTGACAGAGGATATACATTTCAAACTGCCACTGATATTTCAAATTCTTTCAAGCTTTGACACTAATATGGGTTATATGGTCAGCTGAAGTGAATGGGTAACCCATCTAAACCATTAGAAGAAAGTCAACATGTCTACTAGCCTACAAAAAGAAAAAACAAGGTATGACAGGTTAACAATTGTGACAATCTGTAAAACTTCAACTGATGTGAGATAAAAGTAAACTTTAAACTTTTTTTAGCAAAAAACATCAGGATATTTCAGTGAGAGCTGAAGACCACAAGACAATAGCAAGCATACTCTTAAACAGTAGTTCTAGGAAAAACGAATTACTTCAAAACACACACAGACATCTTTGGCATTAAAAACAATGCTGGTTTTGACCATTATAAATAGCACAGGAACTTACAACTTTGTAAGTATCCTGCATACTTGTTGTATTGTTCATTTTTTAAGTTCTTTTGATTTTTCTCCTGTGTAATATAGACTAGACAAGAAAACAACAAAATGTATCCTTCATCCAAATCTTAACGAGGCATGACACTAGTGAGCATCAATGTTAGAATTTTCTTATCTGGTTTATCCCTCTGCCCATCAGAAACACGGTTTTCAAAATTCAAACACTTCATATGAATGATGGTTGAATAAATCTATGAGAATAATACCCATATTACGCAAGTGAGAATAACTGTCTCGCAACAAGTCAAAATGTAGTTTAAATGTGGACAAGCAAGTCAAAAATTATTTTCTGCTTTCCACTACTTTTTCTCTGAAAATTATTTTGATGCATACAGAGACAATCTGGCGAAGAAAGGGCATCATCCTGTTACCGCATGTGTGTGTAATATAATGCAATAAAAAGAGCTGGAGTGGCCTGGATTTGCCCTTGTGTCTAGAGTTATTCTCCTTCCCCAAACAGCAGCAGCTTGTGGCAAAAATGATGACGTCACTGAAGTTTCAGCAACTATAGGCACCTCTCTCTGACAATGTATTATTCAGCTTTCAATTAAGGTTTTGGTCATTCAAATTCAAAAGTAAAGTTTGGCCATGTAAGCCAGGTAAAGTAATCTGCATTTTTATTGCCTCAGCATGATTTTGTTTGCCATTTATAGTGGAATTAAAAGATTCATACCAATATGTTATCACCCGTCCACAGAGCACTAGTTGTATGGGTAAAACGTATTTGACCTAAGCGTATGGCCGCCACATGCGCAGTGGGTAAGAATTCAGACTTTGCAGAACATAACCCTGTAGTTTGTCTGGGGCAGGCAGAGGCATTATATCATGTTGACAGTCACTTGAAAGATTGTTTTATTGGAATAACAGGGTATGATATGATTTAACATGGTCTATAGGACAATGCAACTTTCCTTTTAAGTCTTTTTTTGTTGACTACATCAAGTTATAGATATGATATCAAAGCTGGGTTTTTTTCCTTTCATGGAGTGAAAACAAATTTGACCTAGTTTTATTCTGGTCTGAGATAAAATTAGACATGGCAAGGGGTCACCTCCTTGCAGTGGAAAAAATTCTGAGAAAATTGCACACGAAGAAAAAACTTTAACTGCAGAGATCAATTAAGTAAAAAAATATTCACTTATCATTTCACTCCGAAATCTATTTGCCTGAGGTACAAGGGGGACAATTATGAGAAAAGTATGTTTTCAGAATAAGTTTACTCAATCTATTGATCTAACGTGCCACACAGTCATGTTTATCCTGCCCATTTGCGCATAAAATCATTGTTTTTGTGCAGCGAAATGATTTTATTTTTTATTTCCACAATGAACAAAAATTTGATATTGGATGGCACCAATAATGGTCTCTCAGTTCCTAATGTAGCAATGTAAGCGACAATACATATGCACCTAATCTGTTTTCCCAGTCCACTGATTAAGTGATAAATAAAAAACACTCTCTCATACTGCACATAAATGAAGCAACAATCTAACAAACTCTCTGATCACCAGGGACAATTCTATGTCTTCTCCCCTACTCCTTCAAAGAAAATAATAACATGTACATTTTCAATTCCATTTCAAATAGACTCTTTTTTTTTCTCCTGGACCTCATATCCCGTCTTTTAGCTTACAGCATTCAGCAAGAAAAACTCTCAACTCTTTCTCACTCTGTTTCATCAAGCACTGAGCTTTCTCGCCGTATCCCCAGTCATCCAGTCTCGAAGCAGCCACCCATCATACAAACCATATCACATCACTACAAACAAATTACAGTTATCATATCTATTACATATATCTCTTTAGGTTTTGGCATGCATATCAGAAATACAGTCGACTTCGCTTAATCGCCCTCCGCTTAATCGCCTATTCCGCTTAATCACCTCGTTTCCCAGGGAACCAAATTTTTTCTCTATAAAAGTCACTGGATAATCGCCTCTCACTCTGGATAATCGACCACTCTTCAGCGCCCGTGAATTCAAAGATCAGCGGTTGAAGGGTTACAGCTGACAAACAAATAATGTACACAGACGGTTTAACTACGCAACGGATGGCAGACCGGTTGACTGAGTGACAGCTGCCACCCCGAAATACGTGTGATAAGCCTATCCTCCCCACCTCCCCTTGTCCCCCTTCGTCCCACGCTACGCATCACTGCATTCGCCTGTTTGATAATGTTAATGCGCCGAAAGCCATAGTATAGTCTCCTCCCCCCACGCCTTGATTGCGACTGTCTGGTGGATTTCGGTTAGATCAGAGAACGTGTCATGTGGATGAACGGTCTATCCCGACCATTTCATCCTACTCCTTACTGTCTGCTGGGCTACTGCGATGTGGCCAATAAGAGAGACCGCGGAGATCAAACATTTTGTGCGCTACAACACCGTCAAACTCGAGTCTGTCCTGAGACTGGCGACGAGAAGGTATCAATGCACGATATCAAACCACGACATCAAAGAAATTTAATCTCCTTACCAAAAATATGGCCGAAATTACTTCCTCCGCTTAATTGCCGCTCCGCTTAATCGACCACTTTTTCTGTGATCCCGAGGATCGGCGATTAAGCGGAGTCGACTGTAGTAGCATGTAGCTTCCACCTGACTCCGATTCACCAAAATCGGATTTGCTCCTCCTAATTAGCTGAAACAATAACAAAGACTTTTGGTTAAAGCATATATGGCCTGAGGCATCTGTCCATATCTTCCCCCCGCCCCCTTCTCTCTCACTCACTCTCAACTATCATTACCCCCTCCTCATCTTTTCTAACACAGATAGCAGCTGTCACTCATTTTACAAAAGGCTTTCTATGTTCAAGATTGTCTGGCCTGTCAGCTCCAGCTGGTGTCATATCCTGTCCAATTTGGGGGTGGGGCTAAGAATACTCTCCGCCCTTGGTACAAAAAACTGACCACTCCTCTGTAAGCTGCTCTTGGAACGCCAGCCTGTGAAAGAAGGATAATGATTATCTTGTGAAACTGTCAAACATGCAATGATCAAATACAAACAAAAGAAATGGGATAAATGGATGCAGTTCAATGTACAGTGCTTTTGTAGAAACATATACAGTATAGATCAGACCTGCAGGCTTTCTCATAGTGTATGCAATCCCAAAGACATCTACATGGGTCTAGACTTGACAGCTTTCTTTGCATTTGTATGGAAAACTATATGCCATAGTGCAAATGGTGCATTAGTTATGATGATATATCACCTTTGTCACGTAACTGAAGCATTGAAAGACCCTATTCTACATCCCAAAATCTGAAGCATTAACATTACTGTTGCAACTCTCTTTGCATCTGACATTGAATATTGCAAGCTGAAGCACAAAATGGTGCATTTGTTATGGTGATATATTACCCTGGACACATGACAAGAAAGGAGCATTGCACAGACCTATTTCTACATCTTAAAATCTTAATCATTATGTAACCAGGTGGCAAGGCATATAGTACTTTCATTCTTTATTAAGGCACAGGATAGTGAGCTCAGTCTGATAATTTTTTGTTATACATTATGTACGGAAGTGCGTCGCCAGGGATTTTACTAACTTACTGTGATTAATAGGTTTTGAGAAGAGGGGCCAATAAATCCTACACTAGAAAATTTCCTGTCCCTACCGGGAATTGAACCCACAGTCTCTCAGCTTGCAGTCTGAAAGTGCTACCACTACACCACAGGGACACTAACTTCACAGCAATTTAATTCCTAAATACCTTCTGCCTGAATCGGTCCTTAACTTTCTCATGTGAGCCTGGTGTTCAACCGTGATCCCAACACATTTCCTGACTGCTCACAATTACCTTAAAATCCTCCATAATGCCCAACATCTTGGCTAAACTTTTAAAACTGTCTTTATTGGTGTACTCTACTCGCACCACTGTGTCGGCTGGACGTGCTCCTCCCTTCACCTCCGCGCCAGTCAGCACCGGAGCGCTGTACACTTTCTTTACAAACATCTCATCATATTTGTCCTGTAGAGAGACAGAGATGAATATCTGAGTCATTGCCAAATAAGGAAAATTCAAAAAGTTACCTCAGAGATAAAGAATACCCAAGTATTCTATTGTTACAGCAATAGCTCCAATTTAATACAATCGATGTCATCTTCTATCTACATATTATATAATATGCCATTTTATATTCAGAACATCAGTGACAGTAATAATCTTTTCCATCCATTTAATGATGATAAGAAGGTAGATTTGTGCTTTGTTCACTCTTCTATACATAGAGGCATAGTATTCCCCTGATCTTTTGTGATGGTCTCAGTAGGTATTTAAGAATATTATCTGAGAATGATAAGGTAACATAATCGATGACACACATTATGTCATCAAAGAATGGGATGAATGCACCTTTGAAGGTTCCTTGCTAGCTATGACAGTTCCAATGTTTATTTAATCTTATCTTCCATATCAACGACATTAATTAACTGGATGTACTTTTCACAGGCACTACAATATAAAAAAATTGAGATACAAGAAAGTACTGATATAGGTTATCATTAAAAACACTGTTCAAAGCCACGTTAACTCTTCGTGTCCGACGAGCCGGTCCCACCGGCTCGGGCGACTTTCACTCTGACCGGCGAGCCGATGACACCGGCTCGGTAAAACACGTCGCAATTTATTTGCGACTTTGAGTTATTTTACGACATTGGTTGGATTTTCGGCAAGTAGTATCGAAAATAAGGCTTATTTTATCAGCTGACATCCGGGTGGGTCATTTGAACGTAGTTTGAGGCCGTAACACGTTGGTTTTCTGCATTGTTTACTCAATCAGCTGATTCCTCTCCTTTTGTAAACATGGCTTCTGGAAGTAGACCTTTTCGCAGGCTTACTGTTGAACAAGCAAGGGATTTTAGTCACTCAGGAACTTAGAGATAGTGACAGTGACAGTCTAAGTTCATTTTCTGATGATGACTTTGTCAACCCAGACCTAGACTGTAGATTTGGAGTCCGATCAAGATCAAGAAAATTCACGTTTTTTTTTCCACATTTTTTTGTCTTGACTTGACCTCAGACTGTGGTTGATATTATTGACTTCAGACCCTGGATTGACTTGTTTATGTGATTAACTTGTTCCTGGATAGTGAGTGCACACTTTTTATTCTTTACCAATGGATATATTTCATAAAGCTGACCTGCTATGACCTGGTGAGTCTAAAAATGGTTACATCATTTTCTGTTGCTTTTTTTTTTTCAATGTTGTTACTGGCTAACTTGTGCCACGTGATATTAACAAAAGCATTGTAAAATGATATAAATAGATGCAGAATTTAATTGTGAACACACACATACCAAAAACTTTACTCTAGTCAGTATACAAAAAAAGTTATGCAAATGTTTCTAACCTCACCTACCATGAAAAAAGTGGTAAATTTTAGACTGTGCGGTCAGACTGAAAAACCCCTTACGGACATGAAGAGTTAAAGTAAGACTTGCTACATATAGATATAAATCTATCAGTTTCAAAATGGTGATTGTGTTTTGAGAATGAGTAATATGAGATCTTCACACAAACATCCATGCAGTTCTCATAATATAACAATCGTATCACAAAGTTAAAAGTGCACGACTGGGTCACATTCATCTAGCTTGATTTATGGACTCATTAAAGAATAAAAACCATCAAAATAGTAGAAGTACTTTATACATGGCCCAAAAAGATGCAATGCATGACAAATGCTTGCCTGTCTACTTACCTTTTCTAAATATGAAAGATCCATTTTGGTAAAGGGCACAAACTCGGTGTTCAATCTGATAAATTTTAGATGCTTCTCATAGAACAGACCTCTGAAATATTGACAGCAAACATTAGTAGAGGTAACTAGTGAGCAGACGCAAACTGATGCTCACACAAGGTAGGATAAAGGGGGAAATGCTCAAGAAGACAAATGCAGAGAGAAAATGAAAGAAGGAAAGAAAGTGATGTGGCGGGAATCGAACCCGCGACCTCTGCGTCGGCACCGATCGCCTTGCCGTCAGTTTGGAATCAGGTAGACTTTTATACATGACCACGCTGCCACTTCGCAAACATTAGCCTACTTCACAAAACTCTAATGAAATTAATTATTGTGGGAGAGAGGCTAAAATACTGGAAAGTATGTTATTATATTAAACCTAAGGTTATAAAATATGCCAGAACTTCATGACACAAAATGACACCTTTCTTTACTCATGAACTTGCAGAGCTTATCAGTTTTCTTGGAATTTGAATTTGTGAGTTCCCAGTGTGGAAAGGGATGCTAGGGTTAGTTTACTCCATTCTACTTCAAGAATGAAATTATGATCTGTTTAAGATATGACATTCTGAGTACATTGAAGCATTCCATGCAAATCAACTGCCTATAAATAATTTCCCTTGCTTTATAATACACTCACAGTGCATTTGCCATAGAATGGGGCAGACTTAAGACACTGAAGGATATTAAACATGAGATAAAATAAGCATTCATTCAGGTCTGGTCATGAAAAGGCTTTGTTTTCTTGTTACGAAGATGGACAAAGATCTTAACCCCCCCAATAATACTATGATAGAATTAATTCTACTGTGAATTTGCTACACTTGAATGCTGCAGTAGAATAAATCTGCCACTGCTGACCGCTGGGTGTAACAGTCGAAGTTTGGCAGCCTGATGTCAGCTGAGTCACCAGCAGACAATGCATGCAATATTCATTATCTGTAACAACAGCCTTAAGCTAACAAGAGACCTGAGACGCCTTGCCTCGTGCTACAAAAGTGTATGGATCTAACCTAAACTGACTGTTAACATTCCACAGCCCCATTTCTTCACAGACTGACTACACCCTAAGAAAAGAAATGCATAGATTAACAGAGAGGCTTGGCTGCATCATGAGGAAGGAGACACTGTACTCACTTGCTAACACCTTTCTTGCCAAATGTACTGTACTCACTTGCTAACACCTTTCTTGCCAAATGTACTGGTCCTACAAATCTCTGGTCGTATACATTCTCTCCCCTTTCTCTGTTCTGGGTGCCTCATCCAGTCATCCCAGAATCTGTCAGGAAAAAATGGCAACAACTGAGTGGGTGGAAAAGTGAACTGAGAGTCAAACAACTGGATAAAATTAACAACATGAATGGATAAAGGGGAGGTAGGGAAGACATTCTCTCCCCTTTCTCTGTTCTGGGTGCCGCATCCAGTCATCCCAGAATCAATCAGGAAAAAATTGCAACAGCTGAGGGGGTGGAAAAGTGAACTGAGAGTCTAACATCTGGATAAAATTAACAACATGAATGGATAAAGGGAAGACAAAGAAGAGCAAGTGCATCGTACAAAATATGTATGACATACAGTTGCAACCATAATCACGTACAAATACAGAATCTGGAGGCTGGTTAAGGACATTCACTTTACTTACGTCTCTGGCCAACTTGATCTGAGTTCCATCCATATTTTCTTCTCTATCATCCAACCTAACCCCGGGAAGAAGTCAGTGCGATAAAGAAGCTCTGTGAATTAAAACAAAAATGTGCAAACAACTGACACGAGGTAAAATTTGCAATAAGGACAAAAAAATTAAACCCTGATGGCAAAAGTCTTATGAAAGATTATTACCTTGAAAATAATCACCTTTGAACTTTGGTAACCAAAGATCTTATACTTCAATTTCCTATCTGAATTTACTTTAATAATAACAATAATAATAATAATAAGCAAAGGAGAGCCTTGTTTTTCTATTCCATACATTGTCATACAATACTGACAGCTGATAGTGACGTCCCTTAGTCAGGGTGTGGTTCAGAAATTCATGCAAGGTTAGCGAAGAAAGTCTATACTGGTAATGGTGAGGCAAAAATCAAGCTGAGATGCTCCTGATGTGAATTCCAGCACCTCACTAACTAGGAATTATGGACCAGTCACTGAATTTCCAGTTTGTAATGTTCACAGCATATTGCTTAATGTGACGCAACAGTCATGTAACCATGTCATCAAAAATTGTACACATGCATCTAAATACTTATATCTCTTGTGTGATGAGTGCCTAGGTTTTTTTTTTCAGACAGAGGGTCATTTTCTTATAATATTAATTATGATATACATACTAATGGTAAAATTTTACCGGGGCGATATCAAAAACATAATTTATAACATTCTCCAATGAACTTGCAAGCCAATGACTCTGCAAAGGGTGTATGCAAGTCTACTAACTGTGCTGGGAAACATCTTAGGGTTAATCAAAGTGGTCAGCTGGCAACTTACACCATGAAATGATAATAGCCCATAGTTGTCTGGTAAAGGTGTAGTATTAAGAGAGAACTGAAGTTTAGAATGTATCCAGTTCCCCATGCTTGGTGCTTGACCTAGTCTTTCTATGTATGCCAAAACCTACTCAATCAATAAACTAAAGTTTTAATACTAGTAGCGGTAGCTGACCACGTGTTATGCAGCTTGCTGACTGTGTGACCTTGTTTTACCAATGTTATAGCAGATCAGTGTATACTGCCTGACGATTAGAACCCGCTGCCAGGATACATGGCTGCATAAATACAATCGCCACAGGTAGAGGTTGGTTGAGCGATGCGTACATATACTAGTGCCAGACTGAACAGTAGCAAGCGCACAGTAGAATATATATCACCGCACCACGAGGGTTAAGATCATGGGCGCTTGCTGGTTAAGCAGTTGATTGCGAATTAGTACGGGCTCTGTGTTGATAGTAGTGAGGGGTTAGAGGATAAGAATACATTGCTGGTATGTTAATATGACTAAGTTTCCTTTTCTTTCTCCTGTAAAATTTTTATCCAGTGCATAACAACACTGTTCCCTGATACCAGAGATGTTGAAAGACATCAGTACTGTAGGTTATTGGGATCTTTTTGTTTCATTTTAAGCTGCTATCAAGAATTTTATAAAAAACACCAAAAACGATAACATGGCTCAAAGAGTGAGTGTTACCTGCTTCCTGCGATACCATCCCATCTTTGCCGTTATCATTCCAGGCAGACACACACCATAGCAAGGGGTCTCGCTGTAGTATCGGATAGGTCGCAGAGAAATATTCATAGAAATCAGGGGATATGTCTAGGTCATCTGTAAAATACAATGAAATTAAAAGGTGAACTTTGAGATAAAAGTCAAACTGACAAAGAGATTGATTAATCGGTTAACCCCTTGGCTGCTACAAGCATTTCCCCCTCGTGTCACCATTCCCTAAAAACAGAAACAACTGGCTTTTAGAGGAACTAAATCTTATTGTTCAAAAGTTTGTGTGATTGTGTCCAGCTATAGGCGAAACAAAATGGTGATTTAGCATGGCGTATGGCGTACGTCAACAACGCAATGGCTAGCCACAGATTTAATGACGTACAGCATACGTCAAGTGCGCAGTCAAGGGGTTAATCAATCCATATGTTAATGAATTAGTGAACAAGCAAGCAAGCTGATGAACAAAGGAATGAACAAACAGACACAAATGAGTGAATGATGCCTGCAGTCACAACTCTACAGATCTGCCAAACCGTGCTCTCACTCTGTATAGGATTTCCAGTCTAGTGAGTTCATAGTAAAAAATTATTTTGAAAGTTGTTGGTTTGGCAGATCATTATTTACCTTCAACAATGATAACTATGAAATTATTTACCTTCAACGATGTCTATGACTATGAAATTATTTACTGACAACAATAACAACAACAACAACTACAAAGTTACTTACCTTCAACAATAATGACAGCTGAGAAATTAAAGGTTACAAAAATCTGGTCAAGAGCCCATTTGTAATGCCTGGCAATCTTGTAGTAACCAACAAACTTCTTCTGGGGCCATGGGAGATTGATGTTACTCAAATCAGGTTGCTGAAATAAGACAGAAAAGATGATGTTACTCAAATCAGATTGCTGAAAAAGGACAGAAAAGATCCATCATTTGTCAAATATTCATTTAAAAATCAGTATGTAAGTGATCTCACTTGAAGCAAACATTGCCATTGTCAGCACAATCTTTATTTCAATTTCGGCTTATTGAGCAGCTGTCTAATGACATACAAAGAGCACAAGATTTATGGTTATCACCATTGTCAGTTACCTAGTCTGTGAATAAAGGCCTATCTTACTTTGTCTTAATGTCCAGAAACACAAGACACAATCTGTGCATAAAATAAATTTTAAAACAAAAGGATTAGCTGACTGTGAATTATTGTGCTTTACACAAGAAAATCCACACATCTAACCGCGATCTTTTTGCTATTGTTGGAGGATCACCGCCTTTAAGGCATCATGCCATGTTCTGTTATTTGCGGTGAGGCTCATAAAAATATACATAAGTTTCATCTCCAGTGACAATTTCATTCAGCCGACGAGGATCACAATTATCATACATGCGGAATAGGTGTTTAGCATATTGTACTCTAGTCCTTTTGTTTTCTTCAGTCAATATATGGGGGGGCCCATCTTGCTGAAATTTTCCTGTGGTTTAAATCTCTTTTCAATATGGTTTTTACAGTTGATAAACTAATCCCCGTTGCTATCTGAGAAGCCGTCATTCGACTGTTTATGTTGATTAGTTTTTTGATGTGAGTCTTTGTTAGGGGAGTGGTAACTGTGAAATTTGAGGCCTTACCCCTGCCATCGGGAATTTCCGATTTTCTGGACTGAAAATGCTTAGTCCAACAAACATTGTGGCTCAAGAGGCCAGAGAGGCTAAAGATCTGCCTTGTAAAGTTTCATAAATCTGAGCGGCAGACTGTCAAAGTTCACGAATGAACGAATATCATGAGAACTAAAGTCTAGTTTTGGTGGCATCACATTCAGTGTCCTGTAGATGTGTATTTCAAATACAGATTGAGGGGTAACCTGTTCAAGTAAGGCTGTTAATATTTTGCAGATAACAAAAGAGAATGTTGAATTTTGATCAACACAACTTCCGTTCAAAAATGTGCATTCAGTACGCGCTCAGTGGTGCCAATCTCATGTTTGTCTGTCCCTGCCTCGTACTTGGTACAATGATTGTATTTACTGTCTTCTTAATTCCAATTGAGCCAAGTCAATACTGAGGTAGCAGGCATTATGTAACTGATCTCTTACCCGTATATGTGTGATATTATGGGAGGCAACGTATCTCTGGATGACCTCAGCTGTCTGTGCATGGCCGCAGTCCTGACTCACAATGATGGGGAATTTAGACGCTGATGGTCGGTGTCTGGAGGGAAAAATAAAAATAAAACTCACTTATGCCACTAACATTTTCTGTCCTGAGGGAAGAATAAAAAAGGTTTATATAATTTGCCTGCAACATAACAGGAAAAGTTAATCTATATCTCACTTGGCATTGTCTCTGTGACCTGAATACGAAACAAACAACCTGATTACAATTATTACTATCATCACTATTCACAACAATTCTTAAAACTGTTTAGCCTGATTTCAAAGTGGTTCTTATCAAACTTTTTTGCTGTTGCTGAAAGTATATCTGTCTATTGTGGTTAAATATGATGGCTGATGTGGTGTATATGAAAGACATTTAGTTCCAACTCCACAAACTGCTAACAGTCATGAAGAGCATACCTGATAAAAATATGCTGGATTCTAAATCCTTACTTATCGACTCACAACAGCATACACAACCATTTCAAACGAGTCTGTGTCCAATGGAATTCATAGTTTATTTGTTTCTGCCTTAACATGCCATCCTTTCTTAACCAGGGACATCAGAGAAAGTACATCTACTGTCCCATCCAACTTACTCTAACAATTTATCCAAGGCTCTGTTGACTGTCACCCTATCACAAGCAATCATGAGAATAGGCAGGATGCCCTCCTTGTTGCCGCGGGGCAGATGGATTTCTGGGCTAGCAGCCAGTGGGTCGACCACATCCCCGGTATTCTTGGTTTGCACTGGAGATTCTGGCGATAGAAATCAAGCAGCACTGTTGCAGGATGTCTAGTTTGATTGGATGGAAGTAGAGAAGAATGTAAGGATGGATGAAGAAAGAAAGAATGAAAGAAAGAAAGAAAGAAAGAAAGAAAGAAAGAAAGAAAGAAAGAAAGAAAGAAAGAAAGAAAGAAAGAAAGAAAAAGCAGGTAAGAAAAAATATCTAAAGATTATATTATTACTATACTTTTTGTCATACTCAATCATCATAATTTAATAAAAGTGAAATTCTGGTAGAGACATAATAGTGGTGTCCACACATAAGAAGTGGCACTCAGCAACTTAGTCCTCCCACAGTTTGTGATTGTGTCAGATGGGTAAGCCATGAAAGTGCTAAAAAAGCCAAACAATTTTTGTAGGTCCCAGTTAACATTTATTTTTTGAAAGTCAGATATGAGGAATTTGGCTTCACTGGCCTACCTGGCAACCCTGGACTGCTGATTATGGAATAGGCAATGATGTCATGCATATTACTGACAAGCCTGAGCACCAGTTTGAAGACAATAGTCTAGGTCATCTTTATATGGATAAAAAATCCATTTTGTATTAATTTGAAAACAGGATATGTATCGCTGATGACTACAACAGGATCAGCCAGACTCATACAGCAAATCTGACCAAAATCAATCACGAATTAAAATTATAGTCATTCACATAATGAAAAAAAAGAAAAAGAAAAAAAAAAACAAAAGAAAACCTCACTGGCATTTATACTATGATTTAGGTATGCTCCTCTGACAAAGTTCTAAGTAATCTGTAAGGTTTGTGTAACCCACAACCCAGTGACTCTGACCAGAAAGGATAAATACAGAGCAAACTGAGGCCAACATACTTGTGCGGCTTTTCAGCAGTTTGAGATCCTCCAGCAATTTTTTGTTCTCTGCCATCTGCGCTGACATCTCCTTCTCCAGCTCTATCAGTCGGTTGGCCAGGTGCGTCTCCTTCTCTCCATTCTAAATATACAAATTAAACTCTTATAAGAAAACAGATGACATCATCTATATATGTAAATGTGGACTTGGGAAACGCCTTTAATAGGAAACTCTCTTACTTGGAAAGCAAGGCAACAGAAGATCTTCAGAGAAAGATATCCTCACCTAACACATGTTTTGGCCCCTGACTTCCTGACACTCTGAAGAGGCTGGGCCATTTGTGAAGCTCCTTAAAAAGGAAATCCTCTTATCAGAGAGCAAGCAATAAATGGTTTTCAGAGGAAGATCGCCCCGCTTAGCAAGTGTTTTAGCCCTTTGACTTCCTGACATTCTGAAGAGGCTGGGCCATTTGTGAAGCTCCTTAAAATGGAAACCCTCTTATTAGAGAGCAAGGAATAAATGGTTTTCAGAGGAAGATGACCCCGCTAAGCAAGTGTTTTAGCCCTTTGACTTCCTGACACTCTAACGTAAAGGTGGACTTGGGAGGGGTTCTCTTCCTCTACTCCTCCATTGGTGTGGGTCACAGAAAAAAAAACGATTTTCAGGACTGGAAAAGGTTGGTCTTGCCTGTGTTTGAATCTAGTAAAATTGGGCAAATATCATTTCCCTTATATTTCAAACTATTTCTTATTTTAGGATTGGGTGATTGCAGTCACCTGCTCCAATCCACCTGTTTCATGGCGTCTAGGCCATGGTATGCAATGCTACATTTCGTATCTTCTCAATTCTAGTGCAATTTCTATCTCGCTCTGAAAATGGGATATGTAGACCATTTAAGTGTAATCTATGGCCCGTGAGTTCACCACTCAGTCATTGCTTATCCCATTCATAGAATCGCAACTGTCTAGTTATGAAGAAGCTAAGATATCATGGTTAATTTCAGTAACTACCACATCTAGGTAATACCTTTAAAGTCAAAACTTCAAACATAAGGACTAAGTGCAGAGAATGGTTCATCCCCTGGAAATCTTCAGATAGAATGCTCCCTCATTTGACGTTAGGTTTCACAGGTCCATTACTATCAAGGTCACTTGGATTGGAGTTACTATTTAGGTAGTATTTATTTCCACTGTTTTTGTTCCCCCCCCCCCCCTTCCCGGNCCCCCCCCCCCCCTCTTCCCGGGGGCTAATGGCCTTAACTGTGGCTTGACCCAAAGCATTTGTCACCCCTCTGACTAGCTTAAATTTAATTAAAACAGTATTATCTGGGTCAGATGCTGGAAAGAGATAGGGCCAGCCGATGAGCTAACCTTTATTCTCTGGCTATAACCTGAGGCCTCTATTTGGTTTTTAGGGAGATGGTTCAAATGAACAGATATAGGGGGAAAAAAGCTATATATCATGGGCAATTAAAGGTAACTTATCTTTATAGCTTTGCTGTTTATCTTCAGTAATAATCTATGGCAAACATTGACAAAAACGAGGACTTGGATACTGCAGCCAGCAATAGTGTTAAATAAGAAAACGATATGTGCATTTGTAGCCTCATGGCTAAATTTATAGATAAAGTCAACTCAATTTAATTGCGATGGAAAAAGTTGCCATAAAAAGAAACTGATTAACCAGTGACTTTTATATAGTAATATAGCATTTTGTTAAGTGGTAAATGCTGCAAATGAGCAGAACTTGCATTTATCTGGTTTGTGACTGAGCAGGAACAACTGATACACAGTCTGCCACAGCCTTGGACCAAGCTACTGAAGGTTCACAGATGTGAAATGCTGTGTCGGCTTAGAAACTAATCTCCATTTAAGTTGTTCAGTTTTATCATAGCTCTTAGGAGAACCTGATCTACAGTCTTGATGCCTCTGGATGTGTAAAAAGACAATTATCCTTTTCTACTTTTACACTGTTACCAGCTTACAGACCTGTATGTCTTTTGGAAACATATAATACAAACGACATTGAGGTCATCACCTGTGAGAAACTGATCAACTCTGTAATCTTAATGCTTCTGGATATGTTAAAAGACAATTACTCCTTGCTACCTTTGCACTGTTATCACCTTACAGATTTGTATTTCCTTTGGCAATCTATAACATACAGAATAAGAAGATACCTACCTACCTACCTACCTACCTACCTACCTACCCACCCACCCGGGAATGAAGTAGATCCTTTTTTTAAAAATAACAATAAAAAATAAATCTGTGTACGCCAAATGTGTACTTAATAACAAAGTAAATTTTACATGAGTAAAATATCGAAATTTTACTTTACACCAACACAGGATCAGGTAAACTCAAGCCTGTTGTCCAAGAGTAAAGTAAAACTTACCATAACCTTTGGCCTGTTGGAGATGGTGTAGTAAGTGACAAAGTTCCATAAAAGGAACGCTACACCAAACATCAGGATGAAATAGATCCTTTTGATCCTCATGGTGAGAGGCCTCATGACACAGTGCCCCTGACCTTCATCTGACATTGGCCACGTGACCTTTCATCTCAACCTTGAGCCTGAGGCACAGGCAGGGTCTTTAAGGATATCTCATTCTGGGGAAGAGATCAGAAATAGATATTTAAACACAGAAAATGACAAACAGTACTTTGTAAGGAAATTGTTTTACAGTGATGACCAGCAGACCACGGTTTTATTAAGAACAGGTTGTGAATGGAACCAAATCAGACTGGCCAACCCCTGAAATGGGATTTACGAATCAGAGTTTAATACAAACTACACTCTACAAATCAAGCAACGACTGCTTTAAACGATTATAAAACACCCAAAACTACACAGCCTTTTTCAGATTTTGTAATCTAAAGCAGAAAAATACAAAGGATCCAAATTTTCCTGTCACCAGCTTGCAATAGATCCAGTCTTTATTTACAATTTTATTCCTCACATTTTCAGACTATTTCTTTTCAGTATTACATGTGCTTTATTTTGAACACAATCTGTGAATCAAGGATAGTTCAGGCTATTTTCAGGAATTCTAGAAAAAGGTCTGATTCCAAGATCATTCCCGATTGTCAGGAATTTGCCTAAACTTCTTTTTTTTTATAAATTAAACTTTCCACAAAAGTGCAAAACATCTCAAAAAAAAATCTAAAACAATCTTTATAAGTATGTAATAGAGATAACAGCAGGAAAAGAAAATTGAAATTAAAGGGACAGGGGTAGTTAGTTGCTTCACAGTCTAATAAGTCAGCATTACTTTTTCATAACATTTAAACTGTGTATATTGTTCCTGTCAGTTTCTGAGATAACACCGTTGGAGTGTTGGGATTTTCACCCAGCATGTGCCACCATTACTCATACTGCGTGACGTCAAAATGCGAAACAGGAAAGCAGGCGATTGGTCCAGACTTTTGTGCATGCAACTGCACCAGTCGTCTTCTAGCTTTTCTCACTTCATGACGTTACGCAGCACGAGTAATGGTGGCGTACTTAAAATGAGAATCCCAACATTCAAGTGGCCTTTTCTTAGAAATAGTCATATGGAAGGAAAATGAACGCAATTTAAATTGTTTGGTCAAATAAACAATTTCTTATATTGAAGTAAATATCTACCCCCGTCTCTTTAAGGACATTCCGAAACCACTTTTTAACCCTGAGCAGCTTGTAGGTCTATTTCCATTGCTGTGAAAATATACTTCAGGTTATATACGTGCAGTGCTGTCGAAGTCACCTGGACTGATACCACTGTATAGTGTGAAATATTTATTCAGTGATTTTTTTTTTTCATATCGATCTAAGGTGGCTAATGAGCTAAGCTGTTATCTGTTTTAATATATCTGTCACTTCTCTAGGTTAAATTAAAGCCGCACTATTTATGGTCAGGGTTTGGAAAGAGTTAGGGCCTGCTAATAAGCTAACTTTTGTTCTCTCAAAATAGCTTAAAGTAACTGGGTTTCAT
>JAWQUT010000391.1:273643-276143 GCA_033807755.1 Ellobium chinense
GGTTGCAGTTTCTTGATAAATTCATTGTAGGGACAAGTTGTTGTTTAAGGAGGGCAGGTTGCAATTTCTTGACTTGGTCATTCTGGGGCCGTTTTGCAACTCCTTGACAAAGTCATAACAAATCATGTAACACTGACCCAAGTTATTATGACCTTCCAATCCCGCATAGAACTTACAACGTATATTAAATTATGACAACTGAGACAATTAACTTTAACTCTGCATGTCGGGTGCCACCAATGGCGTACTAATGTACTTCTTATAATGGTAAGAGATCCCATCGTCAATGCGCAAACTTTAAATTATTACTGTACTTAAGCTCAATACTCTCCAGACCGCGCAATCACGCGATTCGCCCGTTCTGTTTCAAAACCCCCTCCACATCTCCTTCAAATACACTAAACACTCCTCTTCTTTCCTGCACCCCAAAGCTTGCATTACTTGAGAAAATCTAAAATCCCTCTTGAAATTTACAACTCCCGTCTCTCAAATTTATGACGAGAGAGGAATATTGCCCTAAACTCACATGACCTAGAGACAACACTGCAAGTACCTAGACTAGTTTGCCAGAGACAAGACCTACAGACATATTAAAATTTATGTTCCGTGGATGGGTATTGGATACCCTATTGAGAACATGACTAAATAGAAGTGACTTTTTTAAAAAAGAAAACAGACCGACTTCGAGCGGTAGGAGGGTTGTTTTTTTTTCATTTTNNGGGGGGGGGGGGGGGGGGGAGATAACACAAAACGAGCACCACAAAAAAGGGAGGAAAAATGTTAAATACTCAATACTTTAAAACAGGTACTCGCCGATACCGATACCCCTAAAAGTAGTCAGTACCGAGTACTCGGCATCCTTACCCCGTCCAGCACTAAACTGATACCTGAGAGCGAAAGGAAATCCCATCATTGTCCACACACACGGAAGGAAGGTTTATCATTGGACGCCCACATCCAGGAGACAGGACGACACGCGCAGTGTAATATTACCCTTTCCGGTGTGGGCCCATTTTCTCAATATTTGTACATTGTTCCCGATATTAAGGCTTAAAAAAGAAACCGGGCTATGTAATCACTGCCCTCAACGCAAGTGAAGTTTCGTGTGGACTTCACTTTGTGCCGCAGGACTCTGGAGAATTTCATAATTATGTACTGTACAATGTAAAAATGAATACAAGAGTACAAAAATCTTTATTGCTCAAGTTATATATTACATGAGCATCCATACTATTGAGAAAATCCAATTTACAATCAACATGCCGTATCAATACTATCACTTCCGACTCTGGCGACTGTGAAAATAATGCATATATAATAATACACCCTACTTTTAATTTGGGTAATATTGTTCCCAAACTGCCTTGATGATGCCATAATTGTTAAAACCCGAATTTTGTACCAAACTTTTGATATAATTTTAGGTTAATCCCGAGTGAAGCACCTCCTTTACAGCTTCCCTTGCCTGAACAATATAATTATATACAGTGTATGCAACGCCCAACCCGGACCTTGGAAATACTTTGTATTCAGACCACAAACAACAGGAAAAATAAAACTTGCACATACCACACCATGGCATTCCACCGCAGGGCTCAAGCTTAGATGGCTGGTGGATCAGGAAAGTAAAAGTAAAGCAAAGTAAAGTATGTACAGTGTGTTTGAGTTCTTTTAACAGATGAAAGCAAGCTAAGCCCATCGAGATTCTACGGTTGGACCTTACTGTGTTAAAGCTAGAGTACTCAAATAATCGGTTAGGGGGATTTCATGAAAAAAAAACAAACCCATATTATTTCAATCCATTTTCCTTGAAGAAGATTAAAATCGGTGTAAATGTTTGTATGTCTTTGTGCAGAATACAAATAAATATAACATGTTAAAACTGATGAAAAAGTTGCCGAGTTATGACTGTTTATTATATATCAAATTTGTTTTTAGACTAACTGATAATACATTATAAACCAATCTTGGTGCTAGAATCCAATGAAAATAAACCAAACCGACAGAATCTGGGCTTTGAAGTCATCAGGTCTTTAGTAAAGCTCAATAAAGTAGCGTTTTAACAAACTTGACTCCTAAACGTAAACATCTCACAAGCTGGAAAGTATAGACTGCTCCCCAGTGCTGGATGTTAAATGACAGATTGCGCATTAAAGCTTGGATCTCAAACCATCGTAAAAATTACACTATTGCATTGGTGCTGAATGTATCCTGAGCAGCGTTCAACATGCAGAGTTAATGTAATTCTTACGATGATAAAGAGATCATATCGTTAATGCGCAAATTCTCTATTGTGACAGGGTTTCTATGGGTCCTTGAATGTCCTTAAAAAAGTCCTCAAACTGTTTAAATAACTCTAAAGCTTTACAGGGTCCTTAAATTTTGTATTTTGGCCTCTCGTGGCCATAACAAAATTCTTACGTGACTTAACGCATGTGAAACTCCCAAAACATTAGCAGTGTTTGCTGTGGTTAATTAAAGTATGGATTATGCATACGGC
>JAWQUT010000391.1:278643-292725 GCA_033807755.1 Ellobium chinense
ATACGTCTCAACTACCTCGGAGTTCACCTTGTGATGGAAAGGTCAAAATTACTAGTGAAACTCCAACCGATCTCTGTATTGTCGGCTGTGGGCGGACCTAACTCAACAGTACAATAAACAAAACAGCAGACCGTACATGCTAGTACAGCCTAAACTAGCTGTCTCTATGCTGTGCGTGGTAAATATTGTCTCAGTTCAGTCTCAGTAGCCGATAGTGATGAAAGCACATTCACACTGGTCACTGGCTTCAAACGTAACAGACACTGATAAGAATTTTAAAAAAAAAAAACAGATAAAAAATAGTTAAGTAAATTAAGTGCTATCTTCAGTATACTTATCAACTACTACCTCAGAGATCACTGTGTGATGGACCTAATAGGAGGTCTTAGTTACTAGAGAAACTCCAACTGATTTCTGCGTTGTCAGCTGTGGATGGATCTATACAGGTCTATAAACATAGCAGCAGACAGTACATGCGAGTTACTTTAAAGGCATCCTTCCAGATTTAATATAATACTCACACCTCAACAAATGACAATTTTTGTTTTGTTTTGTTTTGTAACTCACGTGATGCGGTGATAAAATTAATTCTACCGTCCGCTCGCAATGTTTGAATACGCAATAGAATATAAATATCCTTGCCGAACGCTGAGCGCGGCGGTTGAATTTTACAGCCCAGTGTCAGCTGATCGGCCAGCAGACAACACGTGTAACGGTCATTATCCCTTACAATGGCTAGGCAGCCAGTGAGAGGCTGGACCCAAGGTGCTTCGCGCTACGAGCTGTCATTGCAATGCGCACGTGAAAGGGTCGACAATATGCAGCAATGTATGACATAAACATACCAGATGGTCTACTATCCCTACATTGATAGGCAATCACAGAGGGCGACAGATATCGGCTATAATGGAAAGGCTCCATATGAACATACATTGAACTAATGGCATAGTTTATGGAAAAGACAGGTGGAATGGGCACAAGTAATCGTGGAATTTGATGGCATGGGGGAGCATTCAGTCAATGAGTACTTAATATCGAGGCTCCATTTTAGTGAATAATCTATGAGTGAATGAGCTGGACAAAGCTGAAGTATGGCTAATCTGGGAGAGAAGGCATGATATGATTTAGACCTGAAATATCTCTCTGATGGCAGACGGGCCAAAACGTGGCCGGTTACGGATGACATGGCCGGTTACAGGTGTAACACAGGGCCCTTGAAGTCACTATACAGAATGTCTTATCTTGTTCAGAGTCATGCATTACGACGAAACATACACTTCTGGGGCGGATTTTGGCATGAACACGATGGGCACGTTCACAGAGCCCCACACTGGTAGGGAGCCCCGCGCCAGATGGCGGACAAAGAGTGGAAGAGTGGGACGGGGAGAGAAGAATGTTCATTTTTATTACTAAACCTGCTGCTGTGGTAAAACTTGCCCCGATCATGTCCGTGTTGTGATATGAAAGGTGAGCCTAGCACCTTCCCCATGCCTACAGCTCAGCCCTACAGACCCTAAAGCCACACCTGACGCATTAAACGGGCAATATCAAGAGACGTAGTGCTGAAGGAAAACGGCACTCTGAGAAGATATGGCCATGTTATGAGATGAAAGGAGAGTTTGAACATAGAGCAAAGACCCCATTTAATGGCACTTTAATGGCTTAATGGTCTTCAAAACAAAACAAAACAAATTCGATTTTTACCAAACGTCGAACTCAGCTGTCTCCTGTTTACGGACTGATCTGACGGACTGGCAACAGGTTTCATATTATGCGCTATGAAGGTGGTCCATGCACCGTCGCCCATCTCACGGAGGGGCGAATGCGACATTTTGGGTATTCTGAAATGAGATTACTTTCCAAAAGCCCAAAGTAAATTCTATGTTCTCATGAAGTAGCGCATCGACAGCTTTAATAGTTTCGGAGATATCAAACATTTACTGATTGGGCGTATCCTATTAATTCTTAATCTCACTGAAACTTTAAAACGCTCTCCTAGAAAACTAGCAGGTGTCGCCGATGCCCCTTCGTGAGATGGGTGACAACACTTCGATCGAGAGGGCCTGAGTGAGTGACGCCGAGTGTATTTCCGTTAAAAATTGGCTGTTTTCCTAATTTCCGTTCTCTCATGCATTGACCATCTTCTGGTCAGTAACCTTTGCCCACATCAGTGAACGTGACAAACACATGTTCTACACGCCCACCAGCGTGTCATCCTAATGTCATCTAGCCACCTAATCGTGTTTGTTCTTGTGGAAACAGTGGAAATTATTTGTTTCTGGTCCACATTACTTTTTCATAAATCTAAACCGTGTATATTATTTTGTCTTTTCGCGTCATTACCCGTGCTGCGTGACGCCAAAAGGAAAGATAGGTTGACCGACGATTGGTCCAGACAGTTTTCACGCGCGTTTGGGCCACATTCCTGCAAGGTTTTCTCGCTTTTTTTTTTTGGTTTTTTGACGTCATGCAGCACGTGTAATGGCAGCGTACAGAGGGTAAAAATTCCGATATCCCAGCAGTGTTTCTTAGAAATCGTCGGGAGCGAGGAATATGAGCGCGTTTAAAGTTCTTCAAAATATAACGTGGCTTTTTTAATACTGTGAAGCAAATATCTACCCTGTCCCTTTAATAAGTTTGTTCTACAGCTACTGGAGGAAATGTTAAGTCTCTATGTTTATTTTTTTTTTCCATCTATCGGAGACTTTTCACGCTCTGACTCTGCTTACCTAGTACCAAAGCCTATTTTCGCCTGGCTGACTCCCAATGAGAACATTAAGTCACACAACTTCTTAGAGGAGCCACATCCACTGACTTCAGAAACCACCCACTTCTCCTACACCACAGAGTCGATCAACATGCCACCAGTCAGTGATTTTCTATTATGGCAGCCACGTAGAGCCGGTCAAGGGACAGACAAGTAATAGAGTAATAGTGGACGGACGTTTTCAAGGGAGGCACAAGATTGTTGCATCATAGAACCGTAATGGTCTAGCGATCGTGGACAGGGGCAAGAGTTATTTTTATGAACTGTCTGAAACAGCCTTACTTTCATTACATCAGAGGAGAGCTCTGTAAAAGTGCGTGTATGGTTAGAACCTAGAGCGGAACACAGGCCGAAAAGAGTATTGAGTGATCAACACTTTTCAGTACTTTGGAGGTATTACATGATCTTTCTGACCGAAAGCGTGATGTGGACATAAAATGCATTACAAGACGCTGAACACATTAACAACAAGTTTCCTGGCGCACATGCCCAAGAGGGCTGACTTTACTTGTCAACTCTCCCTTGGTTGTTTAAAAATATTCCCAACAACGAATATATAATTATAAAATATTCATGTAAGCGCGTTCCCTTGAGAACAGTTCAATGACCTGCTGTTGCTGTTGTTGTTGTTGTTGTTTTTGTTGTTGTTGTTGTTGTTGTTGTTGTTGCTGTTGCTGCTATTATTATTTTTACTGCTATTGTGTCGTTGTTGTGTGTTACTGTTTGTTGTTATTGTTGTTTGGTTTATTTTTGCTGTTTTGTTGTTGTAATTGTCGTTGTTTTGCTTCTTGTTGTTGTTGTTGTTTTCGTTGTTGTTGTTGTTTGTTGTGTTTTGTTTGTTGTTGTTGTCCTTGTTGTTGTTGTTGTTGTCATTATTATTATTGTTGTTGTTGGTGGTGGTGGTGGTAGCGTGGTGGTGATGGTGGAGGTGTTGTTCTTCCTTTTCTTCTTCTTCTTCTTCTTCTTGCAGTTTTTGTCGCTGCTTTTGACAAAATACTTTTTGTTCCTATTGAATGTATTCCTAATAAAAATGTTCCCAGGAGAAAAGATCATGAATTATAGTTCAACTTCATTAAATTAATTAAAATAATGCTTATTAATATCAATACACTATTCTACGAGAATACATGCATACATTTAAAGTCCACTCAGTAAGCATACCGATTACAATCCATTAAGTATTTCAGGTTTTCACAAATACATGAAAATACACGTACCTCTATAACTTCATTGTTATGAAACTGCGAAAACACGATGCCACGTGAACTTACCAAGCGCTGAAAACGCTCCCAAGCGAAGTGAGAAAACCTCCATACACAACGTGTCAACAAGCTGATGGAGTCTAATTTATCAATATCTGCGGTATGTTATAGCAGCTATAAAGCTATGGTAATAGAGGCAGCACGCCCTCAGTATTAGACCATGTTATGAAAGCCAGCGAGAGAGCGAGAGAATGAGAGAGGAGAGAGGGGGAAAGGAGGGGTGGGTAGAGAGAGAGAGAGAAGCAAGATTGTGGAGCTGCAGTTGGGATGAAGGGGAGGGCGGCGAGAACCCGAATATAAGTACTTCTTCCCCCTATTCCTCTCTCACCCTCCATCCCCAATTTAAAAAAACAAAAAACAAAAAACAAAAAAAACACAAAAACACGAAGACAGGGCGGGGAATAAAGCAGAGGCTCTAACTTGACAGAAATAAATAATGTTAAAAAGGAACGGTTTGTGTGAGAGGGGAGGAGGGGGGGGGGAGGGGACTGTATGTATGTAAAACCTAACACACAGATCTCTACTACATGGTTTCACATGAAAGTTTTAGATGTGTGTTAAAGTTAACATACCAACGCATGACACATCTTTTCAAATGAAAATTGAAGGGTTTACACAACAAAGATCTGAAGACCTCCAATGCTGCCTCGCTCTCCCCAAGCAAGAGGTCCATTTAAACCTTCAACGAAGTCCGTCTTACAAACACGTCTACTAAGCCAGTGCTCCGTGAGTATACAGGACAACTGCTTACTTTCAACAAGTTCGTTGTCATAGAGGACAATATCAGTAAATAATCGTTGAAGATATTGTCAGGTGAGCGGAGAAGGCTATGCATGTAGATGCAACGTGTCAACGTGATAAGTGGAGTAAAATTTATCGATATCTGGACTGTAAGGCTGTTATAAAAAAATAAAAAAAACGCTCTTACACGGAGGTGGCCCATGTCAGACGAGAAGACAGCGAGCGAGCGAAAGAGAGAGAGAGACAGACAGACAGACAGACAAACAGAGGCAGAGCCAGAAGAGAGACAGCGAGAGCGAGAGAGAGAGACAGACAGACAGACAGAGGCAGAGCCAGAAGAGAGAGTGAGTGAGAGAGAGAGAGAGAGAGAGAGAGAGAGAGAGAACAAAACAGCCATAGAACTACGTCAAGGAGTGCAAGAAATCTCTGCGCCCTTTAATTCAGAGAGAGAGAGGGAAAGGGAGAGAACGCGTGACGGAAGCTTACAAAAGTTTCATAACGTTAGCCTTTCCTCACTTCCAACCCTACCTTCCCCCCTCTCCCTATATTTTTTTTTCCCCTCCATCACCCCCGTCCACTGAATGTACATTCTAACCTAATGCCTTACAGACAAACAACGCCTCAGACTTCCATTAAAAAAAAAAAAAAGGACACACCTGAACAGTGCACTTATCTACTCTTGGCCCGCGGTCTCTGGTGGAAGAATTCTAAATGTTAACGCTGATGTTGGTACCTAACAAATGCCACAGTGTGAGCACTGAAATGCTTCACACAGAATCGTTCGATTACTTCTTCACCTATTTTGTTTTCATTAGAAAGGCAGTGGCATGGCTAAATTCGAACTTCCTCACCATATGCATTGTATACATTCAGTGTGAGCAGTTTGAGCACTAAAATGCAGGAAACAGATTCACTCAACAACCTCCATCCTCACTCTGTTTTCAATCTGAAAGCAGCGGCATAGCCAAATTCGAACTTAACATCATCTACATCATAATATGAACTCAGTGTGAGCGGTGTGAGTAAAAGAAGCAGTACAAGCACTAAAATGCAGGACACTCAGCTACCTCCTCCCTTAGTTTGTTTTCAATATAAAAGCAGGGGAATGATCAAATTCGAACTTAACATCATCTGCATCATATGCACTCAGCGTGATCATTAAAATGCAGGACAAAGGAGCAACCCAACAACTTCTTCGTCAATTTTGCCTTTAGTATAAAAACAGTTGCGTGGTCAAATTCGAACTTGTATCTGTATCTTATGAATTCAGCGTGAGCATGAGTAGTTAGTGCTTGGACACAGAATCACCCAAATATCTCCTTCCCTAGTTTGTTTTTAATATAAAAGCAAGGCATGGCCAAATTCGAATTTAATACTATCTGCATCATATGGATGAAGTGTGAGCACTAAAATGCAGGACACAGAATCACTCAACTGCCTCCATCCCTACTTCCTTGTCAATATAAAAGCAGCGGCATGGCGAGATTTGAACTTAAACATCATCTGCATTATATGGATGAAGTGTGAGCACTAAATGCAGGCTATAAAATCACTCAGATGCCTTTTATCCTATTTTATTTTCAATATAAAAGCAGTGCCCTGGACAAATTCAAACTTGTCACTATCTGCATCACATAGACACACTGTTGGTCTCAAACAAGTGGAATGAAGCCTTGCATGAGAGCATAAATTCTCCCGAACAAATAAACAAATATACACATATACACACCATTGCATACGACACCGTGCAAGGAACAATGGGACTGATTTTTTGCCCGCTGATTCTGAATTTCCATGTCCTGTATTTTTGCGTCTCCCTGGACTCGGCTTCACTCGCCGTGATAACCACAAATTATGGCTCAATCTCTCGCACGGAAAACGCTGAGGTGGGCCGATACCTCAATTTTTGAGTATTTCGATTCTCAGCCGTCATATTCGAAGTATCAAAAGAATCTATTCTGTATTGACTCTGATAATCAGTACAGGGTGATAGTTTCGAGTTTTTTCATATTTTCGATACAGTTGAGTAACTACTGAGTAACTGCTGGGAATGAATGGTGACTTGTGTACGTGAATGTTCTGTGTAGATTGTACCGCGTAAAATGTAATATGCCACAATGGTTTAGAAATCTATACATGTCCCGGAATGTATCTTTCATCTATGTATCACTGTTGTGGTCTGGGCTTACATCAAATAAACTTGTTAAACTTGCTACTGAGATGGCAATCTAAGTAAGACAAACTATTGTGACGGTTAAGATCGAAATTATTCCGCTAATTATTCGTAGCTAATTTATTATCCGAATTGTGAAGCATGAGTTTTGATATCTAATCGAATGCTTAGGATCGAATGTATCGATACTTATAACTGATAGCGCCCGCTACTTGGAAAACGCCGGACAAACGTGAGAGGAGAACCGCAACACTGTCGAGTGTCTATTTGTATGGTGATTCAATATGAAAAAGGCTGCCGTGCCGCTGTCGTATGCGCGTGATGCAGGCTATCCACACGGCCCCTTGGGACGGGCCGAGGATAGAAACTATAATAGAAATAAAATGGTTATGAGCAATCGGTGCTCCCTGTCACATGCCAACTCAAAATAGAGGAGGTGCAATAAGACCGCATAACTCTGAACTTCACGTACGCCAAAACCCGCATATTCTAATTACCGTTATAAAACGGTATGGTCCTAAGTCCATTTTTTTGCTAGAATTTATACACAGTAGAGCCTCAATTATAAGAAAACCCTCAGTGCGTGAAAAAACTTCCTTATAACGAGGGGTACTTATCATCAATAACGAATCAGGAGAATACTAGGCAATCTTTGTTTCTGAAAGTCACACCTAATGTGACGAGGTATACTTATTTAATTGAGTACTTTATATCGAGGTTTCATTGTTTATAATTTGAACTTCTACACAAAAATTTCCCTCTCTCACTCTCTCGTAGTTTAACCCAGCTCTGGGGCGTTTCGATCACAGAAAGTGTACGGAAACGTTTGGGACTGAAGAGCTCTATGGTTTTTTGTTTTTTTGTTGTTGTTGTTTTTTGATCCATCATAATAAACAGTTGCAGCTGATAAGAATGAAAACAGCGTTATAAAACACAGCACGGCTTTTACACCCTAAATGGATGCTATTTCCTTTGATATGTGCATGTGTTAAGGAGAAGCATTTCCGGTGTGTTAAACTAAATGCTGGATAGAAGGTGAAGAAAACTGCCGTCTTATGACCAAAAAAAAAAAAATGCATATATCGTCGGCTGCAGGGCATTGTGGCACAACCCGGGAACCCGATTTTACACTAGAGCGATTTGAAAATGTGGGGTTCCTTTTACCGTTTTCGTTCTCTGTAACTATTAACGCTAGAATTCTCAACTTTCCTATGTAGTTAAATACCCCATTTGTCGAAGATGTAGTAGTTTTAAGTTTTTAATAGTTCTAAATGTGAGTGTTATACATCAAAAGATGCAGAAAAACATGCATATTAGCCAAAAAAAACCGAACATGGCCCATAATGGGATAATTCATCCTATTTAAGCTGTTTATCCTGACTTTAAGTTATTAATAGCTCTGTTGTTTCAACGCATTTTAGTTGTACTATAATGATTTCATGTTGTGCCACTATGCGATGCAAGGAAAAATAACGTTGACTCACGCGGCTAGCTAAGTGTTGTGCCTGGCGTGTGCCACTCTGCGCTGCACGTTAATTACTTCCAACCCGTCATAAGCCTCCAATTTACAAAGCACACAGTATATTCTAATAGCAATAACGTATAATTACGTATAATTCTTACGTTTAATTATGTTGTTTTTTTACGTATAATTCTGTGCCATTTTTTTTGTTTATTTAGATCGTGAAACATACATAATGCTAGGCTTTTTTTTTCCCCAGGTATTAATATGTATATCATTGATGGAACAAAGCCTACAAGACACCAAACATTGGACTACCAGTTGATTCAGTCGCCTTCAATTCCTGCTCATATTCCCTCTCTCCTTCACTCTTTCTCTTCGTTTCTTGTTTCCCAGTCCTTCTTCTTTACCTCTCCTTCTACCCCAATCCCTCGTTCACACTAATCTCTCATCTTCCTCCTGTCTTTCCTTTCCTTCAGACTCCACTGATTTTTTTTCTTTGTTCTCATCTCTATCTCTTCTCTCTCTCTCTCTCTCTCTAACGATTCTGCCCTATATACATTTATTTCCGCCTCTCTTCGCTCTCTTTCATTTTTTTTGTGTGTGTTCTTCTTTGTTTGTCTTTCTCTCTAATGTACCTCCTCTTGCCCTTCCACTCGGCCATCATTCACTGGTATTGCATACTAACTTCAACACACATTCAACTTGTGATTTCTGTTATATAATATAAATTATCACTGACTGTAAGATTTCATTAGACTTTAGAAGGATGTGATGGACTATGAATATGGGAGTTTGTTAGAGATCTTTCGATGCTCAGGGTATGTATACGTGTATTTAAAAATAACGGATCGAGAAAACGCAGCAAGCTATTATTTATACCCTTTTTTAAGTTTTCAACAAACATTAAGACTAAATTCATCGCCCAAAATAAGGACCAGTGTGGTGTGTGGGTGAAACAGTCTAGATCACATGGGCATTCCATATGACAGAAGAAATTAAAAACTTGCACCGCAGGCACATTTCCAAAAATCACGAGGTGAGGCATATCGGAGATCATTGAAAACGAGTATGAGCGAGATTCCCCACTTATGAAATATGAAAGATACTTTACCGTCCTAATCCTAACATAGATTTTTCTATGTTGTTGTAACTTTACATTCTTTGAAAGTGTCCATAACTAGGGTCATTGCTGCCGTATTTTTTTGTTTGTTTGCAATAACTGTATTGCAAGACAGGATGCTAATTAAATCGCTTCCTGCATGAACATGTTCCTATCAGTGTAGACAGCATGAAGGTTAAACAACTTCACTTTATTCTCAGATAGACACCATCGACAGAACTGAAATTCTACACTGCGTTGTATGTTCAAGACATTTCATGGGTTCGCCACACTTGCAATGTGTCCCTCCCTATGTTTTTTAAGCAAAACGCCGTGAAAGTGAAATAGACTAGATACATATTCTTATTTAACATGCTATAAACCGTCTACCACAGACACTCGTGGCAACCGAAATTGTCGCTACCATTTGCATGACTATCCTAATGCTACTTTATACAGTCACAGACCTCAAGACAAAAGATGTTACAGACTGGAAATATTTTGTCCAAGTCATCTGAAAGTCTGGGAGGCAGATGAAAGTACTGAAAGATAACTGGACATAGGGGTGACTATGACATTCGTGTGACACACCCTCAGAGGCTTTTCTTCAATGATTCTCCCTTGCAGGGAACATTTTTAGCATTCCAACCAAAAAATCAAATGCTGTTTTAACATATTACTTATTTGAAAAGGCCCTCTCGAAAAAGCGCAACGGTTTCCAATTACTTAGCGAGACTGAGTAATGGCCCAACAGTTATACCAATTATTATGGGAAGATTTATAGCTAGATAACTCTCATATTAATATTCCATTATGTTCTCCTGACGTTTTATGGGATCATATCAGTTAGTGACTATTATAATAGCTAGGATAAATGACAAGTTAAATATGCCGTAAAAAGTGTGCATTACCAAAGGGATAATGGCCGAGTCGGAGGGGGTGGGGAAGTAGAACAGAGAGGAAGACATACAGAGAAGCACACACAGAGAGAAAAATGACAGAGCATGGAAGAGAGGAGATTATAAAGGTGTTTTGGGCAGGATTGAGAGAGAGAGAAAGAGAGAGAGAGAGAGAGAGAGAAAGAGATAGATGGGAACAAAAAAAATTAGTAGAGTCTGAAGGAAAGGAAAGACAGGAGAAGATGAGATAAGTGGGAATGAGAGATAGGGGCAAGAAAAGAGGTAAAGAATACGGATTGAAAACGAAGAAACAGAGAGACAAAGTTCTCTGGGGAAAAAAATACAAAGCTTACGCATGTACTGTTTCATAGATTATCAACTGATGTGTCCATTTTGTGTAAAACAGTACATAGAATATGTTCTGGTAATTTCATCTATAATTCTTAATTCAGAACACACTGATAAATCCCTTTTGTACTTTTTATGATGAAGGACCACTTCTTCAAAGTATATAATTCCCGTAACCTTCTAATCTCATTTCACTGACCGCAACACAGGAATAATATAATAACGCGTGTGTCACTATGCCGTTCTACCTGGTGTGAACACGCCAATCAGTGCACGGCATAGTGGCACAAGCGGGTTGTACCAGTACGTCTTCCAGGAATTTCACCGGAAGGCGAAAAAAATGTGCATGACTAAAATGAAAAAAAAATGGAATATTAAAAAAATATGACATTTTCGAATTTTCGAATGTTTTAGCACATTGTAGAGTGAGTTATAACTACGTCACTGTACCAATACCTCAAATTGTGTAAAATTCGAGTTGGCCACTATGCCATGCAGCACCAATTTACCATTTGCTATCTCTATAGTGTACTTTCAGCAGACAATACCTAGCACTGCAGAGTTCCCGGATAAGCCTGTCTTATCTCACGAACAAGAAATTATAAACTCGAACTTTGGTGAAACCCTACCCTTCCACGCATTTGCAAAATTTAACAGACAAAGACAGAAAATACTGTTATTTTGTATGAAACCAGTCATTATAAATATTAACTGGAATTCATCACCATCTGGCATCTACGGATATAAAGTTAGGCCCAAAATAACTGCAGCGATGCCTTGCCCGTGAGGATGAATTCCACTCAACAATAAACAGTTCTATTTTGAGAGATCTCAAATGTTAACATGTTCAAGAAGGAAAGCTTTGTAACGAAGCGGTGAAATGTCTGAAGACTTTTCGAGAGAATCGGGGACACGTTTGTTTGGTTCTTGCAATTTGACAAAATGAAAAGCCACATCTCCTCCTTAGCAAAAGCAGCAAAAGTTACTAGGCAAGCCAATATGGCAGCAGCCAATGCTAAAGTGACAGGACACAATGCGCTGCCTTGCAAGTGTTGTCTGCTAAGCGTATATCCTTGCTTCAGTTATTAGCATACAGAACACCGTTGATTCTTGCTATTTTCTCCTCCGACACAAGGCCGTTGATAAGATGTTTCACTTACAAATTTGAACGCATAGATGGTTGCCGCCATGTTGCCGAGCTGTGTCTTCCGGTTTTGTGCAAAGACGAAACATTTCTAACAAACCCCACAGTGGGTGTGCACCTTTCTTCAGTGTGACAGGCGCGCACCAACCACAAGCATACACTTGACTGGGGATTGCCCACAGAATACCATTTTACCAAACTGAAGGGACCAAATAAACGCAGCCCTTTTTTTTTCGCGAGCCCCCGCTTGATAATTTATTCACGTGTTATCTGTGATGAGCGCAAAAGTGTACAGAAATTCGGAATGATGTTACTGGACGGCCGAATTGCCAAACTGACAAGCCTGCTTCGTGCTAATAGAAAAATATATCATAATCGATAATTTCAAATACTGAAGGGTGGTACCCAAAAATAACCACATCGGTGGGTTTGGTTTTTTTTTGGCGAGTTACTGCCACCTATAATAAATTATTTACTAGCAGTAAGCCTTTCAAAATATTTTGATCACAACTTTTATTTTCTGTGTTTTTTGGGGTTTTTTTCGTGGGAAATAAATTTCGCAAATAAAGCTCAACTCGCCAGATTCGCCAAAAATAAGATCCTCGCCAGAAACAAAAATACATTTCTTGCAATATATATTCAATAGGTGTTTCGCTGATCCTACAATTTCGAGTTCTCTGATTCATCTAGGCGTGGAGCAAACATCTGTTTCT
Organism: Ellobium chinense; assembly: GCA_033807755.1. NCBI lineage: Eukaryota > Metazoa > Mollusca > Gastropoda > Ellobiida > Ellobiidae > Ellobium > Ellobium chinense. The sequence goes on from JAWQUT010000391.1 coordinate 291,255, forward strand.
AACAGTGACGCCAGTACTTATTATGAAGAGTCAGTGTCATAAAACATGTCACGCATGGTAATATTATCCCTCCTCGCACTCAATACATACATGTTAGGTCACGTTGCGGTAATATTCCCCCTCCTCGCACTCAATACATGCATGTTTGGTCATGTTGCCCATGGACTACATGCATCATCATCACCATCATATTAATAAAGCCAAGGGGACCTATGCATTTACACCCTGGAAATCGGATATGCAATCTTCAGTGCTATGTTACGTAACTGACTTAGTTCTTTTTCTATTTAGAAAGTTTCATATTAAGCCTCGTAGTGCTATGACAAAATTAATTGTACTGTCCCTTCGCTACGCTTGATTGCTGCAATAGAATACCTTCGCATCTCCTTGCCAAGCGCTGGGTGCGACGGTCTAATTTTGCAGCCCGCTGTCAGCTGATCAGCCAGCAGACATGTGCATACATGTGACCGTAATAATGGTTACGCAGCTAGCGGGAGGCTGGACCCGGTGAGCCTCAGGCTACTAGAGTTAAAAACAACAATAACAACAGCAACAACAACAAGAACAACAACAACAAATATTTTCTTTGTAAAGATTCGTGTAGCCGCCACAGTTGTGTTGAATGGCTGAAACAAAGACCTGTGGCTGTATGCATAATTCTGACGTTAGTTAACGCACTGCGGTAACCATGGGAAACTCCCAAAACACCAATAGTGTTCACTATGGTTAAGGCTATACGTTAACTAACATTATGATCTATGCGTACGTTCACGGTTGATCAGGGCTCACTCACTGGTCGAAAATCGCACCATACTTTGTTGTCCGTCGTCTCTCTATATCTTTCTTAGTGCTAGTGTGCAGGCATAGCAATACCATTCGAAGATTTATAGGTGCTGTTGCTGGTAATAGAGAGCTTCTATTTAATTTTAAGCTCGAAGCTCTTACGGGCCGTTATGGCAGAAGTAGGCATGCAAATTTGGTACTTCCCCGTGTGAAGATGTATTGCACGTGCCAAACTAGATTCGAAATTCACATCTGATTCTAGTTCACAATGTAATTAATAACGTGCAATACAGCCGCAATACCAAGGGGCATGCCTGCCAGTGTCATACCGGTCCTGTGGTCGTATGCATTATCCTTACGTTAGTTAACGCACTGCGGTAACCACGGGAAACTCCCAAAACATTAGTAGTATTCATTGTGGTTAACGCAACACGTTAATTACGTATGGATTATGCATACGGCCACTGATCTTGAAAATAAATACACTCTCTTCTTGAACAAGAGTAAGGGAACGATGGAACTGAAACGATGAGTCAAGTTCCTGAAATTGACTCCCTTAAATCCTCTTGGCGCAGCCCCAGATGTTCAGGTACACCTCATGTCTCTTACTCTATACTCACTGTAACTTTACATATTGATAATATATGTTTCATAATTTGAGTCGCGTTTTTGTGAGTGTGTTTTTTTT
>JAWQUT010000391.1:297815-305280 GCA_033807755.1 Ellobium chinense
AAAAATGAAATGAAAAGGACACACCCATTCTCTCAGAAGTTCGGGTCAGGTAAGATGTGGGTCTCAGTGGACGAGGATTTCAAGGCTTAAGAGCGATGACCTTAGAGCAACTAGTGTTATTTGCGATACACCCAAGACGAGATTTGACACCGCCATTCCATTCTTAGATTTCTCTATACATATTTAACATGGGATACTCTGAACTTTTAGAGACTAGTCTTATAAACATCTTCTGGTGAATGTCTGTGACATGAACTGATGTGTATTGTAAATTATTAGGAAGCATTAAAAGGTGTACGGACGAAGAGAGGAAGATAGAAAGAAAGAGAGAGTATGGTGGTTGCTGTGTGAGAATGGGCGTGGTTGACAGTCGAGTTGTGAACGAGAATGGCTGGCACAATTTATAGTAACTTAATGAAAAGACTGATGTGCAACAGACAATGGTACGGAAAGACTAAAGAGGTGCGAATGGATAATTTGTAAATATTTTTTAAATGTATATTGATGTTCAGTATTGGATATCTAGACTGAAACTGAAACAGTCCAGACATGGAATTATAAGGAACTACGAATACAATACTTTCATGTAAAATGAAGTAACTGTATGTCAACGCAAAAGTCCAGAAAAGTCCATGCATGAATGTGCATAGAGAGGTATCTAAGTGATATGAATCAAATCTGGTCTCAGACAACTGATGCCATCGCAAACAACAACAACAACAACAACAACAACAACAACAACAACGTTATTCTAAGATCATCATCCTGACTGGCAGAAAACACAGTAAACCACTCAGCATTTTCGTGCGCAATTTTGCATCCGAACTCCCATGATCTGTCGTCGTGAGTTGCGCATCATGTTTTCTGCATTACAGCCTGTGAGAAAGAGCGGTGTCTTCACTAAATTAGCCATCAGTAATGTTACCCAAACGGTGTTGTGAGGTGGTATCCTCAGGTAGCCTTCATAGCTAAACGTGCCCCAGGTGGGAATGGTTGTCCACGCTTGAGTTTCATCGCCTACGAAAATAACATTTATTATTAACTTTGCTTGTGGTGGCTATGGCTTAAATTACACTTGGGTTGTTGTTGTTGGTCCTAACGATGGTGGTGCTGTTGTTACTGCTGCTGCCGGTGTTGTTCATTTGTCCTTGAAATTTTACCGCAAAGGTATTTCATTTCTGTGTCGCTTGAGTGCTTTAAAGTATTTTTCAGGCTGGCAAAGAGCTCAGACGTAACCCGATGCTCAGGTGAAATGTGTAACTTCTACCCTCACCGGTAACAGGTCGATATTTGTGGTCATGTAAGCCCTCCCTGGCGACTACCTGAACTTGCGATTGCAGCCTAGTGCTCAAATGACTTCTTTCGTTCACTTGTATGTGCACTAGACTCGACAAAAGAATTGCCAACGTAAGACTGCGGACTGTGAAGCTGCTACACAGATCGATAGCCAGTTGTTCTCAATCCATTAGCAATCGGTCATATTTGCACCTGCGTCTCGGGGCACTGTTCGTGCCCAAAGTTCTTCTGAAGTGAATTTGTGCAGATGGTTTGACCAACCCGTTGCTCCCCACGTAAGACTGTGTGATTGTTGCCCCTCACGGTTCGATAATGAATTCAGCAGCAGTCAGCAAATTACCAACTTAGATCACTCTCGCTCTAGAATGCAGTTTTATGACAAAAAGAAACATGCACCATGATTTACAGTGCCCATTATATGCCTTTTTGTCATGACATGGCAAAGAAGTTCTTCGAAATGTCCAATCGTATGTTGGCTTCATACCAATAAGCAAGACCATTTTGAACCATTCAAAGAAAGAGATCAGAACTGATGTTAAAAGGGCGACGGTGTCAAGAGCATGTGGCAGGGACGCTCACAATTCTATCTTCAGTCGCCACTCCATAATTTTGACCTCAGTGGCTACTGTCAATTTAGGTGATAATTACATAATTTCAGTAGTAGTGGTCACTCTACAATTTCAACTTTAGTGGGCACTAAAATTTGGACCTCAGTGGCCAATCCATAATTTCAACTTCAGTGGCCACTCCATAGTGTCGAATTCACTGACCATTCCATAATTCGACTTCAGTGGCCACTCCATAATGTCAAATTTACTGACTATTCCGTAAGTTCGACTTCAGTGGCAATTCTATAATTTCGACTTCAGTGGCCACTAAAATTTGAACTTCAGTGGCCAATCCATAATTTCAACTTCAGTGGCCACTGCATATTTTCGACTTCAGTGGTCACTCCACAGTGTCGAATTCACTGACCATTTCATGATTTCGACTTCAGTGGCTCTCCATGATGTCAAATTCAGAGGCCATTAAATAATTTTGACTTCAGTGACCACTGCATAATTTCAACTTCAATGACCACTCTACAATTTCGACTTCAGTGGCCTTTGTAATTTCGACTTTATTGGCCAATCCATACTCCAGCGGCCACTATAATTTCAACTTAAGTGGCCTTTCTACGATTTCGACTTCAGCGGCCACCAGAATTTGAACCTCAGTGGCCAAACCATAATTTCAACTTGAGTGACAATGGCCACTCCATACTTTCGACTTCTGTGACCACTCCATTCCTTCAACTTCAGTGTCCACTCCACAGTTCCGACTTCAGTAGCCATGCATACTTTCGCCGTAAGTGACCACGCCATAATTTCAACTTTCGTGACCACCCCATTCTTCCAACTTTAGTGACTACTTGATCCATAATTTCGACTTCAGCTCGATCCATAATTTCGACTTCAGCGGCCACTCTATAATTTCGACTTCATGAGATGTTGTGTATATGCGGGCTTTTCATTCCATGAAGACCCAGATCATTAGGTCGTTCTGTATCGATGCTTACACTTCCCCCATCATGTCATGGCATCGCCAGAGCTTATAAAATCCTGAATTTGATATCGGTTACTTGCTGAATGCACGAATTCATGCAGAAACATATTTCTGAATCCACTGACATACTGTAGTTCATCCATTTCGATATTTAAAAAAATAATAACTTAGCCGCTTGGCGGTTGGGGGAATCCACCCGTCAACAAAATACAGATCACAAGCGATAGCCTCTTTGCATGGAGCAAGCGGGACGAAAATGTGCAGGGAAGCGATAACGTAAATAAAGGATGCGCTCAAAGCTGATCCACTATGGGAAGCAACTGCCCCTTATATTGAGAGAGAGAGAGAGAGAGAGAGAGAGAGAGAGAGAGAGAGAGAGAGAGAGAGAGAGAGANAGAGAGAGAGAGAGAGAGAGAGAAAGAGAGAGAGAGAGACAGAGAGAGAGGAAGTGAAGTGAAATGTTTAGAAAACATTGAGAAATTATTACAGTCTGCCTAAGGCAGCTCGGTCGCAATGAACCGACAGGTGTCTTGAAGGCTTGAAGCTCTCCGCTCCTTTTCTACCCCTGTTTACAAAGAGTTCTATTTCAATACGGCACTACACTGACCATTTGACCATTTACCATCAGGACAGATCACACAAAAAAAAAACCAAAAAAACCTACAGAAGTACTCATCCCTGTAAGTGACGCCATTGATAAAAGATAAAGTAACTCTTTGAAAGCACAAATTATACAGTAATGAGAAAATATACACTAATTGTATCTTATGCAATGAACATGTTTGCGTGAGAACTGTGAGGATGCAAGTATGTATGTTCTTTAGTTTCTTACCCTTTTGATAATAATAATAATAATAATAATAATAATAATAAAAATAATAATAATAATAATCTTGACACTGTAAAGCTCAATATTATGTAAAATCCTTTTAAAAGAACTGCTAATAAAGATCACTGTCATTATCATTGTCAAATGATATTCCCTATGTCTCCTATGTCTGCGCGCTAGTCGCCGCTTCTTGAGAGTATGGGTCTGATACCTATGACGGCAATTCACGACACCAAGAAAATAGTTATTAGTGCTTCTGTAGGTAGATATTTATTTTTGTTATTCTGTGACTGTGAGATAGAATGTCAAGAACAGGGAATGCTTTTTTTTAACACTACCGGAGATAAGTTTTCACTTTTTGCATAGGTTTGCTAAATCACTCTGAAATCTGAGATATTTCATAGGGTGGCTGAGAACTAGGGACAAACTAAGCTAAGCTGGCATTAACAAAGCAAGGCTGGGCAGAACTGAGATAATTATTATGAACTCAGTTTGTGAACTCAAGTTCCGTTCACGTGAACTTGACCTGAGCTTTATAGCTATCTTGAACTGACTAATCTGGATCTGGACTGTAGCTGGTTTGGGTGCTTTGATTTTCTACCTAAATTTCAGTTCAATTCACATTTGACTCGAAAATCAGAACCCAATACCAATTTCTAGAACCAAGAAAAACTGATCTGATTTGAGAACTTCTCAATGTATATAATATAGAACTGAGCTAAACTTGATCTTAGAACTTTGTCTCTTTAATGAACTGAACTTGATCTGAGTCGACTTGTTTGGTGAACTTGTCCAAACCTAATACATAAGAGCCGCCGTTAATGAAACAAAAACTCATCTCTTTCTTTTTCTCTTTTACTGAACGTGCATTACTTCTCAACTTCAATCTTGGCCGTCTGTTTCAAACAAACACCATCTGAGGTCAGAGCAATGGATACTATCAATCGGGACAAACACTGATTAAGTCTTGGGAAGTTCTGAACAAACCCGGATGTAAGTAATCTGTAACTGGCCTGAATGTTGTCTGAGCTTAATAAACGTATTGTTATTGTAATTGTTTGGGTGGTGGTGATGTTAATTTCTCCATGAAATCTAATCACAAGGGTATTTCATTTCTGTGCAGCATAAGTGTTTTTCAAGCGGAAAGAAAAGTCTACCAATAAAAGCAAATATGTCAAATCAGTATAGCAATACTCGATACGCTGTTTTGATTCGATTATCTCTTGGGCTTTGGCTCCACAATTAACCTATACTGAAAGATGTATCAGCAAAATACAAGCAAATAATGTACTTATTTTCAGATCACTCAAACATTTCCCTCAGTATTTAACATTCGGGAGCTTAAATGTGTCACGGATCATTTCGCACCTGTTGATTCATCATTCTGTTATAGCACTTTTGTGGTAAGTGCCTGCTCAAAAATCAGCTCAATTCTATGATGATGTTTCCAGCAACAACAACAACAACGAGAACAACAACAACAACAACAATGACGACGACGATGACAACAACAACAACAACGACGACAGCAACAACGACGACGACGACAACAACCGACGACAGCAACAACTACTACAACGACTAAGACAACGACGACGGCAACAACAACGACGACCACGACGACAACAACAGCAGCAACAGCAACAACAACAACAACAATAACAATTCAATTTTAGATGAAGAGTCCACAGTTTCGAGTCTCTATCATGTTTAGTTTCACTTTAAGAATACATTAAAAGTGTTTTCCCATAAATAAAGGACATGAACAATCAAATATTCTTATCATACGCAAAACACCAGAAATCTGAATGAACTGAGAAAAACATTTCTATTTTACGTTTTAGAATTAATTTCGCTTAACCGTAGGTGTGGTATTGCAACAACTATGCCAGTTTGGGTAAGTGTTATGTCACAAGGAAAGTCTTGCCATTAAGTCAAGATGAGATTAAACGAAATGATGTAAACGAAATCGATCGTTTTATATTACATTTATAGCCGAACCGAACCATTGTGACCGATAACCACGATCTTCGATCGATAAATGATCATCACGCGTGATTTCCTTTACACAACAGGAATCACTCTAGGCCAGAAAAGTGTCAGGATGTGCTGAGAGAGCAGCTGTGGTGTGGAGAGAGAATGCCAAAATGTCATAGAGATTGTAAACAAATCATAGACGACCACTCCTCTTTTGACGCAGCAAAGATTTCCAAATGGAAATCAGAAAATCGACCAAAGACAGAAAAAAAGAATACAAAGAGGAGGGAGAAGAAGGACAAGAAGTGAAATCTGAGCCCAATCCTAAAACTATTTATCTAAGTGAATTTCATAAAGGGAGGGGTGCGGGAAATGGGCGGCAGGTGCAAGGGGGGTGGGGCTAAAATATGAACAAAGAATGAAAAGAATGGTGGAGATAAAGAAGAAGGAAGATAATGACGAGGAGGATGTAGAAGACGAAGACGAGAGATGCCGCGCGGAAGTCAAGAACAGGAGGAAGAAAAGGAAGAGAATACGGACAGAAGGAAAGGAAAGAAGGTGTAACGAATGGAGGAGGAGCGGATGAAGAAAGAGAGAAAGTGGAACACCAGAGGGGTGGCGGACGATTCTTGACGGAAGAACTTGCTAGCCGCAGAAAAGAGTAAGTAATAGACAGCATGGGATGAAAGAAGGCTGTGGAGGGCGAGGCAAAAAAAAATTAAACGTGGAGGAGGAGAAGGAGAGGAAAAGAAAGAATAAAGTTCAAGAAAGAGAAAAAGAGCGAAAGGGACAGGCAAACGAGAAGCAAAACGACAAGGACATGAAAGAAGACAGGCTAGTGATAAAGATGGCAGTAGAAGGACGAGAAAGGGGAAAAAAGCGACGAATGAGAACAGGATGATGAAAAGATAGTTACAAGAAGACGGGAGAAGAGGAATTCTGGCAAAGAAGATGAAGAGGAAGACGACAGAAGATGATTGAAGAAAAGAATTATTATCAAAGCAAAGATAGGGAAACCAGGCGGAACAAGACCAAAGGTATACAAACAAGAAGAGACGCCAAAACAGAACAAACAAAAACAAAAAAACACAAACTTACAACTCGTAATTAGTGATGACAAAATAATATACATCAGCCAACACATAATTATCCACTGTCCAGGTCACAGGGAGTGATCTCCCTTCTCGCAACTCCCCTCTGCCAACGCCCACTTTCGTCCTACATAATAGCAATCAATGAGGAAATGGTGTCTTATCAATCGTTCTCGTGAATGTAATAACCGAGGTGACGATAGGGTGCCCAGTGATACAGGAATGCTGTCGCGTGTCTGTTCAGCCAAACGTGAGCTGGTTTCCTTAGCCACTATTTGTTGCCTTCTCTACGGGATATTTCGGTATGGGGTATTACCGTTCGATTCTGTGTCAGTTCTTTTTGTTTCGCTGTTGAGCGATAAATGATAGCTAGGGTAGAGCACGCACGTGCACGCTCTCGGGGACGGACGGACGGACGGACGGGCGGACCCACACACACACACACAAACACACACACACTCACACCCACAACACACAAATGTTTATGACNACACACACATTCAAACACACATACCGACACCCATGCACACACGTATAAACACACATAAATATACAAACATACAAATGCACACACATAGACGCGCACGCATACACACACACCCACACACATAAACACACACACACATAAGTAACACATAAACACAGACACACATAAGTACATACACACACACATTTCAGATGTAAAGCAATAATGGGGTACCATTTCATGCGCCTCCCCCCCCCCCCC
>JAWQUT010000391.1:328263-341765 GCA_033807755.1 Ellobium chinense
CTCTCTCTCTCTCTCTCTCTCTCTCTCTCTCTCTCTCTCTCTCTCTCTCTCTCTCTCTCTCTCTCTCTCTTTCTCTGTGTAATGTGTGTGTGGGTGGTTTTTTTTTTTTTCAATATACAAACATAGATTTTTAAAAGCAGAGGGTGGGGAGAATTAAATGAGAACTCTGACTTTAACTGTTTTTGACCACTTGCTATGGTGACAGATGAACAATTTTAAACCTTTAGGGTGAGTACAGTAATTAACAAACAGTTGGTGCTCAGTTGTCTTGTCCTGGGTGCTCAACTGTTGTGTTCTGGGTTCAGCTGTGGGAGTCCCACCAGATAACTTAAAGTCTGAGTTGATAAGATACCACCAGCAAAGCAAACAGTAAACAATGAGACACACAAAGCATGTTCAGGTAGAGTTGAAATTTAATTCAAATTTAAGTTAAGTGAGTAGTTCACAAGGGTAGTGAGAACAAAACTGATTAAGCCCACCATCTTCTTTTTTTCTTCACAAAAATCAAAGCCAGGTCTTAGTATATGTAAACACTACAAAGTTACTTTTATTTCATAGTCTTTGGTACATGTATACTTTTAAACCAGGAATAGATCTAGGAATAGATTATCAGGGTGCAGGGCCCTAAACCGACAAAAAATAGTTTAATTGAGCAGATCATTAAAACAATGAGAACAAAATTGATTAATGCACCATCTTCCATGCTTATTCACAAAATGCAAAAGCCAGGTCTTAATGTGTTTCTAAGCCAGAAATAGATACAGGAATGGATTAAAATGGCAAAGTCCTGAATCAACAATGGGGCTTTCTATGTTGAAAAATTGACATGAGGCGCATAGGTGCTTAAAAGGCACAATGCACAGCCTCCTGGGGCAATTGTCCCATTTGCCCCATTATTAATCCATCCATGGATGGAGGCATGTTGGTTTTGCTGAGTAAATAATAACTTGGAGTAGTGAAGATAAGTAATGAAACAACATAAAAGTCTTAAGATACTGATGAACATTAATAGGTTCTTAAGAAAGTCATGAAAATACAAAGACTCCTTTAGACAGTGATGAAACAACATTCTTAAGATAGTGATGAAACTATATAAAATTCTTAAGATAAAGATGAAACAACACATAATTCCTAAGATAGCACTAAAAATACTTTTTATTAAGACAAGTGATGAAAGTGAGATTATCTTCACAAGAAATTAAAAAAGCATTGATAAAACACCTCATTCAGATGTACAAAAGTGTACTTTTACAGTGAACTTGGGACTTATGAAATTCTTGTTTAATTATCCTTATCTAATAAACCTACCTGTTTTCTCACTTTATTTTCCGTAAAATGTACAAGCTAGGAAGTATAATGAAACCCAGGTACAATAAAGATCAGTCTACATCTGTCAGGATTTCTGTGGGTTAACATACATATCCAAAGTCTTAATTCAGCATCACTGAAGTTGGTATGGAAGACCAGAGTTTGTATGGAAGACAAGAAGGACCAACATCATTGAATAAAACGACTGTACATATGTACACTGATTTTGTTAAAGTGAATACACCATTTTTTAATATAAGGCTCCAGATGTTTAGAAAGAATATTAATTCATGTTGGTTTTTTTTCCTTGCTAATGATATTTTTACTTTGTCCAGTGTAACTTTTTTTCCGCTTATGGCTTGATAAGCTTTCTGAGTCTGTTCTTCCACTCAGTTATGTGAGTTATATCTTTTCCTGGTTTATAAGTTGCTTTTCAAGGCAAAGGAAGGAGTAATCAAACTCAAGTCACATCTACTTGTAGCAAAATTACTGTGATCAGACCTATCCACAAGTTTGGCCTCATAAATAAATCCAAACCGAGCAACTCTGGCTTGCAATTTTTGTGCACTCAACTGGCACCTGACATGATTATTGGGTAACCTGCCTTTTGCAATCATATGACTTGCTCTCATTCTGTAGCACATTAGGGTATCTCTAAATTCCCTAGAGTCCCAGGGGGTGATAGATATCTCACTGATTCTTCCTCATTTATTGTGGATGACTTTCCAAATTTGAGACCCTAAATTATGTGGTGCAGTTTTCTATACTGGACAAACCAGTCACAAACAAATTCAGTCATCATTTGTAATTGTCATGACAGATTTCAAAGTTTTCCTTTCTCCACATATTAGGTTCTGGTTCATTGTCCAGAAAAAAAAACATGTAACTGTCAAACTGTAGTACATTTAACATGAATTCACCATCAGAGGCAGATCAAAAGGGATTTGGAATGTGATAACATCAACATTATAATACAGATCTGGTTCAAGGCCACACTACTAAATTGGGGAAAATGGCACACTGTTTATTTGTTTTATGTTGGTTCAACAGTAAGTTATAATTATATTCAAAGTTATTCAGCAAAAGTGTTTTAATACGCTTTCCTCCTTCCTTCCTTCCTTCCTTCCTTCTTTGCCATCCTTCCTCCCTTCATTCATTCATTCATTCATTCATTCATTCATTCATTCATTCATTCATTCATTTTCATTCATTCATTCATTCATTCATTCATTCATTCAAACAGTCATACACCAGTCATCAAAATCACATTTTAATCAGCAAAATCTTCACAAAGGTTGGGAGTACAACTGGCCGAAAATACAAGGTGAAGGGAGTAGGCCTACATGGCAGGTGGCAAACTCAAAACCTGATGATCCAGTCATTTATGTAGGTGAACTGGTCAAAAGAAACATGAAGAATGGCTGGGGCTTCTATGTATTTATGTGAGAAACAGTTTCACACACAGAGCTGCTGAAGCATACGGTAAGAATATTTAAAATGAGGATGAGAGTGGAAGCTGTCACAGAGGCAATGAAATGGACAATGACAGACAGAGTGTGAACTATCCTTGTTGAGATTGTCACAAACTCCCGAGTCTGAGAAGAGTGGAAACTCACTGTCTGAGAGAAGAGTGGTTGAAGATTTTAACCCTTGTGACTCACTGCTAGAATTAATTCTGCCCATCCACTCACTATGCTTGACTATGGCAATGGAATATATACACATCTCCTTGCCTAATGCTGGGTGTGACAACTGAATTTTGCAGCCTGGTGTCAGCTGACCAGCCAGCGGACAACACGTCCAATGGTCATTATCCATAACAATGGTTACGCAGCCAGTGGGAGGCTGGACCTAAGGCGCTTCCTACTATGAGAGTTAGACCCCACCAGTCCAATCAGTGATGTGGATGCACTCTTCACGACAATCTGGCACCACAGAAGGCAACATTGTGGATAAATTAGTCCTGTCATCCGGGACCATATTATTAAAGTATGATAAAACTGATGTTTCAGAAAAACTGACATGAAAATTGAGGGAAAGGAGAAGAAATGCAGTAAACACCTCTACCTAAAACAACTGTTATCAATGGGTGGCCATAGAGTCAAAGGAAGAGGTTGTACGCTCAAGAAGGATCCATAAACAGACAATAATAGAGACAATTAGTAGAGAGACATTTTTGTTGGATTTACAATTGGGGACTTGAGCACGTATGGAGCTGTCCAGAGTGCAATGACACTATTTCCATCAACCAGAAAACAAGTATATCAACAACACCTGTTAAGTAAAGATACCATATTGTTATTCTTTATTTCAACATGCTCATGTGTATATGTGGCTGGAAAAAAACAGCATATTGTGTGTGCACATCTCTCTGGAGAGATTCCATTATGTTTCTGTGTATAAAATACAGTAGTCAAGTTAAACAAGAAAACAAAAAGCAATACACAAAGCTGTACAAAGGAATGGATCTACATCATCTATGAATGAAGTTGTATCTCTTATGTAAAAATAATGAAACATACATCTTTCATCACAGGTGTGATTAGTGTGCATATAAACACTAACTATTCTATTAACCTGTAATGAAATAACAAGGCTATTAAGTATCTCATAATGCTGTATCCATCATCAAAGTATCAAGTGTATGTCTGTGAATTGGAGAGAGCGAATTTTTTTCTTTACTGATGTATTGAATTTTTTTTTATTTTAATATTCATTGAAAAAAACATACACAAAACAGATGTTTAAGTCCTAGATGTGACCTGGGCTCCCTGAAGTATCAGAGAGTAAATATTCAAAACACTTGTTTAAATGGTGTTCTTTCTCTGAAAAACTTCTCATTTCCTTCTCCGCAACCGTGAATTTTGTGTCTGATTTAAGGAAATCAAAACTTTTAGTCTGTGAATTGTATGAAGCATTCTGTGCTGTCCACCTTCAAGTTAAGGCATTTGAGACAGGTATTTATTAATATGTGGTATAAATTCAAAATGCAGTTGGGCTATGCCTGGAGAGCACTGTCGGCTGAGGATGTTTGTTCAAACCAAGGATGAGGAAGAAACTGTAAACGATTCATGTCTCAGTGGTAAATACCCTAATGGTCTTGTTTATAGTTTTTTTTCTGTCCAGATTCTAGGTCCGCTGCTCTGCAGTGGATCAGGGTTAGACTGGGGAGTGTAGGCTTCCCTCACAATGTGGCGAGGATGCTGGGATGATTAAAGTCACCTTGGGTATAAAAGGAGAGAAGAAGCATGATGAAATATTTAACTTATTTGATTTGAATCCCATGCTTCACATTGGTGTCCATGCTTCACATTGGTGTCCTATTTTTCCCAATTTCATGAATGAAGGATTTCACATCACTAATTTACTATCCTTCTGAATGTTACAGTCAGGAAAATTTATATAAAGACATCTAGTATTTGAAATGTAATTACACATCCATCGGAGACAAGATAGTGTTTACACCCATTTGTAGGCATGGTTTACTCTCCGCTAGTAATGACCTGAAAGAATAGCTGTAAGTCTTGAATTCACTCCATTTTTTGAGACAATTGAAAGAAGGCACAACATTATGGGACACCCTTTATACAAATCTAACATTACAGAATCAGTATGAACTATAGGTATGTAAGGATACTTTACAATCAGCTGTATACTGCCCAATGCAAATTCACAAAAATAGTATGCTGTATTCAATCAATACGAAGCAACACACAATACTAGCCAACAATTAATACTAGTTAATGGTAGTAAACATAAGTGCCACTGCCCAAAAATTTCTTGAAGATTGAAAAATAAGAGTTATGAATTAAGTTTCGGTCAGCACTTGGTTTTTCTATCTCAGGTTACAGATCTATCTGGATCAACTAAACATGATCAAATAGTTGACAAAATTCCCAAGTTCAGATCTGGGTCAACTAAACATGAACGATAAAATTAGGTCCTTCTCAAAAGTAACTCAAAAGATGTCCTTTTTATGAAGCTATAAGTCTAAAAACAATAAGCTGAAAATATGCAAAAAGCCTTGATATTTCTTTTCCTTATCCTTATAACAGATCAAGATAGCTTGAGACCAACTCAGACTGCTATTTTGGAAGTAGTGATGAAGAAAATCTTTTTGCATTTTCTCTTCACATCTTCTTTTTCAGCAGTGAACAGATTAATTAACAGGCACTGTGGCATCTAGAGGGAGGAGATTTATGAAATCTGGCTGGCTTTTTTTTTAATTTTTCCACACCAATATCACATTGTTAATGAAATAACACTCTGTCACGGAACAAAGGCTAAGAAGCCATGGAAGTTTGCATTACAAAAGTAATTGGATGTATTAATGCAGACTCCATGTAGAAAGGATAACTGGCATTGTACATACATGTACATACATAGTACAATACATTCAAATATTATAGAAATTAAATCCATATCCAAGTTAATAAAGGTACTGTATCAATCAGTATACTGTATGAACATATGGGTAAATAATTTTTTCAAACGCATGAGCATCGGTAAACAAATATTTAAGGATACAGTGAACATGGGTAAATACAATTGGGAAAAACGCGAATATAACTTCACACATAGAACATCACTGGATTAGAAATAAACCCTCTTTTCAAGAACATCAAAATGATATTCAAGAGATTTCAAGTTCGAAACCTGATCTGGCCACTGTTTTTCACTCCCTTTTCTTTATTTTTATTTCTTCTTCATTTCTTCAAGTGGCTTAATATTTGATGTATTTAAATACTCATTTATTTAATTTAGCCTGAGTTTCTCTTCTCATGCGTTCTGCATTTTCCTGTTTCATGGGTTTCTTATTGATACAAAAACTCTCTGAAGATCATGGAATTTACATCAAGAAGAAGTTTTAACTGTCCAAAGTATATTACTATGTGTGTGCCTCACTATTTCTTACATTTGAGCTTTCTCTCACTTGAGCAAGCTACTCTGTCTTGCAGCCGGACAAAATGACACTTAAGCTGGTTAATGTAGCAGCATAAGTCTCACTTTAACTGTCTGCAAGAATTTCACACATGAACAGAGTTTAATGAAGATAATCCAGTTTTGCCTCAACCCACACAGAGTTGATGGAAATACAGTGGTCTCTGCCCGCCCCAAAAAACAGTCATCGGTAAACAAAAGTTGAATACGAGGATAGCAAAGCCTCCGAGAAGCAAAACTTTGAGCTTTTTGGGTGTGGAAACTTCATTTCAGAAAAAAATATATTTTTTCAAACAAATAGTTATATAAAATGAAGATTTAACTAGTGTTTCATTCTTTCTTGACATTTGATAACATAAGCAAAAGAAATGTGAAAAGATAAAAACAAATAAGGAAAAAAGGCAGGAGATTCTCATTCCTTTTCAGAGATTCTCAAATAAACTGAAATGGATTGCCAAAAAATATCAAAGTCTAATCTTTCGTGTTTGTACTGCAAACCAAGGCCCATCTGCATCATTTCGAACAAGAGCAAAAACCACTTTGTGCATGAAGAACAGCGGTGCAGACTCCTCCAGCACATCCTGTTAGAATGCAGTCTTTGCAGATCTAAGGAAATAGTTCTAGTTAATGGAAACAGGTTGCTACCAAGTTATGGGGGACTTTCGTAGATTTGCAGATGATGGTACAGTTCCTAACTCAGTCTGACATCGCTGCATGGCCAAGAAACTCAGAGGAAGAGGATGAAGTAGTAGAGGAAGAAGAAGAAGCAATGAATGCAAAAGATTTTCTCTTTCTTATCTTGATAGTCTTTCTGTATAAGCAATTTTTATTTCTGTTTGGAACAGAGTAACATATCACTAAGCTCGTTGATTTGCGGAGGTCCAGGTGAGTTCCCTTTTTTTAATTCAATTATTTGGGCAAGCGTATTACAGAGAAAACAAAATATTTTCACAATAACATATGCTAACGTGACCAATTTCTTAGGCAGGGACCACTGTATAAGTATATCACTGATTTGTAGAAAGAGCTGCCATCATAAAACATAAGAACATTTTTGCCATGGATAGGGCTTCTTTCAGTATGTTTATATCATGCAGTTCACTGCAATGCCATTGTAGATATGAGGATAACTCTTGCAGGCTTTAATTGTTTTCAGCTGTGCAACTGTGCTCAGGCTGGTTTGATTTCCTCCCCTGGAAATTAAAAAAACAATAAATGCAGATTACCATGACTGTGACAAATGAAATGATATTACAAATGTGCACAAAACGAAAATGGTCTGATGCCATTCTGGAGATAAAATTTAATACTTCTGGAAGCAACATTTTTTTGAATGGCACTGGCAGTTTTTTTTTGTTTTTTTTTTGTTTTCTCAATCTAATAAATTGAATAGCTGGTAGGCTAAAACATATTGCCTGAAAGGAACAGAAAAACGAGAAAATGAGAGCAAGGAAAAAAGCAGCTGCTTCTAAGACATGTATATTGTTAAGTTCAAGTTCAAGTTCAAGTTCAATTTTATTATAGGCCTTCAGCCAATTCGAATAAATACAATATTACATGTTAACATCAAGGTAATTCAACATCCACACACATAAACATACACACATACATACAAGCACGCACGCTAATTCACACACAGACACACACACCCACACACACCAACACATACTCAGTCACACACACACACGAAAACCCTTCGAAACCCTTTCCCCTATCTCTTCTGCACTCTGAGGCGATAGCTGAGGAGCCCACTCCTTTATCTGAACTTAGAGGGACCACAAATATTTGTTCAAGAGAGATTCACTATAACCATCATTACCATAACAAGTGTTCTTTTAAATCAATTTTCCAAATCAAGTGAGTTCACTTAAAAGAACATCACTGTATGCTTATAGAAATCATTTCAGACTCAAAGACTATAGAACCAACTTAGGTATATATAAGAAAAATATGGCCTGGTCATAGCACACAACCAAAATGCCACTATCATAATTTTACCAGATTAATTCCCCATTCTATGAATGAGATTACCATGGGTGAATATCAGAGTGTTACAATCCTAACTGTAGCAAAAGTGACAGTGACAGAAAGCAGTATGTTATTTGAGGCAAATTAGCATATTATATCATCTCTGCAAATGAACTCCCCAGGAACTATTAAAAATTTGAGCTTGGCTGCAGTGAAAATCCAGACTTATTGATAAAAAACAATATGCTGTAATTTCTTCACTTCTGGTAGATTTATGCACTGGCATCCCAGAGACAAAGCGGAACCTGAAGTCTGAGAACCACATAACCAGTACTAATGGAGGAGTAGGGAAAGGTACATAGCAATCTCATAAAGTTTTCCTTTTTTTTTTAACCATACTATACTGGTACACACACGAACACCTAACCCATGTCACCATCCTTCATGTCTTTCCTCATTAACACACCTAAAAGCTCAATTACACACTGATTCACACACATAAACATTCTATTATTACTGATTCCATGAAACTCAAATACACTTACAAATGGTGTTCTCTTTCCATATTTGGACCAGAAGGTGACTTTTGATGTAACAGCACGGCCGGTTCTTTCATCAAAACACTGACACTCATCGAATGGGGGACTGGTGGAAGCAAATTACATCATAAATTTGTTAGCTATTTATATCAACACAACACAACACAACACAACACAACACAACAAAACACAACACAACACAACACAACACAATACAGCACAACACAGCACAGCACAGCACAGCACAGCACAGCACAGCACAACACAACACAACACAACACAACAGAACACATTAACTTTCTCAACACAAGGACACAACAGAATGGTGATATCATCATTATCATCTTCAATGCTCTCTTTATCACTACCCAAAAAGGCACAAACAAAGTCACAAAATAATCATTCTAGTGTACATACTAAACGCTTCTTAAGGGGCATGAAATCACCACTATCATCACCACAAAACTCCAACATCATCATTTTCATTTTTATTATTCCCATTTAGAAGAGAGAACAATGTCTTGAAGTAGGCTTTACATAGAAAAAAAATTCAGTTTGTTTTTGCAAGTTCCCAAGGTTTCAGATTCTTCTCCTTCTTATTATTTTTGTCAGCATCATCATCATCATCATCAGCAGCAAGCAGCAGTGGCAAGCAGATGGCCAGGAAAAAAAAACAGCAGACCTAACTACCCTGAGATGGTTGCTCCATTGCCATCCAATGTTCTATCCGAGCCCACAGACAAGTGTGGGAGGACCTGACTCTGCCACCCGACAAGTTCTAGCTTGCTGGCATTCACCACCCCGTCTTGTCTTTTAATGCTTTACAACTCAAATTCTACAAGATGATCTTTACAATTCATACTTATAAATCTGTCAAATTTGTGAGTAAAATTGATTACAGCAAATAATAAACTGTTTATCAAAAATATATCTGTGCAGATTTTTTAAAGTAAATAATGATAAGGCCCTAGGTCCTTCCGTACATCCAAAACTGAACTGTACTGATCAGCAAAAGAGCATCATTTACCTGTAGAGGTGAAGGGTCACAGCCTTGTTAATGTGACTGTTGTTTTCAACACGGTGGAGGCCGATATTATCTGAAATAACCAGCAATAAAAGTGAATAATTATCTTACATAAACAGAGCATAACTGCTATCTTATATAGAAAAGAAGACCATAGGTTATTTTTATAATATTTTTTTTTGTTATACAACCTGAAATAATTGTCAATAAAGTATGTCATGAAAAGGCCAAAGGGTAAAGACTAATCAATGAACACTTTGTGTAGTTACGTTACATCATACTCCACTAACATGTAAGTGCTATTCATGGAATCTAATTTGCCCATGTAAAATACATAAAAAGACCACTCATAATGACTTTTTCACATTTCAAACAGCACAAAATATCACTGACTTCAAAAACAAGATGCAGTTCCATACTAGATGTTAAAAAAAATTATTATGCACCTGTCTCTTCCTATTAAAAATTGCAGCCACAAAGATATTATTATGTGTCCACTGTTTTTGCTTTGGCATAAAATATTCCTTTACACCCACTCCTCCCCATTTTCTCAAAATCTCAAAAAAAATGACTTTGCCAATTACAAAAGCACAGTGACAGTATCATATATTTTATGAAAGTGGAATAATGATGCCCATTTTACAGACACTTGGAATAAGGGAAAAGTGAATAAAATGCTTTCCTAAGGCGAGGAATTGAACCCAGGATTTTTAGATCTTAACTCCAATGCCGTAACTATTCTGCCACATTGCTCCGCACCTTGTTCCACAGGTACAAGTACATTATATCCTGACTTCAGCAGACCTAAATATAACGCTTTGGTGTCACATGAATATATTAAGAGCCAGTCCATTCCCCAAGAACAAGGAGAAACCCATCTTAGTCATAACAGATCTCAGATCATGTGCTTATTAAGTAAAGCATTATGACTGACTTTGTTCATACCATTGATATAAGTACAGGCATTCTTGCTATACTCGTGTTCCGCCCACTTCTTCATTCCTTTCTCTTTGTCATCATTTTCATTATCAGCATTGTCTGCAGATGTTGGCCACTCATACAGTTCTTCTTTCACTGCTCCATCAAGGACCTGTAGATAAAGAGTTGAAACAGATGTAGACTCTATCTAATCAAGGGTGAAATAATGTGGAATGCAGTTGCAAACTGGTGGTAAGAGACAGAGAGGGATGACTTCTCTATGTGCCTGAGAATTCTGGTTGGCAGTCCCACATGAACTGTACAAGGTGCAGTTCTTGGTGAGGCAAAAAAAAAAATTAGCTGACTCTTGTCAGTTTGTTAGTTTTTCAACCAATATTCACCACAAAATGATGACACCTTGCCTAAGGCTATCAGTTTTAATGTGTATATATGTACAAGCTCTTTCTTTTATCTCTGGTTCAGTAAAGTAAGGAATGCTACTCCAGAAATTCCCAGGCAATGGCTCATAGAATCAGTCTGCCCACAATGGCTTTATCAAGCTCTTTTGCAGTAAGGGACAAAGCACTCTACCTCCTCCTGCCAATCTATCATGAAAGTAGAGTCAATACCCCTTACTTGCAACTCCTCAGGAGCATGGGAAAAAAAAAAAGTTGCAGTTAAAAGGAGTTGTGATCATTCAGTGATTTTTATATTATACAGAAAAATAACATTCTGTTTTGAAGGAAATGTTGTGAGTAAGCAGACATTGTAATTACCCAGGTTGTGATTAAGTGGAGCTGACTAAACTTACTTTCAGGAAACAGTGGGAATTAGCATGAGAGTGGATGCTGCTGCCCTGGGCCTCATTCCAACATAAAACCATCAGGTTGAACTTGCCATTTCCCTCATCCACCAAATTCCTTGTGTATCTAAAGAGAAAACAAAGTGAAGTTGATGGTTACTATGGAATTGTTAATAGGGTGGTAAATAGAATAGCTGGTTAGTTGACTGGTTGGCTCCATCTCATTTTTCTACATCTTTTCCATAAAAAGGAGGGAAAAGGAATAAAAGACTTTTTATCATCCATTAGGTAAACTGATTTAAATTCAATACATTGTTTTGCATCTCAGGCATAATAAATGTACACATCTTATATTATAATTATTCCGGTCCCCAAATATAAAACTGAGTTTGACAACGTTCTTCAAGATGCACGGTTGAGATTATCAACGACGCAGAGTCGATTATCAGTGCGAATGTAATCATCAGAACGGAGAGAGGTAGATTCAAGAGAATGAACATGATTTAGGTCGTTTAAAAGAACAGTGCTAACATTGGTGATAGAAAGACGAGTGTCCTGGCATGACTTTGCTGTGATATGGCCAAGCAAAGCTTCCTCCCATGCATGCCGTGGGCGTTAATTTCTCCACCAATTTCAGCAAAGTTGCTGTATAAGTCACAAATTCACTGTAACTGATCCTTTTTTTTCTTTGGTTAGCTGCAGCATTCCTGACTAAAGTGACTATCTCCGAAATGGATTTTAAAAAATGGATTTTACCCACATTGGAATGATCTGCTCCATTTTTTAAATCAACGTCAATGCTTATTGTGGTGTCTGCAGCAAAGCTGGCTTTTTGAAGCCTAATTCCTCATATAATAAAGAGGCTGGCGTCAAGAAAACTCGTGTGGTGTTGTTTATTCTTTTTTTCTTAACTTCACCGATATATTTACGTACAAAGACGTATCTGAGCACAATAATTACTGAAAGAGGATCAGTATAAAAGTTGCATAAGAAGTTTGATCGTTTGCCTCACACGGTATCCCCGCAATTTTGCGGGTGCTTTGACTAGTATAAACTAAACAATACACATCATACATGTTAATAAACAATATTATTAATATTTTAAACAACGTACATAATAAAGTTGCTGCTAGTTTCCGTTGTGCAGCACCCTTGTTCCCCAAGCTAACAAAAGAAAAAAATAGGAACCAAGACAGAAAAACAGGTGTCCGTCTCTGTAAGGAATTTGTGAAAATACTTGGACGATGATCTCCCTTTTTCTTTCCATTATGAAAACAAGGGCGAGGGAAATATTTGAACTTCCCATTGAAAAAAAAAATATCTATCACTGCAGAACTTACAGTTCTTTTACAAGGCCCAGAGGAGGGGAAACAATAGTAGGGAAACAATAGAATCACTTGACCTCTAGTGGTTGATGGGAGGCAACCTCTATCAACATATTAAAAATTGCCTCGATTAAATCCCCTGTCTTCAAACATCTTGCCACAGGTGGCAGATCGGGTCCTGTAAACATATATAATATCGATTATTTTCCAAGTACAGACCAAGTGGGTGTGCGTCAAATGTAAGCTTGAGATTGGTTAAGCCTGGAGGCGTGTTTGCGAATCCACAGCTCTCATTGGCTGCGGCAACTGCTTTGACCCAGAAATACCTTTCCGACCAAGGCCGAGGTGCACAGCTGGAAAAATTCGGTCGCGCTACTACCCTGTTTGTGTTTTCATGACGCAGAAAACAGCAAGACATACCGGTGTTAAGAAAGATGGTTTGGAATGCATTCAGCTGGATAATGGGTTGCAGCTGAGCTCGACTAAAGTACTTTTCGTCGCCTCGGTGCAGAAGCCATGTATTTGCGTTCTTTCTTATCTTTTCTTTTTTTTGCGTGTGTTACATGATTATTGCACGAAGTAGTGATTTATAGTGCAGACCACGAGGGCTGTTCGCAGTGGCTCAGTGAAAAGATTCATGCTTTGATTGGGATTTGGGGAACCAAGGGAGAGGCGTG
>JAWQUT010000391.1:347067-365484 GCA_033807755.1 Ellobium chinense
ACACACACACACACACACACACACACACACACACACACACACACACACACACACACACACACACACACACATACACACACACACACACACACACACACACACACACACACACACACACACACACACACACACACACACACACACACACACAAAAGAGAAAGGAAGACAAAGCTAAGGGAAAAAAACACGAAGAAAAGAGAGATAATGATCAAATTACGTGGGAACATCTAAGATTTATGGGTTATGGGATGAGATAAAGCTTAGTGAGTGGGGTGGGGGGGGGTGGGGAATGGGGTTTGGAAGACACTAAATACTTTTGCTGCAGATCCAGCCTGTGAGCCCATCATAAACATCTTCATTTATCCTCAGTGAAGCAACAATGTGGTAGACCTGTTTATACCAGTTGGGGATGGGATATGAGGACACACATTGACATTATCTCCTCTCATGCATCAAGCAGAACAAATAAACAACTCCACCTCGTCCATGATCTACATACCTGCGGTTCTGATTCGATTTCAAATAATCGGGTACTGTTTTTATTCGAATCTCAAACGTTCTCACCCATTACTCAAGCAGACCAATGATAATTGGTGTTGGCCTATGGCCTAAAAAAAAAACACTTCTGAATTGAACTGAATTTTATAATGAGGAATTTTCCCTTGTCCATGATCTACATACCTGCAGTCATGATTCAAATTCAAATAATGAAATATTGTCTTTATGCAAATCTCAAAGGTTCTCACCATCTATTACACACCAGTGATTCTGATTCGAATTTGAATTATTACATACAGTTTTAATCGAATACTACGATTCTTATATAAATTACTATATACAGTGGGGCACGGATAGCGCGTACACCTTGGGACCGATCAAAATTGTACCTGTTAATAGAAATGTGTATTAACCATACCCGTGGCCTAAGTAAGCAATATCGGAACCAAAAATACTGTACTCAGTATCCGTGTTTACGTATTAAGCGTGTCCGTATTAAGTGTGCTCCACTATAGATTTTAAGGCCTAATCAAATTTCAATAACGAGTCTGCCTTTGTGCATGGAATACTATAAACATATATTGAGTGCATGCCTTCTCGTTACCAAAATCTCTCAAAAATATGATATTATGATAGAATAATAATGAGATGATGCATATAAAGTTTATACTCAATAAATAGGTATACTTATCAATAAAGTGTTTAGTGCATAGGTGTTTAGTGTCTAGGTGTTTAGTGTCTAAGTGTTTAATGTCTAGGTGTTTAGTGTCAAGGTGTTTAGTGTCTAGGTGTTTAATGTCTATGTGTTTAGTGTCTAAGTGTTTAGTGTCTAGGTGTTTAATGTCTAGGTGTTTAGTGTTTAGGTGTTTAGTGTCTAGGTGTTTGTCTAGGTGTTTAGTGTCTAGGTGTTTAATGTCTAGGTGTTTAGTGTCTAGGTGTTTAATGTCTAGGTGTTTAATGTCTAGATGCTATGTGCACATACAATAACAAAATTAATGGACTACGAGCTCAATCGATTACGATTTTTTGTTTCATATCCTGGAAGGAACATAGCCTGGGGCCTTCATAAAGCTCATTAGTTAATCAAAACAGTAATTCACTGCCTTTCGGAAAAAACAGAGTGGTAAAACTGTTCGACTTTCATGGCTTGTTTTGGCCAGTTACAACCGGTATTTCACTGCCTTGAAGTCATAGGTTACAAACTTAGATGTGTTTTAAAGGAATCTCTTGATTGCAGAGAGCGAAACAGAAAAATGTTCAGAAGAAGAGCTACTGTTAGACAAGTGAGAGGGCGTGTTGCCATGGATATGGCACCTCACGCATTTCATAATGTTATGTTTGGGGCCGGGTAGAGAGAGAGAGAGAGAGAGAGAGAGAGAGAGAGAGAGAGAGAGAGAGAGAGAGAGAGTGACAGAGAGAGAGAGCGTGAGAGAGAGAGAGAGAGAGAGTGACAGCGAGAGAGTGTGACAGAGAGAGAGAGAGAGAGTGACAGAGAGAGAAAGCGAGAGAGAGAGAGAGAGTGACACAGAGAGAGAGAGAGAGAGAGAGAGAGAGAGAGAGAGAGGAGAGAGAGAGAGAGAGAGAGAGAGAGAGAGAGATGAAATGAAGGTGATTGTTGAGAGAATGAATTAATGTCTATGTCCGTCAACGTAGTAAGCGTTTTGAGCCCGTTATAAGAATGAGCGCTATTTAAATGTAATGCACTATTGTTTTTATTATTATTATTATTTAATAAAAATTGATATTAAAGTAATAATTAAAAAACGGTTCTGCATCTTCTTTCCAGCATTTTGGTTTCACGTATCTCTTGACACATCCACGTGACAACTAACGTTCCATTTTCTTTAACTGCAACTTTTTCTGTGCTTCCGAGGAGTTGCGCTAAAGCGGAGTTGACTGTATTACTAATATGCGGAAATTTCATGCAGCCTTGACTGGCCGAATATGCTGGTCTGTATGACATCGTAATGACAAGACATAGCAGTAATGATAATAATAATGAGTTTATAAGTCACGTATCCAGGTCAATGCACCCTTATGCGACCTTATATTACAGTCAACTCCAGTTAATCGCAACTTATCGGGAGCACAAGAGAAAGCTGCGATTGAAAGGAGTTGCGATTACCCATTGAATAATACATAGAACTACAGTAACTTCCGTGTTCATAAGATTCCAGTTGAAAATTCCATTACTGTGCCGATGGAAATGAGCTCTACATAACTGCCACATGGCTGATATTTGGTAAAGACCATGCCACGTTAATTTCACACCGTAATTACCAGCCAAAGCTCCTATCGTTTTACATCACTGTGCCAGCAATTATTAGGCTGCGTGTCATTACTTTGCTAAAAATAAACATATTAATTCCGCACATTGCTGAAAGGTTAGGACGATCACATCGTTTAGACATAAATAACTCAACACCATGTAATCACGCATTCCATGCAATCAGAATAATTTTTTTTAGATCAACAGAATATTGCATAGCTTTACTTTTTTTAAAAATTATTATTTTGAAACATCAGAGTCACAGAAAAACAGCGATTCCAGTACTCGGTCCTGAAAGCATTCTCAGACATGTCCTATTTCCTGCTCAAACAAGCACCGGAGAGTCTGCTGGCTTCCTGTTCCCCTTAACTCTTGTGATGCCACAGTAGAACCAGTTCGCATCTTCACTAGACTACGCTGGGTTCCACGGTAGAATAAAGTCGCATGGCAGCCCCAACCTTTTGAGGCAGCGGTCGAAATTTGCAGCCGGCTGTCAGTAGATCGGACGGCAGGCAACACGTGTAACGGTTATTATCCGTTTGGTCATACAGCCAGCGGGAGGCTGGACTTAAGTGTTTCGCGCGACGAGAGTTAAAGTCTGGTTGTTTGTGGTTACAGGCCTGTAATTGTACTTTCACTTTTGGGTCTTACTGGTTACAGGCCTGTAATTGTACTTTCACTTTTGGGTCCTACCTTTTTTCCTCTTTTGGTATGCCCTGCTTCCAGTAATAAGGGCTCCAGGGGGGAAATTTTAATATCATGGGAAACTGTGTCCATTTTACTTTATTTTGCCAGGCACTATTTAGCCCTGGGCTGGAACTGCTAGGTCAGTGGTGTGCTCAGGCGGAAGAGGAGGGGTTTGGCGTTGACCAGTGAAAATTGTAGGCTCTGTTTACAAATAGCAACCAAGCTCAAAATTTCAATGGGCTTGCTAGGGTTGGGTAAGTCTTAAAATTTGGGCCACATAATGAGCTTCAGTCTGGTATGGGTCTGGGTGAAAGCTAAAACTTTGGGTTCAGAGGGCAGCTCAAAATGTTAATATAGCCCATAGAGGAAAAAAGGGTCCAATCCCTTTACAGGTCTGTAACCTTGTTATCTTGATCATTCCAACGAGCAGGTTAGTTCTGGCTTCCCTTTTCTTCACCTCCGTAGCAGCTATTCCTTCTTTTCTGTTCGGCCTCTGTTTTCTGGTCTTCCGTATCTCTGAGTTTCTTACTCCCTGCCGTGAATAAATCAGGGCTACATTTGTTTTGATCCCTGCGGCGTCCCGAAAAGGGGCTGTCCTTGTAGTCTGTGGGAAGTACTTAGCAAAAGGGCACGATTTTGGTTGGTGTGCGCCGGTCATAGTGAGAAATGGTGCACACCTACTGAAGGCTTGTCAGAAATTTGTCGTCTTTCGTCAAAACCAGATGAAAAAGCTCGGCAACATGGCGGCAACAATCTATGTCGATATGGTTTCAAGTTAAGTGTCCAAAAAATCTTTAAGGCGTCGCAAACTAACTCAAAACTCCAAATGACCAGCCGGAAAAACCTGTAAACTTGTTGTAACCAATAGTCATGCTCATTCCTCATTCGCCCAAGTCATTTTTTTTTTGTTGAGGTTTTGAGAAATTTAGCGTTCTCAATCTACTGTTCAAAGCAAAACAACGCCGAAAGATATGGTTTAGCTTGTAAGACAGGGATATAATAACGAATCAACTCCACATTTGTTTAAACAAGAAAAAGAAAATAACTGGAAGATCATGTTAATAAAGCAACTCAAATCATCCACACACAAAAAAAGAAAAAAATGCGTGGGCATATGTGGAATGAGCATGACGCACTGTTACATCAATGTTTCCTCACGAGCTCGAACTCTTCATGAAGTTGAAAATATGGACTTATGACCTGGAAATCAAGATCGTAAGGTTTTACCTTTTCTAGAGTTAAAACACACTAATCCAGTGAAATTCAGTATATCGCACTTCAAATTCGAATCTAGACAAACACCTGGTATCGCCCACCAATTATTACCCTGAGTCATAGAATACGTGATTCTTAACGGTGCCTGACCCCAAAACGCAATGCCCCGACTCCGCTTAAAAGAAAATACGTGACGGCGGATGGTGCATAACCCCCACCTCGACCCCCATGTTCTACAAGTTTAGAGTCTAGTATTGAACCTTAACCCGCATTTTCCCTTATCGGAGAGCCCGCAAGCCTAGCAGCTGTTAAATGCGGGCGACAAGGTCGAAAAACAAAATACCAGATTTGCTCAAGAGAGGCACTGGAAGCTTCCTAGTTGAATACCATAGAATCAGTGGCGTAGTCAACGGAATAACGACTGGAACTACATGCGCAAGACAATGCAAACGAGCCAAGCTCCCCTCTGCCTCATCCACTAACAGCTACAGACCAGTGACCGCATGCATAAACGATACGTTAGTTAACGTATTGCGTTAACCACAGTGAACACTACTAATGTCTTGGGAGTTTACCGTTGTGCGTTAACTAACGTAATAATTATGCATAAGGCCACAGATCTACAAATAAATTATAGTAGACTTTAAAATCGTTCTATCGATATAGTAGATGTAAATGTACATTAAATACCCCCGTGTTATCTGAAGTAAGTAAAATAAACTAAAAATTCAAGCTGATGGATTGAGCGTTTTGCCATAAAGACCCGTATCTATAATGCAACCATCAACTGGATAACCTGAAATCTATTAAAGGCAATTCAAGGGATTTTCGCAAAGCCTGAAACGTTCTTCCTAAGCTTGCGAATTAGGTATGTTTACTTGAAAACTAGAGGATAAAGACATTCTTGTCTTGCTTTCTCCCCACCCTCCTCCCCTCCCCCATCAAAAAAAAAAACCACCTTGCCTGTGGCGAACCTCCTTTTTTTTTTTTTCTTCTGCGAGAACGAACAGCGTCGCCATCAACTGTGCTTAACAAACTGGAAAACTACTCTTTCAATCATGAAAAATCTAGAGATCTTAAGCAACCTTTTGCAGCCTTGTACGGAACCTTTACAGAATATGAACATGTAGGTCAGAACGTGAAGGACAGCCAACGTAACATACAAGTCAAAAGAAGACATGAAATGCAATACCCCGCATCCAGTGGAGTTCATCCCGCCTCTTCAATCTATAGGACAGCATTTGAGTGAAAGAATTCCCCCTCCCCGTCCATCTCTCCACCCAAACCTCTTCTTTTTTTCTTAAAATTATCTATCAAAGCAAGACAGTAATCTTGGAGCTACATGGCCTTTGGCTCGCAACTCAGTGAGTGATCTAAACTAATTCATGAACATAGGTATCCCTGGTAGATCTAGTAACCGCCAATTTCCGCCGCCGGATTCTGGTTTTGTCTACGACAAAGGAAATGAACATTTGTTTTTAGCAAGCTTCAATCTATAAAACTCAGACCACCGCTATGATAGTAGGTGGACAAACTATATAAACACATCAGATGACAGGACAGTACATGACACATGCCACAAATATGTCATCATGTCATCACAATCACATAACTACTAAAGGGCTGCAGGTTTGCACTCGGCGATGCAATGAACTCAAGCTGAACCCGGAACTCCAGTAAACTTCATAGGCAATATTATTTCTCGGGACTCTGAAGTGAGAACCCAGTGCCTGAACTGGTCGTCGTGGAGCAAGAGTGGACCATGCGACATAATTAGGTATTTTCAGCTCCATCACGTGGCCTAGGAAATCTTGCTCACACGTTGGTTTGTTTACATGCTCTGCTCATGTATGATTACTCGTCATTTTATCAAAATATCCTAGCAATCCCTAGATCACGTGGTGTAACTGACCCGTCTGAAAATTCCTCATTGGGATTTGGGCGATAAAAGGTTCTTTAAATAGTTATTGACTCAATATTGCTGTCAATATCGGTTATATTTCTATTTATTTTGATCTGTGGAAACTTGTAACACCAACTTTGCTCTTTTACAAGTCTTTATAACTCAATGAGAACATAAACTTCATCCCTCAATTTCTCAAAACATAGCAAATGTGGATTGGTCCACTCTTGCTCTATAACGACCAATTTGTGTTAGGGACAGGACTAGGGTTAAGGAAGAAAAAGCGAACTTGGGACAATCCCTAGAACTTACTCAACTCCTTGGGGAGCATACAGTGCCGCGGCCATTTACAGGCACTGATCACTAGTATTCTAACAATACCTTCCATTCCTCTGCTTATAGCCAGGTACCCATTTTACAGAAGACGGACTGAGGAAAATGGGAATGAAATGCTTTCCCAAGGCATTTACAACATGACTGTGGTTTGGGAATCGAACCCACGACCTTTAGATCTTGGCTACAACATTTTAACTATTTGGCCACACTACTCCAATGTCCGTTTTTATATCTTGATCTAGCAACTTCTTACCTGTGTGGGTCAAACTTTGCAAATTTCTTCCATTCTCTTGGATGACCTTTGTATGATGTCATCAAGGCTTGCACGTAATCAACGCTGATGTCATCATTGGCGAAAATTTCGTGAAGTCTTTCAATGAGTTCGGGCAAGGATTTGGGAGGGGTGATGGTGGAGGGGTCAGAGAACTTGGCTGGGGGTCGGCTGGTACTTCCACTGTTGGGACTGATTTGAGAGAGAGAGAGAAAGGGGAGGAGGAGAGTTAAGTGTGGAGAAATACGACAGAATGCTCAGGTGTAAGAAGACGAACAAAATTCATGACTGTACATAAGAAAAGAGACAGAGAAGGTTAGAGAAAGAGAGTGGGAAGAAAGTGTGTGAGTGTGTGTGTGTGTGTGTGTGTGTGTGTGTGTGTGTGTGTGTGTGTGTGTGTGTGTGTGTGTGTGTGTGTGTGTGTGCTGTCTCTTATACACATCTTATATTCGGATTCATTATTATTCTTTCGTTTNTGAAGGACAGCCAACGTAACATAAAAGTCAAAAGAAGACATGAAATGCAATAACCCGCATCCAGTGGAGTTCATCCCGCCTCTTCAATCTATAGGACAGCATTTGAGTGAAAGAATTCCCCCTCCCCGTCCCCCACCCAAAACTCTTCTTTTTTTCTTAAAATTATCTATCAAAGGAAGACAGTAATCTTGGAGCTACATAGCCTTTGGCTCGCAACTCAGTGAGTGATCTAAACTAATTCATGAACATAGGTATCCCTGGTAGATCTAGTAACCGCCAATTTCCGCCGCCGGATTCTGGTTTTGTCTACGACAAAGGAAATGAACATTTGTTTTTAGCAAGCTTCTATCTATAAAACTCAGACCACCGCTATGATAGTAGGTGGACAAACTATATAAACACATCAGATGACAGGACAGTACATGACACATGCCACAAATATGTCATCATGTCATCACAATCACATAACTACTAAAGGGCTGCAGGTTTGCACTCGGCGCTGCAATGAACTCAAGCTGAACCCGACATTCCAGTAAACTTCATAGGCAATAATTTCTCAGGACTCTGAAGTGAGAACCCAGTGCCTGAACTGGTCGTCGTGGAGCAAGAGTGGACCATGCGACATAATTAGGTATTTTCAGCTCCATCACGTGACCTAGGAAATCTTGCTCACACGTTCGTTTGTTTACATGCTCTGCTCATGTATGATTACTCGTCATTTTATCAAAATATCCTAGCAATCCCTAGATCACGTGATGTAACTGACCCGTCTGAAAATTCCTCATTGAGATTTGGGCGATAAAAGGTTCTTTAAATAGTTATTGACTCAATATTGCTGTCAATATCGGTTATATTGCTATTTATTTTGATCTGTGGAAACTTGTAACGCCAACTTTGCTCCTTTACAAGTCTTTATAACCCAATGGCAACATAAACTTCATCCCTCAATTTCTCAAAACACAGCAAATGTGGATTGGTCCACTCTTGCTCTACAACGACCAATTTGTGTTAGGGACAGGGCTAGGGTTAAGGAAGAAAAGACAAACTTGGGACATTCTGTAGAACTTACTCAGCTCTCTGCGGAGCATACAGTGCCGCTGCCATTTACAGGCGCTGATCACTAGTATTCTAACAATACCTTCCATTCCTCTGCCTATAGCCAGGTACCCATTTTACAGAAGATGGACTGAGGAAAATGTGAATGAAATGCTTTCCCAAGGCATTTACAACATGACTGTGGTCGGGACTCGAACCCACGACCTTTAGATCCTGGGTCCAACATTTTAACCATTTGGCCACACTACTCCAATGTCCGTTTTTATATCTTGATCTAACAACTTCTTACCTGTGTGGATCGAACTTTGCAAATTTCTTCCATTCTCTTGGATGACCTTTGTATGATGTCATCAAGGCTTGCACGTAATCAACGCTGATATCATCGTTGGCGAAAATTTCGTGAAGTCTTTCAATGAGTTCGGGCAAGGATTCGGGAGGGGTGATGGTGGAGGGGTCAGAGAACTTGGCTGGGGGTCGGCTGGTGCTTCCACTGTTGGGACTGATTTGAGAGAGAAAGAAAGGGAAGGAGGAGAGTTAAGTGTGGAGAAATACGACAGAATGCTCTGGTGCAAGAAGACGTACAAAATAAATGACTGTACATAAGAAAAGAGACAGAGAAGGTTAGAGAGAGAGAGAGAGAGAGAGAGAGAGGGNGTGTGTGTGTGTGTGTGTGTGTGTCTGTGTGTGTGTGTGTGTGTGTGTGTGTGTGTGTGTGTGTGTGTGTGAGAGAGAGAGAGAGAGAGAGAGAGAGAGAGAGAGAGAATTAGAAGGAATATTTTATATATATACAAAATAACAGAGCAAAAGTGCACTCTAAATAGAAATAAAAATCGCAGACACATTGTGGACGATTGAAAAATAATGAAAAAATTCCCAGAAATGCAAGAAAAAAAGAACAGATGAAACAGACTGAAATAAAATCCTGTTTTGAGAATATGAAAAGACAGATAGTAAGCCAACCAGCCAAACAACAACATTACAGTAGGGAGAAGGGAAAAATAGAGGAGGGGGGGTGGAGAGAGAAAGAGGGAGAGAGGGAGATGAAAAGAATGTTAATTGAAATTGGTAATTTAAAGATAAAAACATAAACAAAAAAAAACAACAGCAAACACGTAAAGCAATTACTAGTGTATGCAGAGCGGCCGTCCAAGTAGCGTACTGGTGAAGCTAATGAGTGTGTGTAAACAAATTGTATAATCTATCACCTACGTGGCCAGATTACATGCAACTACATAATTAATATGTTATATTATGTGTGGTATGTGCTGTCTCGTTGACAATGTATTTTGATATGTTGTATGCCTTTGTACCACAACTATTGTTTGGAAAGTAAAAGCTCAACCAGGTATAGCACTTTACAAATTCACAACAGAATAGTTAAGGACGGTTCGGCAGATATGCCTTCTTCAGCAGCCACAATACACAAGTAGAACAGACAAACACGTAAACAAACAAATAAACAAACAAACAAAAACATATATTATTATAAAAACGGAGAAAATAAATTAAAAAGCGAATTAATGGTAGGAAATAGTAATACTCTGTAAATAGCACAGTGGTGAAATTGAAGGTTCATCATAGCTTTAAAGTAGTTTCCTTACTTTTGTAGCTTTCGTTTGGGGTTTCTGTAAATAAACAGGTCAAAATACACACACACACACACACACACACACACAAAAGCTAAGCTTACAGCATTTTATAAACACGACACATGCCATATAATATACTCACCCATTACCGATAAGTGAACCCCCAGACGAGCTTATCTCCATCGCTTCTTCTCCATGTCCGTTAGCAAAAGCATGCTGGTTTTCAACTTCCATTCTGACTATTGGAATCTGACTGAACTCTTGTGATAAAACGTCAAACGTGGCAGATGGTGTCGAAGTCTCTTATATAAGACAGTAGTACTGCTGTAGAGTCCTTCGCTTCCTTTGCTGATGGCTGAGTCTTTACTGAGACTTGAGATAAAGAGGAGTTTCGTCACTTGTGATGAGTTGGCTTGATAGTGGCTGAATCGGGCACACTTGATTTAATCAGATAATCGAGTCCACTGGTATGCTAAATCAATAATGGCTTGCAATAATGAGTTTATGAATTCAATATCGTCACTATACAGTATCGTCTTGCTTGATATCTTGGATCGTGTTCTGCAATGATAGAGAAACAAAAGTTCACTCTAGATACCATTTTAGAATGTAAAATGAAAAAAAAAACCAAAACAATAGGGATTAGGACTTCCGAACGCGCGCAGTCCATCTTGACCAATATTCTACTCCTATCTCGATAGGCGTTAGGGTTAGGAAACCCAGCTTGATAACTCGAGGGACAGTAGAGTTAAGGACCCCATCTCGATTGACATTAGGGTTGGGAACCCCGTCTCAATCGACATTGAAGGTCAGCTTCAAAGTTGGATCCAGTAGTATGCTGGTTTAGGTACGAGGCACATTCAGAAACCCTTAATTCCAGACAGAATATCGTAAAAGTTTCAAACAAATCAAGCAATACTCGAGTTCTTTTTCTGAAAAGAAAAACAGTATGAAGACATCTAGACTAGAATTGTGCGTGGAAGGCCAGGAAGTCGTCGACCGACTTTTCTTTTCTTTGGCTGCAATTTTTGTCTTTGCATTCATGCTGTTGTTTCACTCTTAGCAATAGCAGCTGCCGGTCTCCAATCTGTCCACTCCGAAACCACGCATTAAGTTAATGTTGCTGTTTAGGACTGTACATTTTCTTTAATAAGTAAGGCACTTGCATCATAATTATCTAGCCGATTTTACCACGCACGCCCCGCCCCAAAACCATAAATACTAGCATTAACTTTTCTGCACTTAGCCTTTGACCTATAGAGCTATATAGGTGTAAATATGTTTTCTGTTATGATGTTAATATTCTATCTGTCTTTTTCTGTCATGATGCTAATATTTCTATCTGATTATCTGTATTTTATTTTCCTTTTTTCTTTTTTTTGCTTTGTTCATTTCGTACATTTGTCTACTCATGGTATTTCTATGTCCATATATTATAACATCGTTACAATGAAACTAAACTTGTCAATTGAAAAAAAAAAATTCTAATAAGGTAATTATCAGTTTTCCTTGAACGTAGATCTAAACGCTAACGTTGCTCTAAACCACAAAGACAAGGCCAGCGTAAGACATACATGCGCAAATCTTGAAGACGGGCTGCGTTAATTCTCATAGTGCAAGGCGCCTCGGGTCCAGCCTTTCGCTGGCTGCACGACCACTGTTACGGATAATGACCGTTGCACGTGCTGTATGCTGGCCGATCAACTGACACTGGGTTGCAAATTCGACCGCCGCGCCCAGCGCTCGGCAAGGAGATGCGTATATATTCTATTGCCATGTTCAAACGCAGCGAGCGGACGGTAGAGTAATTATATCCCTGCACCACGAGGGCTAACAAAGGTGTAAAGAAACACCTGTAGAGTAATGGTGAAACACATCGTTCATCATTAACCTTAGATCTCAATGCAACAGCTGCCCATTCTATTAGTAAAAACTGACATGGCTGCACACTCAATGTGTGTGATACCGGGGATACTGACAATATTGATTCCAATAGCAAGAAAAATGAGATTCCAATAATATGATTCCAAATGATTCCAGTAACAGGGAAATGATATTCCATTATGATTCCAAGTGATTCCAATGACAAGGAAATGATATCCCAATATAATTTCCAATAATAAGGAAATGATATTCCAATGTGATTTCAAATGATCATAATAACAAACTTAAAGAGACAATAAGAACGTCTTACATGCGGGTATGCATCTAAATGCAGTGGAAATAAAAGCACGGAAAGGCATTAAAGAGAAGATAACCAGAACAGAGAATAACAATCTCCTGAAGTAGATATATATAAACAGCATAGACATTTGTGATGCTCCTTATTTTTTCTTTTTGATGGCTTATGATGAATCCTCTTTATTCAACATGAAACTTTAGTTGTTCTCAGACCTACTGCAAGACAATACTAGTGGTCAACTGTTACATTATCATAACTTACCATGATATTCAAGTACTCTGAGGTGACAACAGAGAGTACCAGTAGTCAACTGTTACATTATCATAACTTACCATGATATTCAAGCACTCTGAGGTGACAACAGAGAGTACAAGAGCAGACACTGAGCGTTACGGTATAGATTCTAAACAGTAATTATGNACATTATCATAACTTACCATGATATTCAAGCACTCTGAGGTGACAACAGGGAGTACCAGTAGTCAACTGTTACATTATCATAACTTACCATGATATTCAAGCACTCTTAGGTGACAACAGAGAGTACCAGTAGTCAACTGTTACATTATCATAACTTACCATGATATCCACGCACTCTGAGGTGACAACAGAGAGTACAAGAGCAGACACTGAGCGTTACGGTATAGATTCTAAACAGTAATTATGAAAACTAACACGCTTCAAAATTCCATTCACTTTGCCGTACATGATGAATGGGCTTGTATTTATCCAGACTCTACTGAAAAGTGCTTTTATTGGCGAACAAGAGCCATAGACCCAGTGGAAATTTTTATCCACTGAAACGCAGAAGACAGATATGATGGAAAAGCGTATTTTCAAAGCACGCGGGCAGAAATTTGGCACAACGCTCATTCGACAATGGCCTTAATTAATATTTTGAGATTTTGAGAAATTTCGCATTCTCAACATATTGCTTGAAGCAAAACTATGAAGCAGGTGTGATTTAGCTTGTAAGGCTGAGGTATAATAACAAGTCAAAACTCTACATCTGATGTAATAGGATAAAGAAGATAAATGGAAGATCTTATTACTATAAACAACTCAAATCATTTAAAAAAAAAAAAACGTGGCCAATGTGGAATGAGCTTGACAATAGGCTGTGATCAATCATTACAAACCAGAGCAAGAACATAGTGTAGTTTTACCTGCAAAATTTCAGTGTGTATTCACTGTATACAGCCTGGTTTAATGATCACTGCTTTAACTTTTTCACCCAACTAGCTTTATATAATTACACTACATGGATGAGCTCGCTCGCAAGCTATAGGATGATAAACAAGTTGTAAATTGTGAATTCGCTGACCTGGGCGATATCGCGTGCGGCAAGCTTTATCCGCGCAACGTTGAAGAGATTACCTTGTGCTTCACACACAAACTGCAGTTCAGTGGCGAAAACATTGGGAGTTGGCGGGGGAGGGGGAAGTAGGGGAAAGGTGGGGCTGACGTATAATATTATGGTGTCCCTCTATTAATTCAGGATATGTCGTCTTCTCTAAGTATGTTAGGACTGCATGAGAGCACCTTCCCCCCTCCTCCCCCTCCCTCCCCAATTATCGTCGTCCATCTTACAAAGAGATGTAGGTTAAATTTTGGGTATTTTGAGCTGAGACTTCTTTCCTAAAGCCCAACGCAAAATATATGTTTTCACGACGTGGCGTATCGGTAGCTCTAATAATTTCGGAGATAATAAACATTTTCTCACTGGGCGTATGTTATCAGTTCTAAATCTCATTGAAACTTTTAAAACGCTCTCCTGATAACTTAACCCTCTATTTACAATGGCACAAAAAGTCCAAGCTCCAGTTTTTGGATCACTTCTGAATCCACTATGCTGGAACAAGCATCGAAATGATAATAAAAATAATAATAATGTGGTTTATAAGTCTCATATCCAGGCTAATGCCTGCTCATGCGACTTCACACTATTATGGTGGGGTGATGATCTTGATTTGCTTTTTCTTTGCTCCACGAAATGTATCAAATCTGATACGCTGGGCACTAGAGGGTTAACAAATGTAGAACACGCCCCTTCATGAGATGGGCGACGTTGTTTCCACCGATGAACTGCGGTTTGTATATACAGCACTACATGGTCTATTCAACACTGCGCCGGTTCAGTTTGTTGCACAGAATACCACGCCCAGAGGTAAAAAAGAACGCAGTCTCGAAATATCAGTATGCCACGCTATTGTGAGATAATTATTATCCCCACAACCAAGGCAATGCCATAATAAGGGGAAAAATACTCGTTGAAACAGTTGGGAGAGAGATTGCGCATTAACGATGAAATCTCTTACCATGGTCAGAATTACTGCATTGGTGCCGAATGTATCCTTAGTAGCGTTCAATATCGTCGATCTTCGCGTAGGATCGGTCACGTTTATATTATGACGTATAGTCAGCCTAGCCGGTCCTATGCGAAGACAGACGAGATGCAGAGTTAATGTAATTCTTATGATGATAAGAGATCCCACCGTTGTCGCGCAAATTCTCTCCACAGTTATGCAGTAGCAGTTTTTCTTTTTCTTTCACAGCCCCTCTTTCTTTCAATACAGTGAGCACATAAAATATGTTTTTCCAAAATAAGGACACCAGATCTATGCAGACAAAATTAATGATAGGCCTTTTTCACATCCCGGACACCCAAAACGTGTAATAGATATGTGTCCTATTCATTGTTTTGTCTAAAAACATTTTAAAAAAAAACAACTGTGTGCTGTGACATAGCATGGACAAACTTTAAGTCACATATTAAATTTCAAGGGCATTACGGAATTCTTGACAAGATCTATATACTATAAAGTCCAGAATAATAGTAGGGGCTGGAATAATAGTACACAGGTGGAAAGACTGAGAAANTGCCGCTCACAGAGATCGGCCAGGCGTTCTTTCTCTTGAAGGGTGTATTTAGTATATTTCCTTGAAAAGGAATTTGTTTACAAGCAAATCGATAACGAGGCTCGCGTGACATAACGTAGCACCAAAAGATCGAAAGGATCCAGAGAGAAACGGCGGAAGTACACGGTCGTCTTATCCATTCATTCGAACGCAGATGCTGCCTTACCATGAAATCAGCGCAGGATGTTGTATAAACAGTTGAAAAAAAAAAGTAGCAAATTCGCATGCCGGCCCCTTTCTTTTATTCTCCTTGAAAATAGATTCAGTTTCAAAGGTCGGAACAACTTCCTTTCACTGTTAGTGAACTCTTCATTTTAAGAAGTTAGCTTAGACCTGCGCCCATGGTTAATGTCGTCCATGAAACAATCACCGCCCTGTCTTTTTTCTCATTTTGTCTCTCACTCTATTTCGCCTTTGCCTGATCGCGCTCGCTCGCTCCGATTTTTTTTTCCAGCCTACGCCGGTGGGTGAAAATCAATAATCGTACAGCCCCGAATAAGCATCGTACAGGGTGGAAAATGACCGCTGAATAACTACGTTATAGTAGAATTCTACAAGTCTCTCTGTTTTTGCTTAAGCCTCAAAGACCCTTTGTGCCATATGTGGCATATGAGCTTGGTGCTTCGTAACAAAACAAGATATGTGGAAATGACTCCTCAAAGAACCAGCGTACAATGGCATATATTACTACATAACAATAAAGAGTCTATATAGACATTATAAAAAGTTAAGCTGAAAAGATGTAAACTACTTACTCAAAACATAAACGGAACCGGTTTTGTCACTATAATATTAACTTATCTACTCTTGGGACTTAGAGGGTTAAAAATGGCTAAATAACAGCGCGCAGTAGATGTCGTCGAAAATACATCAGATGAATAAAGATACTCAGTAAGGCAACAAGTGGACAGTAAACAGCAATGCATTTTTCTCAACACTGGTAAAAATGGAGCTAGTCTAGGTATGAAGATGCCAATAGCACCTGGCATTTTGATATGCAATTTTAAATAGTTCTTATAAAATCAGAATATTGGCCATGGGGAGGGGGGGAAGGGGTTGGATTTTAATTTCAAAGGCTTAGATAGGTGCAAATATATGTGTAGACTCAGAATAGGTGAGGTTTAGTCACTCAAGTATAAAATTTGTGATTGTTGCTAGGTGGGTAAGGTTACCCTGTTTACTGAGTGAAAAGGCCTAAAATATTAGGGTGTCTGCTTCACTGCCTAAGTTCTCAAAATCTAACTGGTTCAGGTGCATTTTTCTTTGTGTCAAAATTTGGAGGAAGAGCTAAACTACATATTTGGAAAGAATTTTGAAACGGCACCCCAGGATAAGTTAATGAAAGGTGTAAAACCTAATATAGCCAACAGTGAAAAATACATTGGCATCTTCATACCTCTAAGCTATTCTAATCGTTAGGTCGGTCTCTCACTAGACAAATTTTTACCTCCGCAGTTTGAAAAGGACTGTATCCAAAATGTGCCTTTCAGTGCTGGATCCAAGGTTTCCGTAGCACACATACAAACTGAAAGTTGACGGTACCGGTATTTATTTATGTACAGGTGAGGGGGCGTGCCCGCATCTCATTTAACTACCTAGTAATATTTTTTTTCCGGTCCTATCCAGTTAAAAATCCGCCAAGGAACTCGCCAAGCTAATGTACTC
Source organism: Ellobium chinense (assembly GCA_033807755.1). Lineage (NCBI taxonomy): Eukaryota > Metazoa > Mollusca > Gastropoda > Ellobiida > Ellobiidae > Ellobium > Ellobium chinense. The sequence goes on from JAWQUT010000391.1 coordinate 364,134, forward strand.
TGATACAGCGAACTTCGGATGAAACAAACTTGCGTGATATGAATTTTCTGTTTATATTATGAACTAGCCCTATCCAGTTAGAAATTCGTTCTACTGATTTCGAATCTCGTCCACCATTCTGATACTGTCCGGATAGAATGAACTCGTATAATATAACTTCTCAGGTTTAATGAACTCCTGCTGAGGAGCTCCCACTCTCTATTAGGAACGCATGAACTCGAATTCCACAGCACCCGTGACCGTACGCATAATCCATACATTACTAATTAACGTATTGCGTTAACTACAATGAACACTACTAACGTTTTGGGAGTTTCCCGTGGTTACCGCAGTGCGTTAACTAACGTAAGGATTATACGTACGGTCGCAGTTCACAAGGGTCACACTCCAGTGAGTGTCTGTCAATATTTTAGTAAAGAAACTGGGGGAAGGAAATGAAAAATTCAGACACAGCAAAATCCTACACATATATATTATTCATAACTTCGAGATCTTTCGGTCTTTTCACTTTGTGTAATCTATATATTACGAATGAGATCTCTAACACTGTATGATACTGTAAACCAATTGAATAAAAGTCATGTTATCATTATGATCATTTTCAAATTTCAAATGTGTCGTATGTTGTCAAAATCGGAAGAAAACGCTCGCCAACATGGCGGAAACCATCTAAGGTTTAAAATTTGTCAGTGGAACGTCTTATAACGGTCATGTGTCGGAGGAGGATTGGCAAGAATCAATGATATACTAATGAGTGAGACAAAGATATAAGTATAGCAAAAACCAATCGCGAGCCAGTGCATTGTTTTCTGTCCCTTCCGCATTAGTTCCTGCCATCTTGGCTCGCCTAGAGGCTTTCCAGGGACCAAACAATCGCAGTCCTGATATGGAGATTTAGAGTAACCCTGTCGCTAAGTCATAATTCTTCTTTAAACACTAATAATAATAATAACTAATATTATACAACGGTTTATAAGTCTGATATCCAGGCTAATGCTTGCTTGCTCACGCAACTTCACACTGTTATTACCCTAGCAGGTCTGATCGCTCTAAAACTTTCTCAACTCCCTCGGGAGCATTATAGTACCACTGCCATTTACAGGCGCTGATCACTAGCATTCTGACAATATCTTCCACTGCCCATAGCCAGGTACCCATTTTCCAGATGTGTAGACTGAGGAAAATGTAAATAAAATACTTTCTCAAGGCACTTACGACGTGATCGTGGTAATATCAAGAACTGCCCTTATCCCTTGAGCACGCATTCGGTGGGAAAATTCCGGAGTATTACCGGTAATGACGTGCTTGTACAAGATACGTTAAGATGGGGTTAAAACAGTCCTACCTAAAA
>JAWQUT010000391.1:367789-377823 GCA_033807755.1 Ellobium chinense
CCCTTCCCCCTCCTCTACACCCGGCAAAACCATCACTCAAAACCCCCACTCTCGTGTAGCCCTACATCCCATTTTCTCCTTCTATCTTTAGAAGCCTCCTGATCCTTCTCCTTCCCCACCCTTACGTACTGTCGGGACCAGGTTGGGCAAGTGCACCAACAAAAAAGCCAGCTCAGATCAAGTTCAGTTTACTTAGGGGAAAATCCTAGGACAAAGTTTAGTTTTGACTCTGCTCTATGAAAATTGAGTAGTTTTGAGGTAGTATCAGTTTCTCTCGGTTTTTGAAATCGGTTTTCAGTTCTGGTTTTCGAGATGGGTGTGAACTGAACAGAAATTTAGGTGGACAATTAAAGTTTAGCATGCACCCAAAATAGCCCTAGTTCAAATCCAGATCAGTTCCTCCAAACTTAAATAGGTCTGGCTAGTAAGCTCAAATCAAGTTCACACGAACTGAACTCCCAAAACACATTCGAAGTGTTGCTGTGGTGGAAACTTTCAAACAAAAATATTTTAAAACACACCTCACTGTTAAACGAAATGGTCTATAGACTTCTGTATGTCCAATGATAAGTTTGACGATTTTATTATTAAAGTGAGCTTGGTTATATTGAAAAGTGTGTAGGTATGGAAAATAATATGTTAATATTTATTAAGGCCGTTGGTTGTGTACAAATTTAAATGTGAAAATACTGTGCCAGGTTTTCTGGGGCCATTTTCGAGAACGAATGCTGTATAAATGCAATAACTATTATTATCGTTGTTATTGTTATGCTTGTTTGGTGTTGAAATTCGTGACTAAATTTCGACACAGAAGATATAACTTCAGAATCACAAAATCACAACCATAATGCAGGTTTTTCGAGTAACTGATGTCCGAAGTGGTGACGTCCTGCTGAATTTTATCAGCCAGCCAGACTAGCATATATTTCTGTCTGAGCTGAGATTGCTATCACCCAGACAGGAGAATGGGGCAAAAGATACTTTTAAGATCAAGACGGATCAAACAGACGGCTGAAAACAGTGGACCGACCACTTCTAGTTATAACGCATGCAGGCATCCCAAGCCACAATTCCATAAAATCATTACTTCCGTTTTCCTCTTGTCCATTGTCAGAGGTATATGACTGGCTGGTAGGGTCTGTTACATTGGCTGTTATTGGTTGATGCATCCTTAAGGAAATGTGAGTTGATGACGCAATTAGACTACTGTTTTGCATAAACTGGAAGTAAGTTCTTGCATCCCATCTACTGCTCTTAAATTTATCTCGCCAATGAAAGGGATACCTATATTCAATATCAATCTAACAAGTAATCGATGGCTAATCGATACCGTTTAGGTGCCGTACAATAAGATAAACATATTTCATTGTACCATGATATACTTGAACACCCGCATACTCGTTGCAATGCTTTAGCGGCGAGTATTTTTTTTAATTTTTAATAAAAGTTTAGTTGTTAACTGGACAGTCTCATAAACTGATTTTATGGACTGTTCCCCCGGGGAATTCCATTTCGGGTGATTTTAATGTATTTCTATGAGAGGTTAAAACGCCGTTTATCCATTACAGTATGTTTTCTAGTCTAGACTTCGTTCAATTTAGTGACAAGCTTTAGAGAGGCACTGATACTCGTAAATATTAGTTTCAGAGTCTAAGAAAGCTCCCGTGACGCGTACATTCTCCTTCCGCTTGACCATATCTGAAATAAAACCGCTTGAATGTCTGGATTTTCATCCTGCATTTGAAATAATGATTTACTGTATATATAAAAAATAATCAGCTCTGTTAAAGTACATGAAACCTCCGCGCGCACACACTGTAGCAAATGTTAGGAAATCCCAGTGTGTGCCATATTATGTATTAATGTGCTGAATGTGCACATACATAATATATCAGCACAGTAGAATGTTTATGTCAGGCGGCCTCAGTAATGCTTTAAGTTAAGATTTAGATTTATCATATAAACAGGGCCTATTTCCGGTGACATAAAAGTGTGTGATCATTTTTTGGTATGTCACACTTTACATAAATTTGACCTATGACCTGCTTACGAATACTATGATTGGAAGCCTTGGAAACCTCTAGGCGTATGAATATGTGACGTCGTTTCTTTTATATAACTATTTTCACTGCCGTAGGCTCGCAAATACGATAAATGTATAACTCATTTCATAAATCTGATATCAAACAAACACTCAATACAGATTTTCTATTTATGCATCATATTAGGGCAATACTTGGAACTCTCCCAAGGGCCTATACTGATGATTAGAAGTGAGGGTCAGACTCCGGAAGTCCGGCAAATTTCGTAAACGAAGTCGATAACCTGAGGCACTCCCAAATGTAAGTACCGCTAATTGGTGTAAAGCATAGTGAGTCGTGAGCTATCCTTTATTGGGAGTCTCCGCATATAATACATGTCACTATGATGTATCGATCCAGCAACGCCAACAGATTAGAGACTAGACTACACACACAGATGTGATCACTGCTACAGAGCTTGCTACTCTCGCACTGATCTCTACAGTCACAAGCGACGCTGTCGCAGCCGAGCAGACAACCAGAACGGCTGGGATGCAAAACCCATGATCAAGTTAGACCGACGGAAGCCTCTCCTTGGTTGTATCCACAACTGGCTGGGGTCTATGCACGGTAACGCTCATAAACCTTAAAGGTTATACTTATGCAAATATTTTGCCTATAAACTCTTACTAAATTCAGATAGTTGTCAGTCCTGAATTTCTTTGGCCAAACCCACTGACAAATGATGCAGATGAGCATCTAAGTATACACAATTTTTTTATTTAAAAATATCTTTGAAAGGGACATAACAAGTAAGCACAAGTAATAAACTACTGTGCTGAGGGCCCTATGAAAACCTAGTCAGGACCTCAGGCTATGTCAGCAGAAAAAGGAATAGTTCATTTGCTCACCTCTCTCTCTCTCTCTCTNCCCCCTTTCTCTGCAATTCCTAAACTCAAATAGTGATGCTGTAATTGAAAGCTATACTGGTCAAAGAAGCCACAAATGTGTTAGGACAAGCAACAGCTGTGCTAACTTAGCTCTAAGCAGTAAGTCCAACGCCCAGCCTAACTCACCCGCTAGGCGTTCATTAATTGCCGAGGTGCTCAAATGAATGTAGCTCCATTGGGTTGGATGTAAGTCAACTGAGATGGATTGACTGTCCAAAGGAATGTATTTTTCAACTTTTTTTTTTCTCCAGCCAGGAATGAAGTAATCACAACTATTGCCTGTCCTAATGCATGACTTGTTGCTTCCCTGACCAGTAAAGCTCAACTTACAACAACGCTATATGGAGTCAGAGGTAAGATATTATACAAGTGATCTAGTACAAGTTCTCTCATAATAGCGTAAAGGTCAATTTGGGTTTTATTGGGGGGGAAGTTCAAACGTTAGCATAAACACTGAACCAAAGACTGTTTTCCCCTATTTAAACCTTGTTTGTGTGACTCAGATGATTGTCACTGGTCAGAGGGAATGGCCAACGAAAATTAGGGTTTGAATGACAGCAGTCGACAATAAGAGTAATAGAATTATAATAATTTTATCAAAAAGAGTTGCGCGTTTGTAACCAGCACACGTGCCACTACCTGGCCCTGGCTTTGCCTACTCTTGGGAATTTAAACACTGCTACCAGCTCTCCTGCCACAGCCATGCGGTCATACCTACTGACGTGCTATTAACCATTTTAATATACACGGCCGTTGCAAACTGTTGCAGTTAAGTCTGGAGAGCCTGTAAGAGAGTGACTAATGAAGGTGGTGTGTGTGAGTCTCGTGCTTAGCGCTATGACTGCTAGTCTTCTGTTCGGCTTCGAGAAAGATCCCGGCCACTAAGCCACTTTTTTTGGAGTGGCGGCGTGGTCGTGTCTAGACGTCAACCTGATTCCAAACTGACGGCAAGGCGATGGGTGCCGACGCAGAGGTCGCGGGTTCGATTCCCACCACATCACGTTTTTTCCTTCTTCCATTTTTCTCTTTGCATTTGTCTTCTTGAGCACTTCCCACTTTTATCCTACCTTGTGTGAACATCTGTTTGCGTCTGCTTACTCCTTACTTCTGTTACTAAGTGCTCCGTTTCCACCTTGTACTACACCTAATGAAGGTGGTCGAATGTCCTGATAAAACGTCAATGGAACGTCCGCATCAATGCGGAAGTACGGGCTTTATGCCAAAGTCTAGACAAAGGTCTTTCCATATCTACAAATAAAAAAGGGAGTGAGTGTAGAGGATTTAAAACTCCAATGAATATTATTAATATTATGAACATTATAATGAAGAAATGTACAACATGGCCTGAAGTGCTGAATAAAATAAGTCAGTTCTACTTGATTGCCATCTGCTTAATCGAGCGTTCCTCTCAGTAGAAACACAATCCAATAAACTCTATATAAGTCCAACTAGTAGCGGCTCTATTGCTTGGGCAATGAGGGCAAAGTCCACCTTGCAGTCTCACAGCGAAGAGGCAAAAAAAAAAGAAGAAAAAAAGGTGGAATTCCATACTTTACAACACCAAGAATTCACGTTCTTTTCGCTTAATTTCAAATTCATTAAAAGGGTCGTCGAAAGTTACGCCAGGATAAGGGACAGCAGGATGGATTTTTTTCTCAAGCCTGAAGTAGGATTTTCTCTATAATCTTATTGTTAAAGCATGCAGAAATCTCTAAAACAGAGTTCTTTGTTGACACCACAACTGGGGCTTGCCCACCCAGCTCTCAAAGGCACGAAGCCCCACTGAGTCAAATCCCTCACAATCGCTTCCCCTCTTAATTGCAACGCTTCCCGTGCTCCGCGGAGTACTGCTAACCGGACGTGACTGTATTATGGCTGTATGATAACAGATATTTTACAATTTAAGTGGAAAGCTCACGAATGACCTACTCAGCTCAAACCAGACCACTAGTGTTCTACGTCTAATACAGAGCCATCCCCCCACCCCTCCCCAACCCCTAAAAAACCGTTTATACTCAGTTTGCCGTATATGTTAGCTCACGCGACTTCACACTATTACCACCCCAGCAGGTCTGATCACTGAGGACTTTCTCAGCTCCCTTGAGAGCATACAATGTCTCTACCATTTATAGGCGCTGATCAATGGCATTCTGACAACATCATCCACTGCCCATAGCCAGGTGTTTATCTCCTGCAGACGGGTGGACCTGGGTAAGTGAATGAAATGCTTTCCCAAGGTATTAACAACGTAGCCGTGGTCAGGAATCGAACCCATGCCTTTTGATATCGCGTCCAGCGCCGTAACCATTCGGCCACGCTGCGCCATAACATGTAGTAGCACGGAAAATCCAAATGTACACTGTTATGATATGATGTGGTATTTTACAGCTCAGTAATGTCCATATTATAGAAAGTTCATAGTCTACAGACCAGTGGCCATATGATTAATTTACTCTTTACATTAGTTAACGCACCACGGTAACCATGGGAACCCCCCAAAACATTTGTAGTTTACACTGTGGTTAGCGCAATACCTTACGTATAGATTTTGCATACGGCCATTGAAATCTCAATGAATAATTCATGCTGATACGACCTCAAATCGGAAGTGTCTATTTCACAAAGGTGACTGTATGCATGATCCTTTCATTGAGGTAATAACAAAAAGGGCAATGCGCAAATTAACGTAATGATTATGCATACAACCAAGGTAACAGTATGCACATTCCTTACGTTAATTAACGCATTGCGGTAGCCGGGCGATTTCGATTTTGCCGTAAGTGAGTGAGCATTTGTCAGTGCTTTAGAGAAGGAAAGGGGGTTTAAAGAAAGGATGAAATTATGGAGAAATCGAGGGAATCGGTGGTGACCACGGGCCCCCGAAAATATGAAAATATTAACAATATTCACTATCGTTATCGCACTGTGCAAATCAACGCAAGAACGATGCCACAATATACGGTCGGTTGATTTGCGATACCACGACTCTCTGTAATCGACCCACATCAAAGTTCATCAGAGAATTTTGAGAGCTTGCGCATTATCGATGGAATCTTTTATCAGCCTAAAACTTACATTAACTCCGCATGTTGAAAAAAAAATCTGTTTGTTTATCTTATTGCATCCTTATTATGCTTACTGTCATTTTTTTTTTAGGGGTGCATTCAGCACCGATGCACTAATGTAATTATTACAATGGTAAGAAATCCCATCGTTAATGCTCCAGTTCTTTGTTGACAAGCGCAATTTCATACTGCTTGCATTCATAATATTACATAGGCCTAGAGCAAAGATGTAATTTTCTGTAATCTTGCCCTAAGGTGGCATTAATAAAACACTGTTTCAGACTGATGTACGCTTAAGCTTCTGATATAATAACTTAACGGTATAAAGTTCAGTGCTCAGGCTAGAAATGTCATCCCCTTTCCCAACCAGCCTCAGAGAGACATAGAGAGATAGGGAGACTATAACAATATGGCTTTGTGAGTAGTTGGCACTAAAGAGACAGGAGTAGACTAGATATTTGCTTTACAGACTAAAAACATCCACATGATTTTCTTCTAAAACTTTAAGCCGCGCACATTTTGCTTTCCCCTGAGTGAAAAAGCCGCTGGAATGAGGGGATTTTCACGCCCTGTACGCCGCCATTACTCATACTGCGTGACGTCATAAAGCGAGAAAAGCTAGCAGACCACTGGTGCAGACGCAGGAACGAACCGACTGGACCAGCCTATCTCACTTTTTGACGTCATACCGCACGAGTAATGGCGGCCCGCGCAGACTGACAATCCCGACATTCAGGTGGTGTTTTCTCAGAAACTGTCAGGTGAAAGGGAAAATATAATATGCAGTCTGGGTTTGGGCTGTTTCCAGTGAAATGATCTTGTGAAAAACACTTCCCTCTAATTTCCCAACTCAACTCAGGCGTGAATGAATATCTAGAGCTAGGGAGATGGCAGAGGGAACCAGGGCACTGCACTGAGGCGACTAGCAATGATATTATTAAGGATTTCATGTGTCATATTGTGTCTTTATATGTATAATGTATACCTGTTCTATAAAGGACGTCATATATAATAATGTAGATGTATAATGTATAACGGTTCTCTGGCAAACCCAGCAGTGGCGTACATGAGCTCCTAATGCTACTCGATCAATTGCCTATGTATAACTCATCGTCGGTGATAGAAGTAAATTTCATTCTCCAATCTTGGAGCTATCATTGCACTCTGCAATATTCATTTCTTGCATTCATTATGAAGCCCGCAATATTGTTAGTCACTGTAATGTTCTTTCCGCATAGCATAAAATGTAAAGAAGGTATTAAAAGGCTTATTTTTGCTATCTCCGTATATTTTTTTATTACTCTCTTCTATTCAACCACGTGACCTCCTGAATATAAATAAGTCTATATTATTATGTTTCACATTTCCAACGCTGTTATTGCATTCTTGTGATTTTTATTATCTTTTGCGGTGCTCAGTTCAAAACCTGGATATTGTGCGTTTGATTTCCACTCTGGCCATGTTGACCTGAGACACGCAACTCATTTATATGTTATTTTCAGTCCTTTGTCCACTCGTCTGTAAAATGGGTACTTAGCCATAGGCAGTGAAAGATATTATTATATTATCAGACTGCTTAGTTTCCGGGCCACGGTGACTATCATACTGTCGGAGGCGTCCTGGTTTTGAGGACCATCGTTCTCTTAGAAGCGATCAAGGACTACCAATCTAATAGAAGCTGGCAGGTTTCATTGACTATCATTGGTACAGGGGCGATCTAATTTAATTGACTATCATTCTAACAGTGGTGATCGTGTTTCGGGGACTATCATTGTAACAGAGGCAATCCGATGTCGAGGACTATTATTCTAACAGAAGCTATCGGGTTTTAATGACTATCATTCTTACATAAGAGACTGGATTTCAGGGACTATCATTCTGACAGAAACGATCAGTTCCAATGACTATCATTCTAAATGAGGCCATCGGACATAAATGACTATCACTGTAACGGGGGCAATCGTATTTAAATAACTATCATTGTAACAGAAGCGACCGGGTTTCGAGAAGCATCATTCATTGCAAGAGGGCGATCGAATTTCGAAGGCTATCATTCCAACAGAAGATATCGGGTTTCAATGACTATCATTGTCACAGAGGCCGTCGGATTTAGGATACTTCCATTCTAACAAATATCTTGGTTTATCTTCGGTCATATCCCAAAAAGAAATATTTCCCATGGCACATAGAATATAATCGTCTAAAGAATCGAACCCACGACCTTTTGATCGTATGTCTCACGCCCTAACTATGCGACCACACTGCCTACCTATGGAAGTCCTTACCAGCAAAAATTTAAACTGACCAGAAAATATGAGATACATTTAAGCTACAGTTAACAACAACAAACAAGGCACAGGCAGATCCCAAGTTGCAACAAAGACATAGTAGATAAAGTCAACATGACTGTACTGAAAGACCAATGACGTGACCCGTCCTTGCAGTGACGGCAGTACATTGCATAATTGGAATTAAGATTGACTTTCGACATTTTCAAGGCACTCCATGAACTAGCCACGTCTGAAATGTCTATGTGGCAGATAAACAGATCAATCTAATACAATGGCATTCCTTCTTGGGACGCGTTATCCGCAGAGTTACTGAAGATAAAGTGCAGGCACTATCCGCAAGTGTCACTGCGAATACCCATTTCATTTCTTCTCTTTCCGCGGGATTCACTTCTGCGTTCTCTTCTCATTCTGTTCACCTCTTCTTCTGGCAGTTAGAATGAATGAATGAATGAATGAATGAATGAATGAATGAATGAATGAATGAATGAATGAGGTTCGTCACCAGATAATGACTGCATAATTCAAACACATCTATTCTGCATGATAACGACTTTCAATCATATTTCGCAATATTTCTAAGATAACAAACCATTGCATTTATGAAAAAAAAAAGAACAAAAGTATTTGTATAGGGCTACAAAACATCCATTATGACATATGGCCGAGTCCAAGGCTAGGCATTTCATATATGCTAGATCTGTTCTAATAACAAAGAGAAGTAAAAACCTCATTCGCTCTTTTGAAAGGCATAACTCGATTATTTGCGCACCGATTACCTTACATGCCAGTTGCACTATTTGCGTCAGATGCGAACTGTTACCACCTTCCTGACCTATTTGAACGGACATTTTTGTTGTTGTTGTTGTTTTTGTTCTTGTTATTGTTGCTGCTGCTGCTGTTATTCGTGGGAGGTAATTTTCACATGTCAAACTTAACTCGCGTAATTCTAATTCGCGAAACCTCGCAGAAGAAAAATCCCCTCCTAAAGTATTCGTAGTCTTTTTTAAAAGAGTCTGTTCTGAGCAACATGACACAATTTACGCAGGCCCATCTGCAAAGATGACTCCTACGCCCCAGGCCCCATTGATTTTCTTTGTTAATTGTAATGTCAAGTCAGAGTTATGTGGATAATTTAGTAGTAGATCGACTGATTAGAGATAACTTCCTGATCTATATTTCACATGTTTGCAATCAATGCCTTTTTCATGTCCACAGGTATACAGACAGACAGACAGACAGACAGACAGACAGACAGACAGACAGACAGACAGGCAGGCAGGCAGACAGACAGACAGGCAGGCAGCCAGACGGACAAACTGACTGACAGACTGGCTCCTTCATATCAATGCATTTTTCTTAAGAACGGACAGACAAAACAAACAGACGGACAGACAAGAAGACAGACAGGTAGGCAGGCAGGTAATCATGTCGGCAGACAAGCAGATGGAAAGCCTTGGGGTTCAAAATCTTGTAAGTTATAGGCTAGGCGCCTTGATGGACTATTCGATTTTGCATTTCTATAACAGCTGTTCATTTTGAGAATGACAGAACTCCTAGCCGTCTCACGCTCCCTCTTTGCATGCGAAACACCCACTTACTTGCGACGAAATCGAGTCCGTCCACATTAATAGGACACCTGAGAGGCAGACCGGTCCATCCCACAAAATTATGATAAACTGACATTTATTTGCATGCAGGCTATGTGGG
>JAWQUT010000391.1:377832-390177 GCA_033807755.1 Ellobium chinense
GGGGTGGCGAGAGGGGGGCATTGTCCATTGGTATTTTTTACACTGGAAGCTCTACGACAAACATATACCTGAGAAACAGATCAGTCTAACCCATAATTATGGAAAATTCTGAAGTGCACAAAACTTTAATTGCGATTCTCTCTGGAGTGAATCTGTGTGGGTTAGATCGCTCTGTATCTCAGGTATTTTATTACACTGTCAAATACGTAGGTGATATGTTGTTTACCTGGTCATAAAAATAATAATATGTGTGCTTGCCTCAGAAAACGGCCCAAAATAATGGCGCGTACAGTATTGAATAACAGGCTCAGAAAGGTAAAAACATCACTTTAGGTCGAAAACGTTGTTTCTTCGAAAACTTTTACCTAAACACCCTTTTAAACCATGTGTTTAAATAATATCGCACTTCTGTCTATAAATTACTTTAAAATATGTTTAAGATGTGTAGTGCTGTAAATTTTGAAGACACAAAATATTTACGTCTACCCTGAGACGTGTACTGCCTTTTCATGCAAAGAAGCCCCTCTCAAAGTTATATATCTAATTTTCTCTTTTTTTTTTCCTTCTACGGTGTAATACTCTTGTCTCGCCATTTCCATGCGTCCCATATCATTGTATGTGAAAATAAAGATGTGCAATTTAAAAGTCTGTAAAAAAAAAAACTCCTTATTGTTTGAACCTTATATCAGTAAATATGGCATATCTCAAAAACTAATAAAGACAGTCCTAGTTTAGAATTTTAAAAACCAGCTTGTTCAGAAGGAAAAAATAACTCCATAAGGGTAGACAGCTATCGCAATTTTCAAACTTTTTCGTATTTGGGTTGTTTTTCAAGGGCGCGCGCGCGCGCGCACACACACACACACACACACACACACACACACACACACACACACACACACACACACACACACACACACACACACACANCAACACACACATCAGTGAACGTGCATACCACTGCAATCAAGATCAGCTTATAGGTTGGACCGTGACAGCTGCGCCAAAGAAAATATATCGGCCGAAGACCGCGAAAGCAAGACACAAACTTGTCCTTTAAATTTGAACTTGCGTCAACAACGTAAATGGGCCAGGACTGGTGACGGTCGGGTTTCAAAGAGGATGCAAGATGTGACTAAATCCACCTGAGTATGAAAAACATGGCACCAAAAGGTTAAAAAAAAAAACGTAGGCTATTTTTAATCAGTCAATACAGTAGATCTACCTGTGCCTTTTTATTTCCATTCTGAAGTTCAGCTGTTACGCTTGACCTAGATTCTAATCATATCGGGCGTGTTCTTTCCACCTCTTGCACCTCTCTACCCCCCCNNNNCCCCTCCCCCCCAAAAAAATAATTCAGAGTCAAATTTAGCTTGAAGAGTTAAAAGGAGAACCTGGAATAAACATTTAAACACATTAACAGGTATACTCTATATCTGTTGCAAAATTCACTAAAGTGGTCGCCATTCTTTTATCACGACGAAAATTAAAAAAAATATGTCGACAAATGTCCTTGTGGGATAAATATATTCGACGTAAAATAGGCTGGCTTTAATCAGACATATTAAAAGAAAGATAATAATATGATTTATATTTGTTGGAGGTTGCATTGATGTAGGTGATATACTTTCGGCAGGGCGAAAACAAAAGAAAAAAGTCGAATAATGTCGTGCTGGACTCAAAAATAATATATATTAGACGCACACTAGGCAGGCTTTTCTAAGCCATACATTAACAGACAGATATATATTTATTGCAGCTTGCATTGATGTGGGTGGTATACTTTCATCAGGGCGAAAACAAAAAATAACTGTCGACTATTGGCGTGGTGGGCTCAGTGAATTGGATACACGCTGTGCAAGCTGTTATGGGACATACATTTAGAGGCAGATGTAATCTATATTGGTTGCAGGTTATATTGATGAGGGTGCTTTCCATAATAATATATCGACATCTGACGGGTTGGATGTCCATGTACTCGACGCGCAATGTGCAACTATTCTTCGACATACATTAACAGACAGATTTAATGGACATTTTGTTGCAGGTCGAATTGATGTAGGTGCAAAGCTGTGACATAATTATAATCATTCCATCCAATATGGATTGGATTTATACTTTGTAGCCAAAAAAAAAAACAAACCAAAACGATAAATCAATGATCCAGCTAACACACGTAAAAACCCTTCACAATGTATAATCAGTTCATAGGTAAAATTCTGGAGAAGTTTCAAATTTCTAAATAATTTCAATAAGAAATTCTTTCGCATTATGTTACAAAAATGCACTAATTCGTCAGTTTGAATTCCTTCTGCTTTTTTTTGTTTTTGTTTTTTTGGGGCAAATTTTTATTCACATCTGTTCATCGGACAGACATTGGTTAGAATCCCGTCTTATGTCTATCCGTACAAATGACAGTCGAAAATTGGCGTTTTAATATGACGTGTGTGCGTGTGTGTGTGTATGTGTGTGTGTGTGTGTGTGTGTGTATGTGTGTGTGGGTGCGTGTGTGTGTGAGTGAGTGAGTGAGTGAGTGAGTGAGTGAGTGAGTGAGTGAGTGAGCGAGCTTCCACCACCCTTCCAATCACGGTACTCAGGAGGAGTGACTTTATTTGACGACCTGAAAGTCTGTTGAGGGACATGTACTAGCCGTGGACTGTGGTTGATATCAACACATATGATTATGTGTCTTCGAAAGGACGACATTCTTAAGCAAACACTGTCTTCTCTAATGACTAGCACCGATCAGATGACCAACCTTTCTCTTTCCTTTCCCCTTACTTCAGCAAATTTGAGATTCCAGTTGACAGCGGGGCTAAAAGTACTTCTATTATTAATCTTAGATAAGGAAACACTAAAGTACACAAGACCAACAGAAACTACGATCAATTCTGCTTACGACTGACTCCTTGGGAGCATGGAAAATGTTACGATTAGAGAAAGTTGTGATTATCCATCGAGGCGCGGCGGTGTGGTTTGTGAGTCATATTCAGAAACTGAAGACTGTCAAGTCTAAGGTTTGTGTGTTCGACTCATGAGCTCGGCGGCTTGCGTTGTGTCCTTGAGAAATACACTTCACTCCACTTTCTTTATTCACTTGACTGAGTGAGTACCTGGCTTTAGAGCTAAGATGGGGGGAGGGGGAGGAAGGGAGGGAAAGGACAAGGGTGCTGCATCGCGATGACCCGCAATGACTTTGTTATTTATTTCATTTGTAATCTAATGTATTTACATGTACGATTTGTTCTGTTCTATGTGTTTGTATTATGAATGAGAGTATAATATTGTATGGCATTGTAAAACCAGTTTTTCTACGGGGACAATTGTGACTGAAGATATAAGAGAGCTTCAGTTTTTAAGTTCAGATTTCTTACGAATCGTAACGGCAGAGGTAGGCATGCGTATACGGCATTTCCTGGTTCTACCATCACATTGCACTTTACAAACGACAATCTGATGTAAACTTCATATTTATGATAATAATCATAGACATAAAAATTAATTTATATAGCGCCAAAATCCACTTGGAAAGAGTGTCCTAAGGCGCTATATATAATGAAAATTAACATTGATGATGATAGTAAATTGTAAAAACGCACGCACGCATGCACGCGCGCGCGCGCGCACACACACACGCACACACACACACGCACACACACACACACACACACACACACACACACATATCAGATCTATCCAGTACAAAATAATATCTCCCCCTCCACTTTTTAAAGCATTAAAAGTGAATTCGTGCCGTTTTGGATAATCACACGTATGTCCTTACCTAACATCGCACACAACGTAAATTAATTATACTACACAGTAGAACCTCGATGTACGACATTATCTTCATACATGGAAAAATATATTTAATAATGAGGTATTCTTAATATCAAGGGACGCCTGAATAATGATAGAATAATAATTATGAATCTGTGCATGCAAAGTTCATATTTAATAACAAGGTATACTAGACGCGAGAGTTCTTAATAAGAACATAAATATACTTCTGAACGAGTTGTTAATATTGAGGTTCTACTGTAAAAGTGAATCTGTGCTTGCAAAGTTCATACTTAATTTTTAAAAATACTTAATAAAAGAGTACTTAATATCGAGATTATACTGTACAGGTGAATTCCCGCATGTGAAATTCATACTTAAGAACAAAGTGTACTTAAAAAAAATACTAAATATGGAGGTTCAGCACTGAAATTGAATCCCTGCACACAAATTTCATACTTAATAACAAGGTATACTTAATTTTTTTTAAAAAGTACTTAATATCGAGGCTCCACTGCAATCCCAAAGACAGACTATTTTCTATAAACCTATTCCGCTATAAAAGTGAATCCGTGCACGTGAAGTTCATACTTAATAACAAGGTATACTTAATAAAAGAATACTTAATATCGAGGTTCCACCGTAGTCCCAGTCAAAGACAGTCTCGCTTCCCATTAAGCTATCACAACAGGTCACGACAGATATCCCAGGCTTACCTTACAGTCGGCGCTGTGCTAACTACTGCTCCGTTGACATCAGTTTGCTGCTATAGAGACTTTAAAGAACTCGCATAACCTTAGGTGGTCTATCAACAATGGACGCGTTGCTGTTCACAGATCGTGAAAGGCAAAGCTAAGCTGTTTTCGCTTCAGCGGTTCTAAACTTGGGGACCGACGCAGATGCAAAAGGACCTCAAAATTTCAAAGGCCTAGCAATCATTTCGTGCATAGTGAAATTTTGTATAGAAAAATAAGGTGACCTGGGCATTGCAAAGACGTTGTAGCTTTTCGAAAGTAATGAGATTCTGCACAGACACGTAAACAACAACAAAAAACAACAGCAGCAGCAGCAACAACAACAACAACAACAACAACAACAACAACAACAACAACAACAACAACAACTGCAACATGCAAGGATTATAACTGCTCTCCGGACGAATTTCTAAGTCATGAAGTGTTCTACAATTTGTGGGTAAAACTGTGAAACATTGAATAATTTTGCATAACATGAGCGTGCACGGCTTCAACAAACACACACATACACAATAACAACAACAACAACAACAACAACAACATCAACAACAATTCAGTATAGTCCTTAGAAATCTAAACTTCCAAAATTCATCTGTCACGGAATAAATTTTAATATTATCATATTTTCACAAAATTGTGCAGCACAGAATTAAGCAGTATCTATTTTGATGGCTATTACGGTATAGTTCTCTATTTTGATGGATATAACAGTACAGCTAGATCTAGGGATGTACTATTAGCAGACGGATAAGCACATAGACCGACAATAGACGAACTTTTGGCTGGATTCCTGAGAAAGCAAGCAGGTAATAGGCAAGCTGGCAGATAGACAAACAGTAAGGCAGATAGCAGTCTCTAGAGGGGAGTGTCAGAAAGCCAGCCAGCCAGCCAGCCAGCCAGCCAGCCAGCCAGAGATTGGTAGGTAAACAGACAGGCAGGCAGTCTGGTAGGTAGATTGGCAGGCATTCAGAAATCACTATTTATTATCTTATTACACAAACAAGAGGTAGGGTCGCCTATAAACTTTGAGAACCACTGGTTTTTCGTGATCAGTTAAGTTTTTATATTGCAGCTACTACTGACTGTGAATGATTAGTGGTGTTGGTTGGGTCTCCCCCAGGCCACAATTTACCAGCTGGCATTGAGTGAAGGGCAGAGAAACCACAGTACCACCACGACAACAACAACAACAACAACAACAACAACAACAACAGTAAGAGCACCAACAACCAAGACCGACCACACACACACACACACACACACACACACACACACACACACACACACATATATACATACATAATAGCAACCATCTACGGTTTCAAATTTGTTAGTGGAACTTTTAACCCACAGCCTTGTGTCGCAGGGGTATGTGGCAAGAATCATCGGTATGCTTATGAATGAGGCAAAATACAATTATTATAGCTAAACCACCATTCGCAAGTCAGTGCATTAATTTCTTGCTCTTCCACTGCCATCTTGGTTTTCCTAGAGACTGATACTTCATTTGCGTAGCACCGCCCACAGAAAAAAAAACAACAACTGTCCCTTTCGTGAAGTCACAGGAACCAAACAAACACAGCCTTGAATGTAGGAACACTTCATTACTGGTAGATACCCCCTTTCTTGAACAGGACCGTGAGGTGTTACTAAAATACCAGCTTACAAGTTCATGCATTTTGTCCTCTTTGCCCTTACCATCAGTGTTGAATGCACCTCTGTGGCATTCAAGAGCATTATCATTGCACATTAATTCTTGCAATCTCTGAATTCTTACGTCTAAATCATGATTCAGTCACTCGCCAAACACTTAAACGACACCCCTACAAATAACAAAACGTATTTTATTAACTTTTGACTGTACTCTGTGGCTTCTGCTAGGCATTCTCGATGTCACAAATTTGAGTTTACATTTTTTTTTTGATATACAGATATAGATATAGGAAAGAGCACGTAAGAAAAAGTGAGATGGAAAGTCACACCCCTACGCTTTATTGCTGTTTGTAACAAACGATAAGGACGTACACATGCGTCATATGTAGCGAAGGGGTTAAATTTTTCCTACTCTATTTAAGTAGTATTTTCGTGGAAAGTTACGGGACATTTACATGGAATTTCCCTGTCTGTAGCCAGCCTGGTGTAACATATGTGCACAGACGAGCGTAGCCGGGACACAGCGGTACGGATGTGGGAAATGAGATCGTGGTGATAGTTTGCAAAGATAAAATGATGACAAAAGAGCATAGAGGAGGGGAGGGGTAAAAAATGAACGTGCTGATATGCATATACCTTTTTTTTTTAAACGGAATCAAGAGATGGATGGATGGATGGATGGATGGATGGATGGATGGATGGATGGATGGATGGATGGATTCCTCGAGCGACATTGCCGGTTTCGACGGAAAATGTATAGATCTTCTCGTTCTTTCTTCTCGTTTTCACGGTCAGCAGTTTCCCTCGTAACCCATTCAGTTGCCCTCCTTTTCGTACCGCAAGCAGTTTCCCTTATTCACAATGCAATGTTACGTTTGCCCCACACGTATTCAAAGTGAACGCACCGCTGAACACAAAAGCGCGCTGTAGAAGATAATTGAGCGCTATTGTAATGCGTTAGTTGGCTCTATTTGTCGCTTTTTTTTTGCGGAACCCTGACCTTTCGTACTGCAATAAACCGTCTTTCAATACAAACAACGTTTTGATTCAACTAAGCGCAAATTTCTGCTAGGTTACAAGAGTCCTCTGTGCACAATCCTTGCGTAAATTTGTCCACTTCAGTCACTATGGGAAACCCCTACGACATTAGTTAGTAGTGTTCCCCGCAGATCACGAATATTGAAGCAAGAATTATGAATGCGGCTATAAGATAAGGACGCATTCAGCAAAATCAGCTGAATGCCCGGCGCCCTAGCTCTTCATTTCGTCTGATGTTTCTTTCCAAATAGGGCCACGATTTCAAATTTGTTAGTGGAATTTATTTTATCAGAAGTTTTGTGTCGGAGGAGGACGTAACAAGAATCAACGGGTGCTAGTGAATAAGACAAATCAACAGGTATAACAAACACCACCGGCAAGTCAGCGCATTATTCTCTAGCTCTTCCGCATCGGTGGTAGCCATCTTGGCTTGCTTAGAGTCTCATACGTTTTAGGGTAAGTTGAATACAGACATGTTAAATGAATTTCTGACTTCTAATTCTAATGCTTGGTTTTGGCATACTGTCCATTCAACCACGGATGCCTGCTGAGTGCTGTTGTAATATTACATGTTCAGTGGTTTCTCCGCTCTTCACTCCATGCCACCTGGCTGAGTGTGATTCCTTATTGTCCATTTTGTATCAAAGACGGTTCCTTTAGGCCTATATTGTGGGAGGCAGCGTGGCCGTATGGTTTTTGAGTCGTATTAAGAAACTAAAGACTGCCAAGTCTGAGGTTTGTGTGTTCGACTCGTGCGCCCGGCGGATTATGTTGTAGTGTACTCAGGTATTTCACTCCCCTTTCCTCGCTCGACTCAGGTGTAACTTAGAGCTGGGGAATGGGGAGACCAGGGCGTTGCAGCGCGGCCGACAAGCGTTGACTTTGCCACGTGTTACATTATGTAATAATAGTATGTATTTATATGTGTGATGTGTACTGTATTAAGTGTTTGTATTACGAATGAGATGTATAACATTGTATGGCATACCAATTTCTCCACGAGGTAAATAACGATCCTATTTTTACTAAACTTTCATTTTTAATTTTTCTTCCCTTACCGACCCCATTTAGCGGATCGCTTCACGAAGACAAAACATATCACTCCGTCGACACTTCTAAGACAGCAGAACTGTGAGCAAAGGCTCGGCTATGTTCGCTTGATCCCCACGGATGAACGAAAGGGGAGGTCCTTTTATTCTGTGGACGTCTAAGCAAAGGAAGTACGAGTCTTTAAGCAAGGTAAGATGGCTGCAACTGATGCGAAAGAGCTACAAAATAATGCACTGACTTGCCAGTGGTGTTTGCCTTATTCATTAGTATTAGCTCACTCTTGCCACACCCTCCTCCGACACAAGGCCGTTGATAAAACGTTCTCCTAACAAATTTAAAACCGTGAAAACTGGCCGTCATTTCTGCCGAGTTCTCACTTCAGATCTACGCAAAAGACGTCACATCTCTAACAAAGTTCTAGAAGGTGCGCACACTTCCCCGTCACGACTAACGCGCAGCAGCAACAACAACAACAACAACGACAAAAACGTACCCCAAGTTAAAACATATTAATACATGTAAACGGACTAAGTAAAGGGATTGTAAACAGCGCTCACAAGACGAAACAGATCACCCGAACTGACTCATAACGTTATACTTATAACCTACAAAGTAGATCTTATGCAAATTTTGGCATTAATCTGTCTGGAATGTTTAACCGGTTCTGACCACATTATCGAAGTTCTTACATGACCTCAAAAGCTTTAGAACATAACACGTTAAAAGGGAAGTAGGTCTCCTCGATTACACTCGATCCGGATTTTTTTCCCTCCTAATTACTTTTTTTGCAGAATATTTTCACATGACATTATAAACAATATGTCAGCACGGGCGATATCTATTGATTTATAATCAGTTCGTAAGAGCCATTTGCGGGGGAAGGGAGGGGGGAGGAAGGAGCAAGAGTATTTAGGGATATCTAAAAATATTCGTAAAACAAATAATCATAGTAATTTTAGTAAACCTCTAAAAACACATTTGTTCAAACAATATTTTTATTGACCGTCACAGTTTGCCAAACCATTTTTTTTAACATGTGTATTGTAGTATGTGTGTACAGAGTGTAGTATGTGTGAGCTGAATACTATGACAGTAATTTTATTACTTCTCTGTATGTACAGGGATGAGCTCTTAATAAATGCTATGTATTATTAGTATTAATATCTCGCTCCCTTCCTCAGAGGACCGCCCTCCGTCATCTATGTCTATGCCTTTGGCGCGCGAAAAAAGAACGCTTAATTAACAATTTTTCGGGAGCATAGGAATGCTGCTATTAAAAGAAATGACAATTATCAAGTGAGTTTTACGTGGAAATTACAGAACAGTGGAACTCGTGTGGCGACCATCGTTTGTACCTTCGAAATAATAATATGCTCATTTTTAATGGATGAATCCTTGCGCAGGTTGTTTTGTTTGCTGATATTAATCAAGATATGAAGAAACCCATTTCCCTTTGGTTTTCACTTTAGTTTGCTCTGGTAATAGGTTTGGGAAGGAGGGGGGAGAGGTCATAAAATAGAAAGGGACAATTTGTACATTAAAAGTAGAAGCAAAACCTCTTAATTTTTGATCGGCCGAGCAACTTTTAAGATTTTAACCTGAGAAGGTTTTACACCAGCCAACTAAAGGTAGCATACTGTATTTTTCTTAATTCTGTCTTCCGAGACACGAGAGCTTTAAACAGGTCAACTGTATAATAAAGAAACTTTGAAAAGGCCATTTCCGAAACCCGGACGCCTTGGCATCTAAGTAGTCGATGTAAAGCCTATAAGTGGCTTCCAGATCCAGGTTTACAGTAATTTGTCATCCAAAAGCTGTTGCGTTTGGCTCATGTAGACTACAATTAAGTGGAGTTGACCGTATTAAGTTTTACGGCAATCCAAACTTTCCTCTAGTTTCGTCTTGTTCACAAATATGGTATCGATCCTTCGTATTGTGACGTATTGCCACCGCCAATCCATCGCCTCAACTGCTACAGATATGTTAGTCTGGTAACAGCTGTTTCTAAGACGCCATATTTTGAGTCGTCGATTTAATATCGCGAGAAGATCGCCGAAAGCTGGTCTTGTCCGGATTTTTATCTGCTTAAGCTTGTTTGTTTGCCCTCATTTGGCATTGACCGAGGGTGGTTATGACCTCGAAGCGAAGTTTATACACTTATGTAATGTACTAGTACCTGGCTATCCTCCTTATCTGCTGTTCTTCGTCTTTCTTTCTTTTAAATCTTTATTCTGTAGTTGTATCTTTCTTCCTTTTCTTTGTTCTTTCATACTTTTTTTTTCTTTTTGTTCTATTCTATTTTTTTCCTTACTAATATCCTCGTCTCTCCTCTCTCATCTTTCCTTATTCTAATTCTACTTGTCTTCTATTTTGAGATAACTAAAAGGCGCACAGTGATGTATAATATTAGCACTTATATAATTAAAACCTACTATCAATTTACGTGCTCTGGTACAGCATGTTAGAGAGCTTTTCAGACACAAAAGCATGATATGGTTTGCCTTTCAATCAGACACTAAAACATAGTACTCAACAAGTGTGCTTTGCTTTTAAAATTGTTAATGATTGCTGTGGCATTCCCCATTTGAATATAAAGCATGTCATTATTCCTGATACAAGAATAAAAGAGAAAGAGATAGAGAAATGATGTCTCTTAAATAAAATTATTTCTTATTTTACATTATCTGACCAAAACAAAACAAAAAAATTACATTATTTTTCATGTCTCTTTGTGGCAATATTCCCGTTTCGTCTCAGAAAGATAGCTTCTGTCTCTAGTAGCACGAGGCGCCCCGGGTCCAGGCGCCCCGCTGGCTGCGTAACCACTTTTACGGATCATAACCGTTACCACCACCTCACACGATCGACGCTGACATGCGAATTTATGCTACCGTCGCATCCAGCGTAGTGGAGCGGTGAGGGATGATTCTATCGTAGCATCACAAGGATTATTCCTGGAGGCGAGTGCCTTTAAAACAGACTGTATGTTCCCTGAAGAGCTGAAAGAATACTATGTGATCTCGTCTACTGGACAAATAATACAATAAAGTGAGGCTGCATGGATAGGCATGGCCTGGATAGGAGGTTTACAAACTTCATTATTACATTGTTGTTATTATTTTTGCAGTCGTATCCTTCCGGCACTCGTGATCTACAGACTGTTACCACAAGATAAAGACAGATATTGGCGATCTTGCCACATCTTAAGACCATGTTAAGTTTCCGCTCAACCACCTGCTGCTTTCTGCCTTATCTATCCGGATAGTGGCAGAACATAAAGACCTAACTCAGACTTAGGCCAAAACTGAATTAAAATGGTTTATCCCGACAGTGCTAGAACATAAAGGCTCAACTCAGACTTAAACCAAAATGTGAGTAAAAAATTTTTATCCCAATATTGCTGGAACACAATGGCCTAACTCAGACTTAGGCCAGAATTGAAGTAACCTGCCTTACATTCCTCGGACCAAGAACTATGCCGACTTGCTTACAGATAGATCTAATGAATTTCACTTAAGTAAAATACATTTTTTTTTGACAAATAGTGCAAAGTCTATGCCCTCAGTGTTCTCCTTTTTTTTTATATATAAAATGCCTTTCGTGTCACTTGTGAACAAAAAAAAAATCAAAAGAAGGTAATCTGACAGCCTAGTAAACCCACCCGGGCACTAGGGTACTTTTACCTTGACCTCAACCGAGTGAGGTAAGTTAAGGACGGTTCGTAACAATGGCCACGTTGTAAATAAAGCCAACAATTTAACTGTGTAAACAAAGCCAACAGTATAATGTTGTAAACAAAGCCAACAATATAACGGTGTAAAATAAGTTCCCCCTCAACCCCCCACTCCCCAACCCCCACAAAAAAGTACTTTGAGATACGTATATTCTAAAAAGAAATTAATCGTGTTTCCACCTTAATTAGAAGTGGTTAAATATACAGAATTAATGAAGTGAATCTTGTATTAATATATTCACCATTTTCAGACAGATTTACTAGGAAAATATCCTCTTTTCTTCAGCGTTGCATGGTCACGCCCTCATACTGTTGTAGGCCATGAACTGCGTGGTC
>JAWQUT010000391.1:390228-407629 GCA_033807755.1 Ellobium chinense
ACCAAAGATTTGTCTTATAGTTAATCGGCGACAGCCGCAACCGTTGCCCTTGAACTTAGTTCTGGCAGAAGAGGGCAGTCTCGCAAAACATGTTGTGGTGTTTGGTCTGCCTGCAGGCACTGGCAGAGAGCAGACCAGCTATTTAAGTGCTTAGTTGTATCTTTTGGAGTCGAATTCTAAAGCATTTGTCTCCTGTATTGATTTTAAAATATTCCAGTTCGCAACAAACGTAATTTCAGATGAGAACCTCGGGATTATTTCGAGTATTTGAGATTTCAGGTAGCGCGATCCTGCACTATTGTAAATCATGCAGGCTTGTGTCATTTTGTTCTAAGACAAAAATATATCGTTTCTTTTCCTCGAAATCGACCACAAACGATGAGTAGATGTGGTTTCATATTAATATTTTCACAGAATAACCTGCTTCATCTCTTGCTAAAGATGCCCTTTCCTGCCATAACATTGCATAAATGCACAATATCTTTGGTGAAGTTTTATGTGTAGATTCGTTTCATTTGCAGTATTTGAATGTACTTTTAAACTTCTCCTAAATTTTTCCTTTTTACCAAAACTATGTAAGAAAACACACAGTGAAATAATACCTCAAAAAGGGCCAAGCATGGTCTATCTTATCTTAGATTTAAAATGCCAACGGATCATTTTGCCCCGGTTCCAATTTAAGACTTCAGGGGGCAATGGTCGCCTTATCTATGATGTAGGTCATCGCATGGTCCCGTCTTACTTAGGCAAATATTTCGAGGTGAACGATTTACGGCTTGGGAGTGCAGGCCATGGTTTTTTTTATTTGCGGGGGCGGGCTGGGAGAGGTGGGAAACGACAAGCGGAGACGTTGTCTGGGTCTGTTGTCTCTTAAAATAAATTGTTGTTGTTGTTGTTGTTGTTGTTGTCTCTGAGCAGTTGGAAAATGCGTCAGGCGCACGGGTGAACACATTAATTCTGGGGTGTATTCAGCACCGATGCACTAATGTAATTTAATCGTTAATGAGCGAACTCTCTCTAATTTTATATAATAATAGCAATAATTCTATAAATAGAGATAACAGGAATAGGCATCAAATAAAAGAAACTCGAGGAGAGAAGATGCCTTGAAGGGACCCAAAGCCACGGACCAGTCTCGCCTTTATCCGTAATTATCGTAATAATATCTCCACTCGAATTCCAACACCCTCGCCTTCCTAAATCACTCGCTCAAAAATCCCCCGGCCCTGATATTGTGCCGCCTATGGGCTGCAGGTTGACAGGCAGCAAAATATGTTTGGGCAAATAATTCAGTTGTCAATGTTGTCATGTGGGTAAATGATGGTATGTAGGAACTGTGAAGAGAAGAGGAAGATAAGGGAGGGCGAGAGAGAGGATTAGGAAAAGGAAGTGTACTTAATGTAGGTTAAGATTCAGATTGATTTTATTAGCCCGGACTGAAGTACACACATAAACACAAAGTATACGTGGCAGATGGTGGGACACACACAGTCAATATACAGGACACACCCTGACGAACTGTGATAAACACTAATGTGGGTTACAATCATCTATATTGAAAATATACAATAAAACCATACGCTTATTCGTGGTTTATGAAGTAAAGTGAATCATAACCTCAGGACTTAAGAAGCTTCATTAAGCCCATGTCACAACGACATTCAGCATCCAAACGTGGGTACAAAATACTTAGCAATGAACAACAGCGGAAAGTGATATAAACTCTCTCCCTCTCTCTCTTTTACTCACTCACTCTCTCACTCTTCTTTCCCCCTCTCCCTCTTTCTTCTCTCTTCCTCCTCTCTCTCTCTCTGTCTCTCTCTGTCTCTCTCTGTCTCTCTCTCTCTTCTCTCTGTCTCTCTCTGTCTGTCTCTTTCTTTCTTCTCTCTCTCTGTGTCTCTCTCACACACACACACACACACACACACACACACACACACACACACACACACACACACACACACACGCACGCACACGCACGCACACGCACGCACGCACACACACACACACACACACACACACACGCACGCACACGCACGCACAGAAAAGGTACAATGACAGGTAAATAACTAATAAATGTTTTGACATTAAATTTAATTTGAACAAAAAAGAAAACAACAAAACAAAACATGCGAGTCATCACGCGACGAAAAAATGTTTGGGCACTGGCAGATTTTTCCCAAACTCAAATGACCTTATACACTTAATTGACATGGTTGTATCACTGAGTGTTACGGCAATCGCTGCTCTTGAAGTCACAGACCTAAGGGGTCATTTTCTCTACCCACACGACCTCAATGCTCTACTTTTCTGTCTGGTAATGTTCGGGTCAGACACAAGTTGAAGAAAAAAAGCTTATGTATATCCTAGCTTTGCATAGAATATGCAGAACAGACCTTAGATTTGTGCGGCATACTGCGAATTTTTTGGCAGCCTTTCTTGCCTGTTTCGTAAATAATATAAATATAAAGTTGTAAAATTTATTTACTGAGGGAGCCGGGCGTTTGGACAGTGAAGGTATCACCAAAGTAAACATATAATTTACTCAGAGGTTTTCGCTCCCCATCTCGTAAATGTAATTGCAATGAACGAAAAATCTAGGGACCGTATGCATAATGCTTTGTAACTTTGCGCACCGTCGGTAACTGCGGGGAAACATTGATGTTTTCGGGGTTTCCCGCACTTACCGCCAGCTAGCAAAGTTAGACAGCATTGTGCATAATTATAGATCTAGTCCATAGTCGATAACTTGAGCTCACTTTGTTACAAAGCTGGGTGCATTCTTAAAATTATTAAAGAAGTTTTGATTCTTACAGGCATTTTGGTACGTGGCTGCAGTGTACAAGGCTTACTGACTCAAGAGACAAAAACTGAATTAGGTTATCACTCCGTAACTGACAAGTGCTTAGCAGTAACTGCACATTATACAGTTGCAGTTTGACATACATTAGCAGACAATATTGTCTGTTAATGCTGCAAATTTCAAATATCTCGGTGATATTGCTAAGTCACAGCAGAAAAGAAAGTATATCTACTTGTTACAATCCTGATGTTCGCCTATCACACTAGCCCAGGCGCGTCATTTCTTGACATGTACTTTGAATTTTTTAGGAGGATGAAAATTATAACACATGAAACTTGCCAGGATTATCGAACAAAAATATACAAATTTTACCCCAGATTTATTTTTAACTTTTGAACAGGAAGTTTTCTGACACTTAAGTTACGAAAATGTGTGTATTGTCCATCCGGGTCTCTTTCCTTGGTAAATTTGCTTGCCATTGTTTAACACCCTTGGGGGACCATACTTTAGCCCGCCGGCCAACGGTGGGACAACCACTTTTCAAGAAGTCAATGTCCAGATCAACTGCCCGGCGATATCGTGCATAGCCTCGAAATTAAACAAAATGTGGCCAGAGGTTATAAACATGTAAAGACCTGTCGACGACAGCATATCTCAATTCTAATGGGTCAGCGTCCTGGTCAAAACTTATATGGATATTTCTTTCACACAGATTAGGAAAAGTAAACACACAACACGAGTATGTGACCCAGTTTAGACCTGGAAACGATGGCGTAACGAAATATCAATTTTCTAGGTCGATGTCCTGGCCCCGTGCAGTCCACAATGATGATATCGCACGTGTTAACGTAAAAGATCTTATTCAATGAACTGAGTCAAATGCAAAATGTTGGTCTCGTGGTTGGAAGGTGGGGAGGGGGGAGGGGGAGGGGTGTGAGAGACTGCAACATGGCCGTGCGCCTTATGAATCGATTTCAATATTTAGAAAGTGTAAAGTCTGAGGTCTGCGGGTATGGCTCTTATTTGGGTGGTTTACTTTGTTGTGTAGCAACGTGGCCGAATGGTTATGGAGTTGGACCCAAAATCTAAAGGTAGTGGGTCCGATTCCCGGCCACAGTCGTGTTGTAAGTGCCTTGAGACAGCACGTTATTCACAATTTCCTCAGTCCATTCATCTGTATAACGGGTACCTGACTATAGGCGCGGAAAATTAAATCAGAATGCTAATGAGCAGCGCCTGTACATTGCAACGGCATTGTGAGCTCCTCAGGAAGTGGAGAAAATCCTAGAGTGATCAGGCCTACCGGGAGGATAATAGTGTGAAGTCACATGAGCAGGTACTAGCCTGGATACGAGACTCAGAAACCGTATTATTATTATTGTTGTTGGTGTGTTGTTGTTATTGTTCTTGTTTTGCTGTTGTTGTTGTTGTTGTTGTGTTAAGAAAGTCTCTTGATCCTCATTTTGTTCAGGTACAAATAAATACCTGAGTTCAGAGCTGCGGTATCAAGAGCGTTGCACCACGGCGACTTATGATGACTTTGATGCGTATTCCATATGTAATATTATGAATATATATGTAAGTAAGATCTGCACATAGAAGATGATGACTATGCACATGCTGTCCGCCGGCCGATCAGCTACCACTGGGCTGTAAAATTATACCGCCGCATCTAGCATTTTGCGAGGGGATGTGTCTACTGCCACATTCAAACAGAGCGAGCGAACCATAGAGTATATTCTATCACAGCAACAGTGAATATGACCCACATTCAACTATTTGTATTACGCTGTCTTTTTCAGTAAAACGGCAGCATATATGTCTTGAAGGATCCGTAAATTTCCGTTGACCTGAGCCAAACATGGCAGGTGTACATATTTTATCTGGATATGATTAAAAGCGAATCGAATTTTTTCCCATGACGATCGCTTATAATTATGAGGCAGAGTAAATAGTTTATGTGGAAATTTTTGAAACGACAGTAAAAGCGCCAAATAGTAAATGAAGAAAGAATGACATACATTAGTAAGAGAGAGAAAGAAAGAAGAGAGAGACAGAGAGAAAAACAGCAAGCGGGAAAGAAAGAAAGAAAGAAAGAAAGAAAGAAAGAAAGAAAGAAAGAAAGAAAGAAACAAAGAAAGAAAGGATGGGCGGATTAAATGACGAACAAGCAGATAAACAGACTGGCACATACGATGATAAACGGACAGGAAGAGAGATGGAGCTTGTTCGACGAACATACAATTAGCAAAATGTACAGAAGGAGACAGACAGACAGACAGACAGACAGACAGACAGACAGACAGACGGACGGATAGACAGACACAGAGGCAGAAAGGAACCCAGATCTTCATCAAACTATACAAATAATAACCTATTCCTCTATCTTGCAACTCATCGGGGGCATATGAGAAATTGCGGTTAAAAGAAGTTAACTTTAAAGTGGAAAAGAATTACAGAAGTAGGACTGTACGATATGAACAAAAAATGTTGCGATTAAGCGGAATATGCCATCAAGCGAGTTGCTATTACGCGGAGCCAAATGCGTCAACATGCTCATTTCATACATATTCAATTCCTAACTCACGCGGCAGGCCTCTTGCATAATCCTTACGTTAATTAACGCACTGCGTTAACCATGGGAAACTCACAAAACATTAGTAGTTTTTGCTGTAGTTAACGCAGTAATGGTAATTAACATATGGATTACGCATACGGCCACTGCTCTCGATGGTTGGGCAGAACTGCGATCATATGAACGCAATTCATGACCTTAAGCTCAGTTCATGTGAACCTGATCTGAACTTGATAGCTATTTTAGACAAACTAATCTGGATTTGAAATGTGGTTATTTTGAGAACTTGATCTGAACTTTAATTTTCATCTAAATTTCAATTTATTTCACATCTACCTCGAAAATCAGGACCAAATGCCAATTTCCAAAAACCAAGGGGAGCTTCTCCCGATCTGAAAACTGCTAAATTTTTATGGAACTGAGCCAAAATTAATCTTGGGGCTTTTGAATTTGATCTGACTTGACATTTTTTGTTAACAACACTACATCTCTCGTCTCTCCCCCATGTCCGTAATGCTCATCAATCACTATGATCCGACCCAACTATGCAGTTTCTGGCCCAGCGCCCACGTCTCTTATAAAATACGTAATATCGATAGGCTATCTACTGTCGTACGGTAGATACAGGCCATTATATTCATTGAACCCACACTGATCAATATTGCTGATCTGGCCCTTTTCGTCTCTTACTTTAAGTACCTAATTACACTAGGACAGGTTTATAATTTTACAACTAGACAGACTAGTGTGGACGACTGTGGTAGAAAGTACCGCAAACGCCAATTGCGTTCAAGGCCCAGTTGAATCAGGGTGTGTAGGGGCGGATCCTGCAAAAAAAAAAAAAANGGGGGGGGGGGGGGGGGGGGGGTCCCACATTACTGACCCCTTCCTTAGTATCGCATAAACAAGAATAACGTGGAGCTGTAGACTTTATAATCATATACAAGAATTTCATCTACCCTTTGTCATATTCCATTCATAGGATTCATATTCAATATTCTACCCCTTTCATAATATTCATTTAAGTCAAAGATTATTTTTAGCTATGGAATGAACAGTGAAGGGTGAAAGTACTGTAATTTGTAGTAAGAGCACTAATTATAGAAAAATTGGGTGGGGATAGGGGGAAGCAGGGTANTCCTCGGAGCACTGAACAGAAGAAAGGTGTGAGGTACCCTTCTCTCTTTTTCCCTCCCTCTCTCCCCCATCTCTCTCAAACGGTTTCTCAGCTACCTCTCTTTATTTATATTTATTTTAAACATTCGAGATCTGTCCTAATTTTCGCGGTTTTAAGTACACCTTCTCACAATGAAAAAAAAAATGAGAAGTCAACACCCAAGGGTTAAAAAAGGACAAAAATGCTCAAAGGATATTCCCTCCCCCCTCCCTTCCTCCCTCCTTACGTATGAAATGCCTCGAAATTCTTTCTTTCTTAGGGATAACACAGATTTCAGATTTAGTCTAAAGGAGATGTCAATTTAAGGGTTACCTTAGTTCCTCATAACAGACAGCAAGGATCAACATACGTCACGCTCAATTTACTGAGAGTGTCAATGGCCAAAGGCGGATCCCTCTGGAGAAGGGGCAACACCTGCTCCCTCTTCATATAAAGCTATATATCTTCTCCCTTTCCTTCACACACACACACACACACACACACACACACACACACACACACACACACACACACACACANCACACACACACACACACACACTTCATCTCTCTTTCTCCTTCCTCTCTCTCTCACATTCATTCCCGCAGTTGGAGGGACCGCTTACGTGAAAAGGGTAAGGGGCGGCCAGGGTGGTTCACCACACCTCGCCTTTTCCAAGATCCGCCTCTGGAATCGATGTACATTATAAGGCAATAACCAAACATTTTGGAAATTTCATGGGTCACCTTTGCACTTCACAACAGGCAACAAAGACCATTGACAAACCCAAACTTACATCACGCTCCTTTTATTACGGAGTAAGTGTGCCAAAGGTTAAACATCTTACATTGGTCAGTGACTAATCTAGAAATTTTCCACTCGGAGAGCACTACCAACCTTCCCTCCCTTTAGAAATGACAGTCATTTTCCCTCCCCCTTTCTTCTCTCTCTCTCTCCCTCTCTTTCCCTCCCCCTCTCTCTCTCTCTCTCTCTCTCTCTCTCTCTCTCTCTCTCTCTCTCTCTTTCTCATACAACCGGAAATGACCGATCCCTTGGAGAGGAGAAGCCAGGCACTGCCAAAATGGCACCCACCCATCGCCTCCACGATCCTCCCCTGCAAATGACGTGGATATATAAAACAAAAAATATAACCACATAATTTCTGCCTCCAAGTACCTCGTAGGTAATATAAACTCTTTCTGTGTCAAAAATTATTACGATTTTGTTATAATTTCGTCGTCAGCATCGATTACTTAGAACTCGATTCAGTATCGAAGTGTATTGGACGATTCAAGAGTTCCAAGGTCTCGGTCGAATCGAAAGTATTTGAAGTATGAATATGCTTTCAGAGTACAAAGTTATCAAAATTGAAATATAATCGATACTTAGAGCTCGAGGGCCGAGTATCGTGACACCTAAGAATTCAGATACTGCCCCCTCCCCCCTCCCCNAATAAATAAATAAATAAATAAATAAATAAATAAATAAATAAATAAATAAATAAAAAGGAAAATATGAGAGTTGTTACATCGCCCTACTGACATACAGCAATCAAAAAGAGATAAAAATAATAGACTTCGGGCAATAATAATATTATACGTAGGTACCCTCAACACCAGTTTAATGCAATCGTTTTAATCTCGTTTTTCGCTTAGTCGCAACAGTTTCCAGCAGACAGAACAATGCACTTGTCGGTTATGAGCCAGGTTTACACGTGTATAATGTGTTTATGTGCTAAAATGTTGAAACTCTCCTAAGACTGAAATTGTACTATTTTAGTTTCATCAAAAATAACCAGGTTATCTCACTAGCTAGAGC
This sequence comes from Ellobium chinense, assembly GCA_033807755.1. Classification (NCBI taxonomy): domain Eukaryota; kingdom Metazoa; phylum Mollusca; class Gastropoda; order Ellobiida; family Ellobiidae; genus Ellobium; species Ellobium chinense. Next base: position 398,581 of record JAWQUT010000391.1, read on the forward strand.
AGATATAAATATTATGTCAAGGTGATCCTGATTCCTGTGGAGTTATGACACTCTTTGATATAATAATTATAAAGAATCGATCCTGCAAATTACAGCGGATATATGAAGGGCTTCATAGCAAAACGCATTATACATCATTCGGGGGTTGTGGCAAAACAGACCAGATTCAAAGCATATTTTTATGTGAAATGCGAAATTTAAGTCTTAAATAATACAGATCAAATGTCCTTCTATGGAATGGAAATATACATGTATACTAAATACTCCTACTGCTACATGAAGTATGTAGAATAAGCTAAAAATTCACATTGGTGGATAACGCGTTTTGCCATGAAACCCTTCATATGCAGTGTGACGGTCCGGATAATGTACTATTGCTTAATGATGCGCGAAGAAAGAAAGCAACTTGGAGTGAAGTTTAAAATACATACGTTCATTATCTAGTATCTATAAATATGACTTCTGTGCGTAGATCTTTATCATTATCTGTATCGTCCGCTGTTCATTTGTCACTATATATACTCTGCTGTTCGTCCACGTAGTCTACCGCAGCTGTGGTCTGTGTTAAACATGTAAACTTGTTAAGAAAAGGTTAGGGTTAGGAGCAAGGTTAGATTACCCGGATATAGTTCTAAGACTTTTCCAAGGATGCTTTCTTCTCTATAGCCCTGCCACTAGTATTTATCCAATCACAATGTTGCAGAGGCTCAAGAGTATAACAAATGTATAAAAGACACTGGCAAACTGAGCAAACGAAACAATGCCACCTAATCGCAACATCCGCATAATCGCAACTTTATCGACTTTTCCATACAATTGCAGGTAAGTGGAGTCGTATGTGTGTCTATCAATAATATAATATATTGTACATAATATAATTAATTTGTAGCTAATTTTATTTTTCGTGACTGTTGTTTTTTGGATGCTTTTATTGACCATTTGTTAGCTCTACACATTTACGATTGGCATATAAATCTGTTTTCTTGCCCTATGGACATTATCAATAAAAAAAGAGGTGAAAAGATTAGATCATACGAGAAATATTACACTCGACCCCCCTTAACTGCAATCCAGTGAAATGTACATGTTGTTGTTTTTTTCGGATAATATAAAATCATTTAATAATTGCAACCCCTTTTAATCACAACCTCTTTTATGCTTTCTGGGTGTTACGTTTAAAAAGAGTTGATTGTAAATTTATTTCCTGGTCGTATTCGTTTCTGGGTAGGAAACATTTAGGAAAGATCTACGTTGCAACAATAAAACACCGTCTAATCGCAATTTGGTTCCGGTATTTTCGGTATTTTATCTCGCCATATCTGCAGTATAATGAAAACATTTTGTTTAGGTATTTTACGATGTTTTGTCTTGAGGAACATGGAAAAAAAAAGTTTTGATTAAGAGGGACTCCGAGAAATCCAGTGACTTTCAAAGCAGAAAATAAAAAATAAAAAAAGTTAGGTTTTTTTTCTGTTACTGTTGGCTTGAAAATGTTAGTATGCGATGAAGTTGCGATTAGCCATGCTGCGATGAAGCATATAGTCATCTAACAGTGAATAAGTGTATATAGATTCAGAAAAAATTACTATACCTGCAGAGCGACTTGGTGTCAAGAAAAAGTTCATTCTGTGCGGTTTTGCTATTTTCCCGTGAATTTATACACCTTGTGAGTCACTGTGGCAGAGAAATGTGTTACCATTTCCTGGAACAACAGGCACAGCTAAACGAAATGGGAATTCCCCTAATATTGCTTATTCTTGGTAAGCGCAAATCGCTTGGTCACCATATTAGTAAGAAAACAACAAAAAACGCCGCGATAATCCTGCTGACCCTTTATGGGAAATTTCAAGTTCTAGTAAATCTGAGCTGTTTACATGAGGAAGAAAAAAAAAGGGTATAGAGCTAAGCTTACGTCACGGACCTAACCCTGGATCTTCCAGTTAAATAAAAAAAAAAAAACTGCGCCGATACCATTTTACTTCTCTGTCAAAATGACTCGCAGTCTGTCGTTCGTTTGTTGTCTTCACTAGAGACTAATTACAGGAAGTACATTTCGAAATAATTACTTCTTCTTCTTCACCTTCTTTTTGTGAGGGGCGGACGGGGGAGCTCAGGTTCTTTCTGAAGACAAGACATTCTTACTGTGGCCCCTTAAATTCTGTATTCCAAAATTACTGTCAATATCTCATAAAGATTAAAGGAGAATGGGTGAATAGACCAATAAAGGAGTGTATGGAGCAAAATACTGAGTTTATGAGCACAATAAATGACGTCAGTNTAAGATTAAAGAACTTTTCAGAAGAATATCAAGGAATACATTTGAAAAAAAAATATCTAGATTCATATGATTAAAGGGAACTACAATTAAAAAACTCGGCTTTGTATATTAGCTGGCTGATATTTTTTTTCTTTTTTTCCCCTCGTGGCACGCTCGAGCTTCACTCTTGTGTTTCTTGGAACTGAAAACTATACTTATTTGAAGAGTTTTGTACTTTTATTGCCTAAAATAAATCGTTTTTGTCGTGTTTGTCTCAACATTTGTTAACTGTTATTTTGAAGTCCAAATACACAGCGTCCAGTATGGTGTGGACAGGAGTAATAAACTCAATCAAACTTATTAAACTTTACTTTTCAACAGTGTTGTCACTCTCAGACTTAACGAAAAGCCATTTTCCCCAAAGTAGCGAAAAAGTCACCTTTCATAAGTTGTTGATAAAAATCATGAAATTTAGGTAACGTGGGCAAAGTGTCTGGTCTTCTATTTGACAAGAAAAGTATAGGATTGTTTTCCATGAAATTAACTTGAACATCGTGCGTTAGAAAATATTTCGGAAAAGAAAAACATTTTCACTGAAGAAGAAATGACATGACCGGAGTCAGGAGTGGCAACACCGCTGCTTACTAATCCTCTAACTCAAAAAAAAAAAAAATCTGAAGTTCAATAGGCCTTCCTCTGTTTTCACTTGGTAAACATGCCAGATTTTCCAAGAAGTGCATTCATTATTGAGGAAAGGTGGTTCCTTCGAAGCCAAAACAAACTGCGTATTTGTTTACACTGAATAGATATTGCTAAGGCACACGTGCCAACACGACTTATTATATTAATCCCAACGACGCTAAAGAACCTTTAATAAATCATCACGTCTTGCACAATAATTTGACTCTTCCCAAGATAATGTGTAACAGCTTTAAAAAAAAATATCAGACTGGGTCATATTCCTCCCCCTTAATGATAAATTTTAAAAATTAATTGGAATATACCCAGTACTTTCCATCCATTTACAATGAGACTGATAACAGATTTGCACGCTACATACAGACTACAATACATTAACCCTTTGAGTCCCAAGAGCAGAAGCACAGTACTAAGATATATGAAGATTATTTTCACATATTGACATGTAATAAGTAAATGTGCTTAACTAAACATAAACCTGGAGAAATCTGACTGTTACGTACATTTCTTTAGGGAATGATCAGCGATATAGATCTGGCCTGTCAAAAAAACAAGAACGGACACTCCAAGCTTGTGTGCCACATTTGGTACTGTGGGTCCTACAGAGTTAAAGCATGCGGCTTGGAGGAAAATAACCCTCCCGGGCTATATTATCAATACAATGTACCAGCGGGAGTCTTAACAATGCAGTGTGGTAGACAATACTGCGGTTTAGCCCAGTCCAGTCTGACAACAAGTGGTCTCTACAATAAGGTACTCGACTGTACTTGAGAACCAGGAACTGAGGGTTAGAGAGCTCCAGAGAGGATTAGACCAAACCAATATTTTCACCAGGTCATGCGAGGTAGGAGAGACATTCCCCTATTGAAAAAAAAAATCTGAGAGGGAGGGGGACTTTTAATGTTTAGAGGGATTTAGATTTTTCTCATGTAATACAAACTTTTGGAATGTATGAAAACAAGAGGGAGATCCGCCCGCGGTCAATGTGGAGTAGGGTTTTGAAATTTAAGAGGCGTGTGGCACAATCATGCTATGTGGAGAGAAATAATCGCCAGACTTTTAGACAAACAAAAAAAAAAAATCTGTAAATTATGTCAAGATCTTGAATTCACTGGGTAGATTACAGTAGAAAGACACATACTATTATGTCCCATCATAAATCTACATTACTCTTTTGCGTTGACGTAGGGGCAACAGCCCTATAACTCAGGAATTAATAATATTAATTATTAAGCCCGTTTGCATAATTGTTGCATCACACATTATGAAATAATAATGATCATAGTAATAATAATAGTAATTACAACAATGAGATTTATTAGTCTCATTCTCAGGTAATGCCCATCCACTCGATTTCACATTATTACCCCCAGGGGGGCACATCAGTCTGTAACTTTCTCAACTCCATATAAAGAATACAATGCCAGTGCCAGTTCATAAAACCCTGATCACTGACTTCACTGCCTAGTACCAGGTATCCAATTATTTTATCAATTTTTGTAAGAGACGAGAGGAGTGAAGGATATATGAATAATCTCAAGGGACTTCCAACATGATCAGTGTGCATGAATGTGAGTTAGTCTGAGTATTGTATTGTAATGAGTTATGTACTACTATGTTTAGACTTTAGACTATTTGATTATTTATTATTTACTCTCATGTACCACAGCCAACGCAATTTTCCTTTCTAAGGATAATATAGTCATTCTTATCTTATCTTATCTTATCATGGTGGGAATTGAACCCACGTTCTTTTTATCTTGTGTCTGACGCAATGACTAAACCATTCAGTCAAATTATGACCATGGGATACAATGGGAGGACACTGTCTAGAGACTATCCAAAGATATGTTGGGGCATTTCTTTCCTGACCGTAACCCTCAAACTAGGGTAACGGTAACGGCCCAAACTAGGACCGAAACTTGCACTCCCGCAGCCGGGGAGGGGGGAGGAGGAGGGGGAGATGTCAAGGACTCTCAAGGAAAGGAGGAGAAATGCTGGACCAGTCAGAAAAATGGTTAATAAATGAGAGTGTCGCCTCTCTTCCCCCCTCCCCCCCTCCCACAATAACCACAATACTTGATCTGGAGGGAGAAGGGACGAGGTAATTACAATGCTGCACCAAACCCTAACCCTAACGCACTAAGCATGTTGCTCACTTTAACACCGGAACACATACAGTTGTACACACACTGTGAGCGTTCTTCGAATTTTCCATTTATTGAGCAAGATGGCACGCACACGATAAGTAAAAGTAGCCTATGTAGATCTAAATCTAGACTAGACTAGATATTATAATATAGACTTTAGGCCGGTTTGTTTTCATTCTGACCTGGATTTTCGACTCGTCCATTCCTACAAATGGCCCAAACGTCTTCAGCTATTTAAATCAACAACAAAAGCAGCGGCAGACTGACCACTGGCGAAAACATAATAAGAAGGATTAGCAAAACTCGCTTACCTGTCACTGTTAGTGGCACAACAGTACAATCTCGTTCATCTGTCGTCTGCTTCTGATTCTGTCTGACACGCGATAGCCGGTAGTCTACGCAAGTACTGTACTTGAAGAAATCGGAAAATTATTGACCTCTCGGCCAGGGGTCAAGTCATGAGTATGGTGTACGGTTTGTGTTAGAATCACAGTTTTGGCTGAATATATCAAAAGTGATCAGATGAGTCCCTTAGCGCGTTGATTATTTTGAAGGTATTTTTAAATGGGATTTCTGGGACGGATCGCCTTACCCTGAAATAGGACCGCAGTCTAAGGGGATAAAAATTACACCAACCATGAAGACAAAGAAGAATATTATAAACAAAAGGAGTCGCACCGTCGCGGGCGTCGTGCAGGCAGACCTTTTCCAAGAAATCACAAATATTGTTGTTAAAGAGAATCATACTTTTCTCCGCATAACGTCATCGTGTGAGGGAAAGACCAGAGAAAAAACGTAAATTTCTTGAAATTCTGCTGGGGAATACCGTGTTCCTGGAAGGACAAGATAGAATTTTCCCTACTAATACTACTATGAAGACGTTGTTTCTCGAAAGTTCAGAGGCTTTATCCGATGCAAACGGGTAGTGTATGTGTAACTGGATGGCAAGGCATATTCTTTATTCCTATTTTTTTGTTCAGAGGGTTGGGAGTGGGGGGTTGGCAGGGCCGTCTTACCCGCAGGGCACTATGGGCAGTAGCCCAGGGCCCCGGGCTCTGGGGGGCCCCGGGCTCTATGAGCCNTTTTAACAAATTACTGTATAATTTAATTTTTTGAGAGGGAGGCCTGAAAACCCTACCCTAAAAAGTTTCACGTCCCTACCGGTAATCGAACCCAGAGTCTTTCAGCTTGCAAGTCTGAAAGGTGCCACACCGCAGTTTAGCGGGGTTGACCTTTAAACTGAATATTGTTCCCTAATTTCCACGTGCGAGCCTAGTGTTCACATGTTACCCTAATACTTTTCCCGACTTCTCACGTATTGTCCATTAAATCACTCGTGACCATAAGGAAGTTGGTAGTGTGGGCGAGAGCCAGGACATGACTGGGAGGGGGGAAGGGGAGGTGAAAGGGGTCGGGGAAGGTGCGGAGTGGGTGGGAAGGGACGTTATCCACTAAAAATCCAATGGCAGATCTAAAGGTTACAGGCCTGTAATTGTACTTTCACTTTGTGGTCCTAGAACTTAGGGGGTATATTTCATCTCCCCTTTTCCCTCTTTTGGCATGCCCTGCTTCCAGTAATAAGGGCTCCAGGGGGGAAATTTTGATATCATGGGAATCTATCTGTGTCCATTTTACTTTATTTTACCAGGCACTATTTAGTCCTGGGCTGGAACTGCCAGGACAAGGGTGTGCTCAGGCGGAAGAGAGGGGGTTTGGCATTGACCAGTGAAAAATGTAGGGTCTGTTTACAAATAGCAACCAAACTCAAAATTTCAATGGGCTTGCTAGGGTTGGGTAAGTCTTAAAATTTGGGCCATATAATGAGCTTCAATCTGGTATGGGTCTGGGTGAAAGCTAAAACTTTGGGTTCAGAGGGCAGCTCAGAATGTTAATATAGCCCATAGAGGAAAAAAGGGTCCGATCCTGTTACAGGTCTGTAACCTAAATAGTAACAACAGATAGTGAAGCTGCCGCCCGACGTCTTGAGACGACACGGTCAGACCGTCTACGATAGTGCGTGGTCTATCTATTCTGACCGTCGGGCGCAAAGGAGGACATTTCAGCTACATTTCCTCTGCATAGTTGTGTCCGTTTACCCGTGAACTGTTTATACCGCAAGAACTTAACTTCTTCGAACGAACGTCGAAGGCGGCATTGTGACTTGTTTACAAGAAAGTCTTCAAGATGGATGATGAAAAACTTATTCTAACGTACAGCAAAGATCAACTATTTTTGACAAACGAGAAAAATTACATCACAACATTGTTAAATATGCGTTTGACGATGTCTTTGCATGATGTGGACCCCAAATCATCTATAAGGGTATTTTTTATGTCTTCTCCTTAACAACAAGAACAAGAACAACAACAACAACAACAACAACAACAACAACAACAACAACAACAACAACTTTCTTCTTCTGCTACACGCCATGTTTGTAGTGGTATCTTACTATCGGTTTCCGGCGTTAGCATGGGCGGCGCGCCCGACAGAAAACGTCGGGTCCAATCTGATCGTCGGATTCCGGCGTTAGTATAGTTTTACCCTTAATCTCCTCGGCCCACTGAAGTATTGTTCTTTTCCTGTGGTAAGAGCTTCAGTTGGTTTTCCCCCAATAAATATTTTTTTATGCATAGTCATGATTTACTTGTCTATATTCAGCTCCCAGGTTGTTTTGTTGTTGGTTTTTTTTGCGAGTCTGCGAATGCCCAGATATCGTAGCAGAAATAAGATAAGGATTTTGATAATAAAAAAAAAAAAAGTATATTCAAACAGAACCATTCAATTTTCTCAGAAGCAAGTTTGACTTTTGTTGGAAGCCGTTAGAGTTGGTCCCTCTTTCCACGAAGACAGTTCTATTCACAGAAAACTGTAAAAGTGTATAGACTACACGTCCTCTGTCGCACATCAGCTAAGAACTAACAACATACAGTGACGGCATCTTCCTCGCACATAGCTGAGTACTAACCATGCGATAGGATGCCCTGCATAAGTCCTTTACAACTGAAGACTTAGTTTTCCTCAAAAACTCGGATTTCGTCCTAAGCCAGTCCAACTTTCTCAACCTTTATGTTATAAACTATTCTTGGAAATTGTACAGTTGTGTGTGTGCGTGCGTGCGTGCGTGCGTGCGTGCGTGCGTGCGTGCGTGCGGGGGGCTGAAAATATATGTGTATGTGACTATATCTGACTATGTGCATTCCAATAACTGTGCCGACATAGGTAAGTGGATAAAGAAATGAATAAAGACGAGGAATTCCGAATGAGACTCATACCTGCTGCTCCCGTCTCGACAGACATTAGGTTTAGGGACTCTGCAGACACTAGGGTTAGGGACTCACTTCGACTGATGCCTCTGTCTCGATGGGCATTAGAGTTAGGGTTAAGGATAAAATTTGGGTTAGGAGGTAGGGTTAAGGATAGCGTTTAGGTTATATTAGTGGACATGAGTTTTAGTTGGGGGTGTGTATCTCATTCGGAATTCCTTCCAAAGAAAGAAAGAAAGAAAGAAAGAAAGAAAGAAATAGTTTTTGTATCATAGTTTTTGTGTCATAGTTCTAGGTTATTTGAAAACTGTCTTTAGTGAGTCAAATATTCTACACCAACAGCTCTACTTGTTCAGTGATGAAATTGTCAACCTGATTGGCCCACATGATAATAATAATAATAATAATAATAAAAGTACCAAAACTAATAGTAATAATAATGATAATAATAATAATATAAAGATGATGATGATGATAATATTACTAATAATACATTACATTTATAGAGGCTCACTCCCATGATAGGTTCTGAGTGCCTACTACATTGACATATCTACAAATTCATCCTCTCAACAATCACTCTGTCTGTCTGTCTGTCTGTCTGTCTGTCTCTCTGTCTGTCTGTCTGTCTGTCTGTCTGTCTGTCTGTCTGTCTGTCTGTCTCTCTCTCTCTCTCT
>JAWQUT010000391.1:412077-427726 GCA_033807755.1 Ellobium chinense
TTTTTTTATTGCCATTGATCTACTCATTTGCTCTAAACGTCTACTAGGAAACGCTATTATGCGCTGTGCTTTTCATTCTGAGTCGGAGTGACCGTTCGATGGGAAAACGGAATATTCCATTGAAAGGAAAATATTCAGACAAAAAAAACAAACAACCGGAGGTCAGGAAAATAATCAGGAGAAGTACCTGGAAGATGGGAAATAACTGAGCTTTTTTTCTGGTGAAAGAAATTTGATGGTTTTCTCCCCTTAGAGAAAGTTGTTTACTCCTTCTCCCAAACGCTAAAATCGGAAACCAGAATTAGAGCTTAGGGCCAGCCAAGCTTGCACTATATTTGCGGATACATTAGGCTTTTCGCTACTATAATTTGTATTGTTTAAAAGACATAATGTTTTATATACGAAACTAACACGAGTCATTAACGACATAGCTTTTCTTCTCGGCCAGTCAAAATCTAAGGTAAAGAACGAACGAAACACGAAACACCAACGACCGACAGGTGTTTGAGGAAGTGTCAGCGTTGCTTGACTCCAGCATTCAGAAACCTGTTAAGTTTAGAAGGTATATTTTCATAGTATCACTGCAGCGTCTGGTGAATGTAGTGGGTATTTTTTGTGTGGCCTCAGTCTTAGTCTTAGCCTCAGTTCTTTGTTAAATGCGGCCATCGGCACCTTCTCTGATCATTTAAATTCTAGTCATTCTGTTACACAGTGACTCACGGCGTTACCCACAGAACAGTTTTTAATTAGATTTACATAGTCTAGTTGAGTCAAGACGTTTAAAAAATTTTCACGAGTTAGATCTAAGTTGCATGAAAATATTGCATAATGATAAATATAGCCTATGGGTTGCTAAAAATTTCTGGATCAATCATCTAGTCTAATTATTTTACTGTTATCTCACTTCACTACTTTGAGCCATTGCCATTGAATGATTTTCCCTGTCGCCAGAGTCCATAGTGAAAATGAAAGTGGGCTCTCAAATATTTGGTTTAGTAAGTTTGATCAAAAAGTACACAACGAAATGTCCATAGATTTATAGCCTACCTTAGACAGCTGAGACAGATGTGTTGATAAAACAGTAAATATGAGTTGTGACAGGTAATATTGTGAATTGTGTCATGACTAAAGAGACAGTTCACAGTTGATATTCCTGCTGCTCCATGTTATGCACTAAAATTAATCCTAGTCATTGCAGATTTTCCTAGGCTTACAAATGGAAGTCTGACAACAACCAATAGGAATGTAAAGATTAACTTGCTCCGCTGTGAAGTTAGTGTCCCCATTTTGAAGTGATTCACTGGTTGCATGCTCATCTTGCAAGCTGACACCCTGATAGAGACAGGAAATTCTGAGAGTTGGTGAACTTTTGGTCTTCTTCTTAAAGCAGATTTTTTAAAAGTGTTTATGTAACCTACACTCGAGTGGCACACTTTCCAGATAGTTGAGGCTCACAATCTTCCATCTTATAAGAATCTTAATGAATGATATGCCTTACCACTCAGCCTAAACTGTATAAAATTTATAAGGTGAGAATAAATTTTATGCTTTTTGTTTTTCTCACAGATTCACTAAATCAGAAACAAACGATGGCTGGGCGGGGTCGAGCCAGAGGCAGAGCTAGAGGCATTCTTGATGTTGATCTATCAAAGCCAGGAGGCTTGGCATCAAAAAATGATGACGATGATGATGATGGCAGCGAAACAGTATGATATGAATGAATGATTCAGTGTTTTCTCCAGACTTCAAGATTGCATGATTTATCTCTTTCACTTTTAAATTCACTGGTTATTTTCATTGTTTTCAAGTTTTAGCTAATTAGTTGTAGGCTGTTTGTTTTCAGTATGTATATTGAAATATCTTTTTAGAAAGGAATGAAAGTGAATCACCTTCCTGTTTTGAATTCAAGGAAATTGCACCAATGTTAAATTGAGTGCTTAGTTTCACTTTCAGTTTCAGTTTACCTTAAAGTTTAAAGGAAGAAAACATGATTAACCAGATTTCTTGCAGCCTACCAGAATGTGGCTTATGTCGAAAAACTTTGAATTGAGATATACTGGGATCTAGAGTTGATTGAAACCATTTGCTATCAGATTTTTCTCTGAGGGAATAGAAAGTAGAATCTTCTGCACCATAAAATATTGATCTCATTTAGGGAAGGTCAGTGGCTGCAAGTAAAGTGATAAATTTGATTTATATGTAATGTAAACTCATTCTTAAACCTCGATTTCCTCCAAACTTTTTGATTGCCTGGGGCTGACCTTCTGCCATTTTGAAAACTAGACCTAGATCTCGACTCTGTAAAATGTGAGGACAAAAGATTTTTATTTTCACCGGATGAAAATACCCATGTTAGGCTTTCACACTGAACCATAACCTTTTTAGTGAGTTACACTTCATTTTGACTATCTGTAATACATATCATTTCGTCACAGGACTTTTTAATGAGAAGTAATTTTATGTAATCAAATTCTCATCCCACTGCACCAGGATCTTGTTTGATCTGTTTACCACTGCTACTCACATCTTTCTAACAGTTTTGCAAGGATGAATCCTTGAAATTATGACTAATAAATCTCCTGTTGAAATGAGCCTTAATTACCTTTATAAATCTGACTGGCACCTGTTTATTTATTCTGGAATAGGGCAGTAGGACCTGTTGTGAATTTATAAGTGGGTGAGGGGCCTGGTGAGGCAGAACAGATGACATTCTTCGTAGGAAGATGGAGTCCAGCTCAAGATATTTCAGTCTTTTAACACTCTTCTTAACACCGTATGGAATCTTGGCTACTTTGGTCAAGAATTCCAGCACTCACCATCCATTCTGAATAATAAAACTTTGCATTGATTCTTGACTCTGATTAATTGCAACTGTTTTGGAGTACAGCATAAAAAAAATGGTGGTGTACTCTCTTTTCAATGTACTGTGCATTTTGAAGATTGTTGTAGTTTTGTGAAAAGTGATAATAAGTACATCACGATCAAGTGGAGTCAGATGTAACATATTATAGTTACATGAATATCTTGTCAGGTCGAAAATTCAGAGCACACTTTCTTGATCAATGATAAGAAGTGGTTTTTATTTTGCAGGTTCCCGAAAGCAATCATTCCAGCGATGTTAAGAATACCTCAGGAAGTAATGACATAGGTGATGGTCTGGCAGCGAGCAACGGTGGCAATGGAAACAGCAGCGGAAGTAGGCAGGCAACCCTGTCCTTAAATGACATAAAGTCTATTCTAGAAGATTCCAGAACATATAATGAACAGAATGATGTGAAGCACGTTCTCTTGTGTGCCAGGAATTATGTCAGAACTGAAGATGATGTTAAGACGCTTGCATCACTTATTTATAACAAGTAAGTTATGCCATAGAGTAGTGCAGTGCATCTTTAGGTTGTGAGATTTGAATTTAGATGTAATTTAAAGAAAGATTTCTCTCTGCAGTCCAAGGTGCTGCTTTTTTTTCCTAAAAGGTATTTCCATTTTTGTTTCATTTTTCTTCCGTCATTTCATTCCTCCTTCCTGCTCTCTTTTTGTTCATCATTTCCTTCTTCCTTCACACCTCTCTGACTTTTAGTACTTTACCATTTTTATAACCACTTGCTTAGGATCGTTTGAAAAATGAAATTGGTTGAAACAATCATTGATGCAAAAGTTCATTGCTTCCAGTCTAATTTAAATACATAGTTCCTGCAAAATTGACTACCATTCTATAAAAATTACCAGAATTTGTACATATTTCTCTGCATTTTCTTGAAGAAAAGAGGGAACTGGATTCTCGGGTTTATTTGCGGGTGATTTTTTTTTATTCAACTCAACCATCTATTTCAAGACATAAAAATTTTGATTTCTCTGTTAAAAAATATACAACAATCTTCACTGATTTATTTGGACAAAATTTGCCAACACATATAACCTTCTTTAGTATGATGAAAAATAAAATCACTGACATAATGAGACCATAGTCTATTTGGTGATCACTATAATCAGGACAGCTGCATTGAAAAGATTAGTGACAGAAATGTGACATTTTTTCTTTCAGATGTCTTGAGGATGCATCATTAGCCAAGAGAGGGTCGGAAATCTGTGATGGATTGACAAGCATAGAAATCGGGAATACCAAGTTTAGGAACTGTCTGCTTGGTCTTGTTCAGACTGATTATAAAGGTGAGAAAATAGCTGGTACCAAAAACACACATCAGAAGGGTGAGAAAGGAAATTGTGAAGTTCTTGTTGAAAATCTTAACCCTCGTGATGCTGTGATAGTATATATACTACCGTGCGCTCGCTGCTGTTCAGTGTGGCAATAGTAGATGTATATATACGTATTGCTCAACCAACTCGACCTGCGGCGATCATATTTATGCAGCTGTGTATCCTGGCACCGGGTGCTAACCGTCAGGCAGTATGGGCTGATCCGCTATAACATTGGTAAAACTAGGTCAACAGCCAGCGAGCTGCATAGCGCGTGGTCAGCTAGTGCTACTAGTGTTAACATATTAAGAGTCTGGAGCAAGGGCAAAGGTTTGGCATGACATCATTTGAACAAAGTACCTTACAATTTAATTATACTGTAACAATAATAATGAAGTTTATTAATCTTATTCAGGCCAGTGCTGCTTACATGATTGCACGTTGTCACTACTCAGCAGATTAGGTAACTCAGAGACATTGTGGGCTTCCTGGGAAGCATTCAGTGGTACTGCCATTTAAACTGATCACTAGTATGCTGACACAAGTCTTTCACTGCCTATAGCCAGATACCCATTTAACAGACAGTTTGACAAAGGAAATGTTAAGAAAGTGCTTCACTAAAGAATTTACATTACGATCATGGTAGAAAGTGAAAGCACAAGCTTCATATCCTGATAAATCCTGCCCCACCAATTTCATCAGATACTGACGTGTCAGGAGTTTTACATAACAACTTTATCCTCTACCTCTGATCTCTTTGCTCTATCATCCACAGCTAGGGCAGACCTCATTGCTCAAAACCTGACGAGATTTAATGGTTTTCTGGCATTCCTCTGTGAAATCTTTGACATCATGAGAACAACAACAAATGAGGTAAATCTTTAGTTTGAACTTTGCATGTGGTTGTCCCTTTGTGCTGCCAAGCTTTGCCACGTATCATTTGGATAATTTAGTCCACTGCCTGTAAGTAGTTACCAGTTTTAAGTCAAACAGATTGCAATATTTTGTTTGAGGAAAGTCTGAATGAAATGCTGTGCTAAGAAGTCAGCAATATGATAATGGTAGAAATGTAATATATAAGACTTCTGGTGGCAAATGCAACACCGCAATCAATGAGTGATTTTGCTTCACATTAGTTTGCGGGTTCAAATCCCTCCTGAGGTGGAAAAAAAAACCAAATCAACAGAAGGACACTTCGGAGTCATGACCCAAGTGTGGCCCAGCCCCTTTAGAGTGTCAGGAAGTCAAAGGGCCGAAACACTTGTTAGTATTAGTGTTAGACTTCTGTTGCCTCCTCTCCAAGTAAAAGAGTTGCCTATTTTTTTGTTTGTTAAGTTTTGAGTGAGGCATAGGCACACATAGACACACTGCTTGATAACTGATCACTACATAACTTGTTTTTAAAACAATTTCAATGAACCATGCACTGTCTTCTTACAGTGGTGGTGAAATCTGATGTTGGCTATCAAAAGGGCTAATGCTGCTTTTCCTACCAAAGTCACCTTTTTGCATTCTTGTGATCTACATGTCATCTACAACATTTTGAATGTCTGTAATAAAGTCACAGAAGTGAGTCAAGGAATTTGTTCACACAAGAAATAATACTTAAAACAGCACACTTGATTTTCTCATAAACAGTTTTGAAAAAGGTAAGCCACTTTGTCAAGAGATGTTAAGCATGTCTGTAATTCATATCAACTATTTTGCCCTTTTCACCTCCAGGTGTTCAAACCTCTTGTCACTCCAATCTACGACTGTTTTAACCTCGTCCTCGGGCCAGATGAGGGAGAAGATGCTCAAGATAAAGTTGGAGGTGGGGAGGTTGAAGTGAATGAAGATGCCTGTGAAAACCTTAGCATACAGGTAAGCTGAACATCGGGCATTTGAACTGCTTGACCAATAGCTGGCTGGTCCTGAGTGATGAAAATAATGCTAGACCAGATCTCTGGCAGATTAAAGTCTACATCCAAATGTATGCCTTTTTGATCACACAAAATTTGATTTGGTCTGGCAGACTAATGTTTAGAACCAAAGTGTGTCATATTGTCATGTCTTTTTGGTCAAACAAATCTGATTTGGTTTGGCAGGCTAATGTCTAGTTCCATATGTCATACTATTGATCTTTTTTGTCAGACAAAATGTGATTCTGTCAGGCAGAACATGGACGCTTACTAGACCAAACATCTGGCAGCTTCTTGACTATTCTTGACAAGTCAGACACATACTTCTCTAGTTTCACTGTGTTAGTCGAGTCCTAGAAAAAGTTTGTAGGGTAAAACCTCACAGCTTCAAACCTCGTGATCTCAAAGTCCCAGCCAATCTGATGCAAAGTTCCGGTCCCAAACGCTGTTTTACTATATTTCTACAAATTTAACTCCCAAGATCAATATGACTGGGAAGCAAATAGTACAGGGCGGTGTGTACACTGATGATGGTTACAACTCCCATTATCAAAATGAGAGAGACAGACAACACACTAAAGATGATAGGGTAGCTAATGCACCGAATTGCACCATAGACCTTAAATACCATGAAAAAGTTGAACCACTTTGAGCGAAATACCACATTCCAAACTAAATACAAATCCATAATATGTAAGTTGCTCATTTTACCCAACTAAAACATGGGCAGAAATATATTCTTAATCAGTCCTGAAAACAAGATTCACATCAGCAGAGGAGAGGAGAAAGACAGCCTCATAAGTCCTTCATTATACATAGACATTAAATGTATCCTAAGATCTTGAATACCATGCAGTGTTGAATTTTCAAGCAATCCCATGGAATTTGAGATTGCGAGATTCTACTATATTTGTTGTGGTGAAGCACAAGTGATGTGATTAAAACAACACACCACTTTGGACCATTCAGCAGAATATTTATTGGGTGACTCCCAAAATGTTTTATGAACATTTATTTTGAATGACTTTATGAGGTAGGGGAAGACATTCTCCCTCTTTAGAGGATTTTAGTTTTTTGAAGTAAAACAGACTTTGGAGTGCAGGAAATAAGGAGAAACTGGTGTGCTTATAATGTGTGTTTCGGAAGGGATTTTGAAATTTAAGGGGCAAATTGTATGATTGTGAAGTCTGGAGAAAACACTGCTTTGTTATGTGTTTCATTTTGTAATATCTTGAATTTACTTGCATGCCATGTACAGTTCTGTATTTGTATTATGAATGAGATGTATGATTTTGTACGGCATTGTAAACCAGTTTCTCTGTGGGGTCAATCATTTTTCTTTTTTCAAATGAACACTGAGTCTCATTCTCTTTCTCCATTTCTGTCTTCCAGTTGCAAGCAGTGGGCAGGTTACTGGAAGACAACAGTGAAGAACAGATGAAACAATTGATGAATAGAATAAGGACTTGTATTATCAACAGCAAGTAAGTCATCAAAGCTCAGACTAACCTCTGCAACCATGTTGAGGAGAAACAAAGAATGTTCAGTCAGAATTTTATACTATTTGTAGTGTTTGCTCACCATCTTCATCCTTTTCATGGCATAGTAAAATCAGTGATTCTTCTCAGCAGAAAGTGAGTATGTTTGAGCCAAGTTTTTCACTATTATTATAGAGTGGCCTTCGTTAGAAGATTATATCATGGTTCAGACTGATAAAAATATAAAAATAAAGGTTTTTTCCCCACTCTAATAATATGACCATTTAAGACTGTCAGTTCTAACATACACTGACCTACTATTTTTGTTTTTGTTTTGGAAGCTGATCTACCATTCTCATTTTATTTCATGATTTTTCTGAGAATTTTTATCACTGCATAGAGGTCTATTTCCCTCCATGGATCAAGGTTTTGAATCTAGTAATTATGACCCGAAGGAACCTACATCAGTTTAAACATACCGTCCTTTAAGGCCAGACTTTTACTCTTTTTGTTGGTACATATGTGACACTCCCGGCTGAATTATGAAGCTTTTGATGTACTTCGGGGATCTTTTGTTTCAAAGTAATTTCTACAAGAAGCCAAAGTGCTAACTCAGAGAAAGTTCTCCAGACATATATGCCTGTCTATGGAAGTTATCATAGTATTTTCTGACTCCTGATCTATGCAGCCAACACCTTAGTTTTACATAGAGGATCACATTGCTACCTGGAAGTAATACTGTTGTAAGTCCTTCAAGTCATTACTGGACTTACAACAGTATTAAACCTTGGCGGCAATATTTTTTGTCTGCAATCCACTTTTTTCATTACTTACTTCATTAGCCTTAATACTTCATGCTCACACATCACCATTATTTTGAAAACTGTTCCCAGGTGCTCACCTCGAGCTCGCTGTTGCCTGCTGGAAGTCGTGGAGTGCTATGCCCGGGGCTGGGAGGCAGCTAGCAACGACACCACAAGATATTACTGTGACATGGCAGTGGGGATCATATCTGGATTAGTTTTGTGAGAACAGCAGTGTGTGATTGTGAAGGCAAGAGTGGAAGTGGGTGAAAGGATGGGAAGTTTGAAAGATTGACTGAAGACAGGTGTGCTATGACAGGTATGCTACCTTGTAGAATGTAGCCTGATTGTTGAATATTAGAACTGTTTTGAGAACTCTTCGCTTTTAAGCATGTTTCTGCCATGCCGAGGTAAAACTCCATAAGTCTGCACATAAGAAAATAAGAGATCCTTTGATACAAATAAACCTGTTCTTCACCTGAAAGGACATGTCTTTTCTTCCAGACCATGGTCATGTTGTAACTGCCTTGGGAAAGCATTTCATTCACATTTTCCTCAGTTCACCCATCC
The DNA here is from genome assembly GCA_033807755.1 of Ellobium chinense. Taxonomy (NCBI): domain Eukaryota; kingdom Metazoa; phylum Mollusca; class Gastropoda; order Ellobiida; family Ellobiidae; genus Ellobium; species Ellobium chinense. Next base: position 421,024 of record JAWQUT010000391.1, read on the forward strand.
ATGAAATGGGTATCTGGCTATAGGCAGTGATGGAAGTCAAAATGCTTGTGGTCAGTTGTTGTAGATGTCAACAACACTGTATGCTCCCCAGGGAGTTGATAAAGCTCAAGAGTGATTAGGCCTGCTGGGATAATAATGGTGTGAAGTGGAATGAGTAGGCATTAACCTGGATATGAGACTTGCTAACATCATTATTATTGCTAAAAGTCTTTGAACTTATTAGTTTCCAGTTTGGTGTCAGGGTTGTAAAGTTGCATTCTGACAAAACCTAGAATCTCATTAGCCCTTATTGTATGTTAGACAGACTGATACACTCAAACTAGACACTGTGTCTGATGCGGGAGATGAATCAGTTCAATGATAGATACCCAAATGATCTACAAATATACCATGGTAACAAACTGGTCCTGCAGCTGAAATATATATCAGGGTGGTAACAATATGTAACTTGGTAGATGCTGCAAATTTGGCCTGCTGGTGCAGATGGATGTATGATGTTATGAAATGAAGATAACAATGTTTACATAGATAAAAATTTAAAAAAAAACTGATGTTGTTCTCCTATCTCGTATTCATTAAGTTGCCAGGTTTTACCAAGGCATGGCAGAAACCATGAAGGGAATTTTTAACTGTGCCTCTCAGGAGATAAGTTTTGTCATTTTATCACTGGGGGGAAGGGCTTTTCCTGTATAACTGGTCATGTTTACTTTTATGTATTGTCACATTGGTAGAATGATCCTGTTTCTACATTTTTAACAGATTTTTTTTACCTGGGTGGGGGAGGGGTGAAATGATTTTAGGCATTGTTTATATGCACACATTGAGTTAAAATATTAAAGCTACATGCCATGTACTTTTGTGGCTGCACCAGTGTTTGAATTTGGAACATATGTGACTATGCATTGAAAAATGAAATTTTTTGTATATTTTCCTCTTAAATTTGAAAATTCTTAGCCACAGGATTGTTGAAGTTAACGCATTGAAATTGTATAGTGTTTTAGAAAGTTCCAGTGGAAGTTGATTATTTTGTGTTGTCATGTGTGGATGACGCTGTGAGGATATATTGACAGTTTAGACTTGTCTTTCGTAATGAAAATGTCATTTCTGTGGAGAGAATGATAGATAATGCAGATCTGGACAGTGGAATTGGTTTACATCTGCCTCTGAGATAGTCAAGGTGCCGTTGGCTGAGTTGTGAACAATTTGTTTATAGTTGTAGCTTTTTATTTAGAGGGAGGCAGCTGACTTCAGTGTCAAATAGTTTATGTTTTTAGAATATTTTTATCTGCTGTCACATGATATGTTTTTTTTTCCATCTTGTTTCTAGAAGCTGTCTATTGTCACTCTTTAAGATCTCATTTTTAGACCTTTTTGCTGGGAAGATATATACTATGGAACCAGCCTTTATATTTGACAAATTGTCATGGAACATGAGTGTCCCTAATGTGCAGACACATTCAGTCATGATTTCTTTGAATCTGTTTTGGCCATTATTTTTAACACTGTTGATCATTGGTTGAGAAGGGGTGAAAGGAGACTGTTTTCAGTAACTCATCAAACATGGCAACAGAAATACTCGTTCATCCACACTTTGCATGTGAGTCATGTTTGATTGACAGGAAAGCTAAACAAACAATATAAAAGTGATATGCTTCATAAAGTATGTTTGAAACTACATTGGTGTTAAGCCAGTCATTAGTCAAATTGTCGTGATAATAGGATGGTATTCTGATTTCATATATCTACGTATTAAATCTTTTCTTGGCTAAATCAAGTAACAGGTATGATATGAAAGTGTGCTTTCATCATGTGAAAAAAAATTTTAAGTAGCATTATGCTAGCCCAAAACATTGTTGTTTGAAATGACAGGGGGTCATTGTATGCAACAGAACAAAAAAAATTCTAAGAAAATCATGACTGAAGGAGATATACCTCACAAAAACTAAAAATTTATTCTGAATTACAGACCATTTAATTTTGTTCATGAAATCAGTTTTCTTGTGTATAGAGATGATTTTACTCTCTTTCTCCACAACAAACAAAAATTTCATATTGGATGCCCCAATTCACCTTTAGAGCCCAAATATCTCTGTTTCTACTTTATTGACATCAGTAAAGGAATGGTATTGGTATACAACAAATTTTGTATTAAGTGGTTTAATTTAAATTTTTATGTTCTTAAGATCTTCAGCATATACAAAATTCTGATAATATCATCAGGATTGGTCTGAAATTTCAAGCAAAATTATGTTGAAACTTACATGATTGTTATTGTCGTCATTATCATCACTACCACTTTCATCATCAGCACCATCACTGTCATTGTGGGCCTGTCTTTTTCATCACAAAATTATAGGATGCTTTCTAGTGGTGCACATCATAGATCAAACCTCTAAAAACAAGCTGATTACAAATCGGACATTTATATGAATAAAGTAATTTTTAATGATGTATCTCACATTTCACCCATGCCATTTTGTTTTCACTTCTCTTCCAATAATAAAGAGTTTGATATTCCAGGAAATGAAAAATTGATAATTATCCAGACCTCAGTAGCTGGTAGACTGGATATAAATTTCTTCAACATCAGTATTTTACACGCTCAGTCAGTATAGATAAGGTACAACGGTAGTCAAGATAGATTCAACTTCTTGAGCAAAACCGCTTTAGAGCACAGAAGATGTTGAGATTATCTTTCTTTTGAAAACAAGTGAGAACTAAATGGGTACACAACGCAGAGGCGGACAGACAGAAAAGAATTGAAGGACGAGCAAGTTGGATCTGGGCACAAAGCAATGGTTAAATATTGAGGTGAACAGCACCAAGAAAGAGGTGGAGGCAATCAAAGCAAAGTAGGCCTGAAACTTGAAGAAATTATATAGGAAATAATAATATTCTATCGTTTGGAAATGCTCTTTGCAGAAGTTGTTAGTATGGGAATGTCAGATAAGCAAGTGCTTTAACTTACATGTATTTATATGTTCAGCCTCAAGATACCATGTTTGCTTTCATAGGTTCCTGCACTATTGTTTTGACCACAGGAGTGCCATCTTTACGCTTGGGATATAATTTTTCTCTGTCAGTTATATTTCTGTATGAATGTTGGTTTTTTTTTCTTTGGAATTATGTTTATCATTGTTCTGAATGAAATGGTTGTTGATGTTATGAAATATGGCTTGGTTTGTTGTGCACAAATTTTACAATGAAGCAGTAATAAAGTGAGTGACAACCGCAATGCATGTTGTTGACTGTCAGTGTTTAACTGGAAAATGGGAATGCATCACCTTTATTTTGGGAGATAGGGGGAAGGAGTAGAATTCACTGCTGTCACCTGCTGGCATTGTTATGTAGCACTACTCTCACAATGGATGTAGCACTACTCTCACAATGGATGTAGCACTACTCTCACAATGGATGCAATAGCACTGCTCTCACAATGGATGTAGCACTACTCTCACAATGGATGTGTAGCACTACTCTCACAATGGATTTAGAATATTTCCAATCATTTATGTGATGCTATGGTGGAATTTAATCTTCACTCCACTGTACTGGGTATGACAGTAAATCAGATTTGCTTGTCAGTGCTAGCCAAGCAAGGCTGCGGTTAAATTTTGCAGCCTGATGAGTGATGTTAGCTGGTCAGCCAGCAGACAACACGTGAAACAATTATTGTCAGTAACAATGGGTCACAAAGCCAGAGGGTGGCTGGACACAAGATGCTTTGCGCTACTAGAGTCCAAGGTTCTAAATAAAGCAAACAGAAACACCCACTTATATCAAAATCTCTTGGTTTTATTCAGAGATAGCTTGGCTTTGATGAGGACTTTTTCACTTACTGATGGGAGAAGAGAGTGGGTTTCACAGAAAATGTAAAACGTTAACACAATCAGTCTTCTGACTGGTTAAAATGATGAGTATGTTTGATGATTGTGTTGTTTATGATCTGCATTAACCATACTTTTAAACAAAACAAGACCCTTGAAGGGACTGGAAAAATTGTTCACATTGACTAGGTAGTCACTTGAGCAGAAGGTGTCAGTATTTTAATGTAGAGTATGTTATGTCAATTATACAACAGATGATATCGATAAACAAAACAATGATTAAGAGTGTAGAATCAGAGTACGAGAGGCGAGAAAACGGTAGATGCTTTTATCTATTAATCAAGGAAATGAGGCACAGAACAGGAAGAAAGCAAAGGAAAGCTGTTAAAACCAGCCATCTGGCTAGGATTTGAACCTGTGGCATCTTGATAGCAGATCAAGTGGTTTGGTGGTGAACAATGCTTTGACACATAATTAATGGTGGACATTCATCACAAACAATTAGATACACAACAATGTAGTGACGACCGCTTGATATGGTATATGATAATGTTATGTCATGTTATGCTATGTTTATGTTAGGCTATTGTGTTATAATGTTTGTTGTGCTGTGCTGCCCTGTCTTGTTTGTTGTGCTGTTATGTGTTTAGTTATACTGTGTTGTGTTGAGTTATGTTGTACTATGATATATTATGCTGTTTTGTGATGTGTTGTATTAGGTTGTTCTACATTAGATACATTACAGTACAGTATGTTGTTATGTTGTGTTGTGTTGGGGTGTGTTGTGTTGTGTTGTGTTGTGCTGTGCTGTATTATGTTATGTCTGAGAGTAGTAAAGCTGTCTGATAACGAGAGTTCAAACCTTATCACACGTCTATTTCTTCTGTTCTCAAAATGAAACTAGATGTGTTAAAACTAAATCCTAGAGCCTTTGTCACCTCTCAATCATCAGGGATGGCAGAATGAGAAAATTTTTCGAAACTAAAAATCAGATATGACTAAGAGTGCATCTTTACAAATAAATGAGTAGGCAGAATAACAAGCTTCTTCCATTTTGAACAGAGACTGGTATGTAGATCTCGATGTCAGAGGTAATCAGACTAGCTAATGGGGTTAGCAAAGGACGTGGCCCCGCCGCCAGGTGATCTTGCCTTGAAGATGATGAGGATGATGATAAAACCAATGACGAAACCACCAATGATCATTCCTATGGCCAAACCTGCCAGCGCTCCTGGTAGGATAGTGACAATGATTATGATTTTGATAATAATATGATGATGATGAAGAAGATGGTTGAATAGGATGGTAACTGATTGTGATAGTTATAATGATACCGAAGGTGTCAGAAATTACATCGGAGTGTACGATGCTTTTTAACACATTCCCTAAAATGGAAACTTCCTCAAACCTGTATTTATCTTTTTTTCATTATTTCTTCTCTTTTATTTCTCTGCATTAATGGATGGATGGAAGATACCTTGTTGTGTCACCCAACAAATGTAAATTATGTTATGTCAGTTATGTAACAGATGGTATAGATAAACAAAACAATGACTTAAGAGTGTAGAATCAGAGTATGAAAGGAGAGAGTGACACTAAATTTAGTTACAATGATTTTGCCTGTTAATCAAGGAAATGAGGAACAGAACAGAAAGAAGGCAAAGGAGAAATACTAAAATCTACTATCTGACTAGGATTCAAACCCAAGACATCTCAGTAACAGACCAAGTGCCTTAGTGGTGAACAATGCTTTGAAATATTATTAATAATAGACATGCATGACTAACAATAACATGATAATATGATGACTACATGATATAGTATACGATAATATTATGTAATTTTATGGTAAGTTTATGTTACGCTTTTGTGTTATAATATTTGTTGTGCTGTGCTACCCTGTCTTGTTCGTTGTGTTGTGATATAAGGTGTTGTGTTGTGTTTATGTTGTGTTGTATTTTATTGTACTGTGTTATGCTGCGTTGTTTTGCATTGGGCTGTGCTGTGTTGCATTGTGTTGTGCTGTGCTGTGCTGTGCTGTGCTGTGCTGTGTTTTGTTGTGTTTATGTTATGTTTGTGTTGTATTGTGTAGTGATGTCTTGTCTTGTCTTGTCTTGTCTTGTCTTGTCTTATGTTATGTTATGTTATGTTATGTTATGTTATGTTATGTTATGTTATGTTATGTTATGTTAAAGAGTGATGAAGCTGTCTATTAATGAGAGTTAAATGTGATAACACATCTATTTCTTCTGTTCTCAAACTAGAACCTGATGTGTTAAACTAGATTTAAGAGCCTTTGTCACCTCTCTGTCCTGGTACATCAAACTAGCTCATGGGATTAGAAAAGGACGTGGCCCCAGCGCCAGGTGATCTTGCCTTAAGGACGACGAAGATGATGATAAAACCGATGATGAAACCACCGATGATCATCCCAACGGCCAAACCTGCCAGGGCTCCTGGAACAACAACAACAACAATAATGATCTTGATAACGGGTATGATGATAATGATGGTTAAAAAGGGAGATAATATTACTTATGATAGTAAAATGATACCAACGGGTTAGAAATTATATTCAAGTATTCTATGCTCCAGTTTTCATTCCCGAATATGGAGACTTCCTGAAACCCCTATATTGTTTGCATTTGATTTTTTTTTTTTGTGTGGATTAATGAATGGATTATAGATGCTTCTCAATGTTGCCCAACAAATCCAAAGAAGGTGTGTTGAAATGTCTTTCCTAAACGCAATGGACTTATGAAGTGATCGAATTTATCTACGGAGGCATCTTGGAGTTAGTACAACATATCTTTTCGTTGATAGCCAGGGGAACACCATTTTGCCAAGGATGAGAGAGAGAGAGAGGGGGGGGGGGG
>JAWQUT010000391.1:459067-475375 GCA_033807755.1 Ellobium chinense
GGGGGGGGGGGGTCTGCCTTCTGAGCTATCACTAGTACCAACCAGCATCATCGATATCATTGTCATTAAAACTAAATTATATCATTACTCCCAGGTACGGCACAAAACTTTGTGAAAAATGTATAATGGAATTATTAAAAATAGTCAGCGTTTCCTGCTCAACACTTTTTCAAGATTGACAATAAATTCAGATAATATCTGAATAAGATGTATACGTGTGTACATAAGATGTACAAAGAAAGGCAATTGAATACGAGTCTGAGGGTCAGAAATTGAAATAACTTAGAAATAGAGCAATCATTATCACAGTCATCATTGCTCTCTTCTCTCCTCAGATCAATGCAATGTCACCCAGCTATCCACAAATGAAAACAGATTCATCTTTGGATACAAAAAATCACTAGGTCAAGGCCACGTACCCTCCGCTGATAATGTCCTACATTTGTTAGAGGTGCAACTTTTATATTTTTTTCTTCTTTGTTGTCGTAGATCATTAGAGTTTGTTTCGTTTCTTTCTCTTTGTTGCTTACAATGGGTCATTTCTTTAAAAAAAATTGACTCCCTTGAATTAGTTAGGTTAGGATCTGGACGTTCTGGTACATTTCGCATTTTCACTCTATCCCTGTTGCAACTTAAAGAATATTAACAGCAAATTTAATGTAGCATTTAATGGAAAAAAATTAACACCAGGATTTCCAAATGGATTTTGACCGAACTATGCACACATGCACACACTTCACACACATCTGCTGGATAAAGAGATAAGTCAACCCTTTGAAATTTGGTCATGTGCTTCTTTGCTATCATAGAGATGTTGTTTTCTTTTGCTACTTTATTGTTGAATTTTACATAATTTCTACTTTTCCAACTAGAAAACTTGGTGAAAACAATCACAGATTTTACATCCATTTAGATATATTTTTCTAAGCCCTTTTTAAGCCACATCAGGCAAATATATATCTGATATATCTTAATGTGGTATGTTTTATTAATACTAATGAGTGCTTTATTTATTAAGGTTTAGATGTTTGTCGAAACGGCTTTTGCTATTAACTATTGTTGTTATTTCTGCATTAGTTTACAATTTTATTCTTATATGCATCATCTGTGCCGTTGGGAATCCCGCTGCCTTTTGATTTTATTTGTGAGCAGTGCATGTGCGTTTCTAATGCACCTGTTGCTGTGACAAGATAATATCAGATTATTTTTTTTTTGTTCCACAACTTCCTCTTCTTCTTATGCTCTTCCACCACCACCACCACCACCACCAACAACAACAACAACAACAATAACCGACCTACCACTACCTACCAACATCACTACCACCATCATTGCCTCTACACCATCACCACTTACACCACCATCACTACTACCTACCACTGCCACTACCATCAACACCATAATCCACAGCCCAGCGAAGATACTCTTGAAAGGTTTGTTGGTCAAGAGCTTGTCCGTGGAATCCCTTGTAACGTGTGGTACACCTGCACCTACTGGAAGGATATGGAGGCAACCATGAACATATACTGGTACTTTTCAGGTGGGTTATTCCGTCATGTGTTGGTCTGTCACATGTAGTTCTGTCGTATGTTAGTCTGTCATGAGTTTCTCTGTCATATGTCATGTGTTATCTGTCATGAGTATTTCTGACTTATGTCATGTGTTATCTGTCACGAGTATTTCTGTCTATGGCAAATGTTGATCCGTCATGTATATTTCTCCATTTATTTCATGTCATTTCTTGCTCTGTTATGAGCATTTCTGTCAAGTCATCTGTTGTGCCTGTCATGAGTTTTCTGTCATATGTCGTATATAAGTTTGTCATGAGTATTTCTGTCATATTCTATGCCATGTTCAATCCGTCATATATATTTCTCTCATGTCATGTCTCGATTTGTTATGAGTATTTCTGTCATGTGTCATCTGTTGGTCTGTCAAGAGTATTCCTTTCATATATCATGTGTTGGTCTGTCATGAATATTTCTGTCATATGTTATGCTTAATCGTATCGTTTATTTGATTGCAATTTGTGACATACCCCTTTGTCTTTGTGATACTAGAGAAATCGATAATATATATATATACAGCGAAACCTCGATGTACCAAATATATCAGTATATCTTGCTATTAAGGGGGGAGGGGTGCGCCTTCTGAAAAGGGGGTCTCGGGGTTAAAATATCGAAATTGGGCTTTTGGTTTTTTTAGACACTTTGACCTCTTCTGCTATGAGAAAAATAACCTATGAGGCCAGAAACATCCGTTTTATGCCCTGAAAGGGCACCTCTAGATGGTCATCTTAGCCTTGTATAAACGCGCTATCAAAACTTCAATTGCGATTTTCTCAAAATGTTCTTTTTTTCCACTCTTTTCCCTAAGGCTTTCTTATTTCTAAACTGATTGACTTCAGATTTAATATATATATTTCCCACAACATAGGTTTTGATAAAATGCATCCATTTTGCTTGATTTTGGTCACGTTTTTGAAACGAAGTTGAATGTTGGGTGGAAAATTAAGAAAAATACACATCCATCAACACACATTATTTCAAAAATTTGTGACAGACATTGTATGAAAAATAAACAAAAAACAAATGCATTTTATCTTTTTTATAGAGCTACTATATAAGTTTACAAAATTTGAAATGATTACATTCAATACTCTAGGAGCCTTAGGCTTTTGAAAATAGCTAATTTTCAAGACACAAAATTCAAGATGGCGGCGTTGCTATGGCAACCGTATAGAAAACCCAAAAAAAATTTCACACTTTTCCCCTAATTTGACCATGCCGAATCTGAATTTCAAGCTTAAAAAGTCCCTAGTTCAAGCATTCACAATATCACTCCTAGGAGGCGCACCCTCCCCCCACCCCCCCTTAATTATGAATTTCACATGCATGGGATTCATTATTTTTCTATTCATTATTCGAGTGGACCTCAATATTAAATATATATCCATCTTAACTAAAAGTATACATTTTATGTACCAATGCATACTTTATATCCAGATTCTTGTGTATATTGTGTTCTTTTGGAGCAGCGTGGCTGAATGGTTGCGGCGTTGGACTCATCTAACGGTTGTGGGTTCGATTCTCGAACACAGTCATGATATACCGGCTCGGGAGAGCACTTCATTCATAATTGTTTCAGTCCACCCGTCTGTAAAATGGGTACCTAGCTATAGGCAATGAAAGATATTGTCAAAATGATAGTATATATGCAACACGCCTGTATATGGCAGCGGCATTATATACTCCCTAGGGAGTTGAGAAAGTTCTAGACGGACCTAGCCTGCTGGGGAAATAATAATGTGAAGTCGCATGAGCGAGCATCAGCCTGGAAACGAGACTTATAAAACGCATGATTATTATTAATTATTATTTTCATATTAATGTACCAGACATTGTACATCTTTGTTCTGTTTAGAGTCCCCCCCCCCCNCCCCCCCCTTTTCCCGCACCTCGATCAACCTCTTCATCATGCCTCTTCCTTCTCCAGACCCTGAGAAATGGACTCCAGCTGCCGGCGACGCTCTCAGCGTGCCAATAAGAGCCTGGGTCAAAGGTCGGCGTTTCGACACGCCCTCTTTTGGCCGGGACTTTGAACACAAGTATGAGTTCATACATTGGAAGAACAAGATCCTGAGGACGGGCTACTGGCAGGTCGGTGGGCGGAGCTTATCATGTAGGCTCAATAATTGTGAAAAAGGGGAGGGGTTAAATATGTGAATGAGTCACGTACACGCTCGCATGGGAGGCTGAGGACGGACTGTTGGCAGGTTGAAGGGCGGAGCTTCTGATGTAGGGTCAATGACTGTGAAAAAGGAGAGGGAATAAATATATGAATGAGTTACGTACGCTCTCGTGGGACGGGTTACTGGCAGGTGGGTGGGAGGAGCTTATGATCTAAACTGAATGACTATAAACAAAGGGAGGGGCTAGTTATATGAATGAGTCACATACGCTCGAGTGGGAGGTGATAATGAGTTCAGTATCATGTTACGAAATGGTATTCTAAATATATTCTTAAATCTCCTATCTTCTAAATACCTTCTTATCAACGATTGAGTTAAGAATAACGAAATTGCACTTTTAATACTTGAAATACTCTGATTACGATGAACATATTATAAAATATACAGCTGCATTATCAGCACCATCATCATTATTTGCAAAACATCACCATCACCATCATCATCATCACCGTCATCTTCATCATCATAATCATCATCATCACCATCATCATCATCATCATTTAATTATCTTTTTTAAAGCGAAGTTAAGAATTAAGAAATTCTATTGAAATATTCTGATCACAATAAAATTATAACATAAATGCGAATTTCCAAATCAAAAGTGATTCTTCATCAGGTTAAAGGGATACTGAAATGAAGTGTAGAAAGAGACGTAGGGTAAATAAACTTAAAAGCGTCCGCGGGGGTTGAAGTGTAAGAGCATGTGAGTAGGCTAAAAGTAGGTATCGTAGTACTATTTCATCATCATCATCATCATCATCATCATCATCATCATCAGCATCATTATCATCGCCGCCGTCGTCATTGTCATCATTATCTCTATAATCATCATCATCATCATAATCATTACAGTATTATTGTTCTCTTCTTGTTTCTGTTTTCGATAGTTTCCTGGAGGACTTAGTCTAGGTCCAAAAAACTGAAACTGTAAACTTTAATATGAACAGTTTGAGAGTTTCTTCTCTTTGAATTGTTTTTTTTTTAATCTGTACCATCATGATATTGCAGACTCCCAGGGGCGTATCCTGCCCTGGCCGCAAGAATACAAAGCCCTTCCCCAATCTCTCCTCGAGATTCAGCTTCACCCTGGAGCAGGTCAACAGTGACATAGGACTGGTCACGTTCACGAGGGTACGACGAGTCGTGATGGGCAGGGTTCGAATCCAGAATAGAATTCATTGAATCTCTTAGTCCTGGGTTATAATCAGGATTCGAAAACTGTAGTCTTGATTCAAATCCTTTTCTTCACATGAAACAAAAGCAAAATGAAAAAAAAAAGGTTTAGTTTACAAGAAATCCCTTTAAAATGTCTTCTTTTGGGTAACTTGCATAATTATCCTGTTATACAAAGGTTAACATAAATAATATGAGTGATCCTAAGGTTTGTTGTCTTGTTGTTGTTGTTGTTGTTATTGTTGTTGTTGTTGTTGTTGTTGTTGTTGTTGCTGTTGTTATTGTTGTTTGTTGTTTTAATTACAATGCTTGAAAGAAGTATGGTGTGGTATCATTCGTAGCAAATAAAAGGGGCCAAATCAAAAGGTATTAATATTACTGTTAATAATAATATGAACAACTAGTTTAACATAGAGGTTCATGTGGAGGCCGATTTTGTGACAATTTTATTTTCATTTTAAGAAGTACAATCGCAAATCCTATAAATACTTCCCTTCCCTCCGACTCGAATCCGGATTCGAAGGGTTCGAATCTGCGCATTCCTGATGACGAACCATGAGACAGTGGCTCATAGATATGGCACAAACTCTGACACAAACTCTGAAATTTTGTTCCCTTTTACACTTTTCTCTGACTAATTCTACATTAACACTTTGCGGTCGCAGAAGTTTTTCTGGTAGCAAGAGAAGGATTTTGAAATTGCCTAAAGAACACTATAATTGCGTTGTGTTCTATTGTTTAAGGTATGAAGATGCCAAATTTTTTTTCACTATTGGTTATAGTTATATAACGTTTTACACTTTCTCATTAACTTATCCAGGGGTCCCATGCCAAAATACTTTCTTAACATGTTCTTTAGCTCTTCCTCCAAACTTTGACACAAACAAACTTGCCCCTAAACCAATTAGATTTTGAGAACGTAGGCAGTGAAGCAGGCTACCTAATATTTTAGGCCGTTCCACTCAGTAAACAAGGTAACCTTACCCACCAAGCAAAACAAGCACAAAGTTTACAACTGAGTGGCTAAATTTCACCTATTCTGAGTCTACAAATATATTTTCGTCTATCTAGGCATTTGAAATTTTAATCCAATCCCTTTCCCCCCTCCCCATGGTCAGTTTTCTGATTTTACAGGGACTATCTAGAATTGCATAGTTTTATGCCAGGTGCTGCTGACATCCTCATACCTGGAGGGGAGGTAACCCATATATTCATCGGTCAAAAAAAGTAACTGTTGGGCCAGAATAAAGCTAGGTCACCACTTTTTTTCCCCACCTAATGAGAGTATACACACGAAACTGTCATGCCATATCAACAACTTATTACGCAAAAGCAAAAAAAACAAAAAAGACTTAAGTCTAATTTTGACTGCACATAAGACAATTAGGTCTTCTGTATGAATCTTTCATCAGTCTCTGTACTACTCTACAGGAGTTCTATGACTATGACAGAGGTCTGTTCAGGTATGATTACAGGGCCAGTGGGAACAAGCAGCAGCTCTATGGTGACAACACACTTAAGGAGGTTCATGATTACAAGACAGGTTGGTAGTGCGGTAATGTATGTGTAGTTGTCATTCTGACTGCAATCATCACACTTTTACTGTATTAGCTGAGGTGTCCTGGCGCCACCCGGGAATAGGGAGAGGACGGGGGGCAACCAAACTCACGTTTACATCTACACGCATTAATGCCATATAATTATGAGCAGTCGGGAAATGTGTCAGGGTCGCGGGTAAACACTAGGGTCACAGGTGAAAGTTAGGGACGATTTAGGCAGTAGGTATTTAAGAATTAAATTGCTGTGAAGTTAGCGTCCCTGTAGTGTAGTGGTAACACGTTCAGACTTGGAAACTGAAAGATCCAGGTTCGATTCCCGGCAGGGACAGGAAGATTCCAGTGTAGTTTTTTTTCGGCCCATCTTCTCAATGATTGATCATTCACAGTAATTTGGTAAAATCTCTGGTGACACACGTCCCTAAAATAATATGTAACATCAGAAAAATTATCACACTGAGCTCACATTCCTTCCCCTTAATAATAAAGAAAGAATACTATTATATATCTTTCCACCCAGTTACATATAGCCTACTTATTACAGCAAAACCATGGTCTCATAACGCCAACTTGGCAACTGTTGTCTGCACACTCCACAGACTTATTTGGCCAGTGATGACATCCTTCCGTACGAGCCACAGTATAATAAAAAAAACATGGAATGCAGCTGTGGGGGTTTTCCTAGTGCTTTGTTTACGACACAAACCAATTTCATAAAATATACATCAAGATCATCTGGACCATTCAAATCTACAAAAAAGGACCAACTTAGGGGAAGAAGAGCTTGCCTACAAAATTTCAAGCAATTCTGAGGAGAAAAGCCGCAGCCGCAGAACAGCACTTAAAAAACCCAGCGAGTTTTCTTTTTATTACAATTAAATGGCTTGTTTTTCGCCGTGAGGATTTAATTTTCGCAAAAGTCTCGACGATCTATTTTTTTGGCCAAAAATGAAATAAAGCTTTTTCTGAGGATATGTTATTTGCAAAAAGTCAAAATAGCTTTTTGGGAGGATCTAAATTTCGCAAGCCATGCATTTTCGGTTTTCTGTTGTGGATATGGAAGATTTTAGAGCAGTCCGAATTGGCATTACAGGATTGCTGATAAACATTCGTCGATTACATTATAATCGATAGTGTCCAAATAACGAGGGATTGTAACCAGAAATACCAGCATTTTGTTTTGCCTGTATATCTGACTGCCCACTTACCCAGTCTTCCTGCCTGTCTGCCTACCCGCTTGCCTGCCTACCCGTCTATCTGCCAGCCTGCCTGCCTGCCTGCTTGCCTGGATGAATGTCAGACGATACATCTTGGTCCTTCCATACTTGTGTGGGAAGTTGTGATGTATTAAATATGCCGGCAATCATAGCTTATTTTGTGATACAGGAATACAACAAAGACCTTTGAAAAAAATAACGGCCATTCTCTGGTCCAGTATTAATATATTACTTCAGTAGCTTCAGAAATGTGATATAAATTAGAAACTGATGTGGGGATTGGCAGGAGTGAGAAAGACAGAGCGAAATTCATGTGAGAGACAAAGGAGGGTAAAATATGATAATATGGGTTATTGTATGTAAATGTAAGGGGTTGGAAAATTGTTGTGTTCTTTCAGATTTATGTATATTGTATCGTTTGAAATGTTCCTGTCTTCTGTTGTTTTATTTTTTTTTTCACCCTTTCTTCCTTTGAGGTCAGGTAACGTACTTATTGTGTGTTTCCTGTAGATGTTACTTTGTGATGAATAAGTCTATCAACGTGTGACTTGAATCTTACGCCCAGTAAAGATCTCTTGAACTTGAAGTTGAATTTGAACTTGATCCCATTCACCAGGCGTGGCCTACATCACTGACACATTTCGAGGGAACTGCTCAATACAGCCCATGCAGGAAAACACACTGGATGCCATCACTGTGGATCAGACACATGTCATCATGAGGGACGCAGCCAAATTTTTCTACCTGGACAGTGAAAAACCAACATACGAGGGCATTGTAAGTACTAAACGTATATTATTACTTTTGCCTTGCCGTGGGAAGGGAAGAGTTGGGGAAGGGGATGACCAAACCTAATCGAACAGTTTTGTATTGCGTGTATGCATGTCTTTATATAACTTTCTCTCTCCTAGGCAAACATGACTGCCATTCTTGCTGATGAGCACTTCCGCTTACGCAAAATTTGATGACGTCATCTGCCAGCGAAATTTTGTTTCCGGACTGGCATTATCAATAGCAGAAGGACAGAAATGTTTTGTAAAATATTTTGTGCTTAATTCGGGAATTCCAAACAGTAAAAATCGAAGGCCATCATGATGACCAATGCATCTTTTGGTATCCTCACACCAAATTTGAAGTATGTAGCCATGGTACTGTGTCCGGAAAGTGATACATGTGTTTCCAAATTGCCAAATACAGTATATAATAATGATGTTATTGCTAACGTTGTCACTGTAGATTTATAGGCTATAATACCCATCTTAGCTTGTATGCATGAGGGTATGGAATTTTTAAACATGGCTGCTGGTTATTAAGAAATTGAAAAGATTCCTGTTTGTTTCTTCATGGTCGGGTTTGATGGGTAGATGGGTAATGGATGGATGGGACAGAAGAATAAAAGATGGATGGATGGATGGATGGATGGATGGATGGATGGATGGATGGATGGATGGATAAATGAGGGTGTGAATCCATCGTATCCAAAAACAGCACGTCATGTCTCCGGGAAATTTGTATGTAAGGGGAGAACGGCCCTGCTCCTGATTTAATGCAGAAAATATAGTGCGCAATCCACAGCCAGGGCTGAAATTTGTTTGAAATTTGCACACCACAGTTCCGAATGGTGCATTTTTTCCCCATTTAGGATGATAATCTAAAAATAACTTATTTGCAGTAGCATCAGTTGGTGAACGCCAGATTTTACCCATGTCTTTTAGATACCCCTATGCTTGTTTATATGTGAGCTTTTCTGAATTATGTCTAGGCACAGAATAGCGAGGAACTGAGAACACATTTTGACATAAAGTATCTTTGTGGCAAAAAATCCACAAATGTTTGTGTATACATGTATAGAAATATCGAAGGGACATGCTCGAAATCTGGCGTGAAACAACTTTACTGATCTATCGCAAATATCAGTTGTTCTAAGATCATCGTCTTTAAAAGAAAAAGTGTACATTCAACACTTTGTTGTGCATTTTTTGCGCAGTAACTCTTATGCAATTATGGTGGTGAGTATCGCACCAAGTTTTCTGCATTACAACTCCTGGAAAGGACCGTGCCATTCCTTTACTTGATGAAGCAGATCCTAGCAATCGCGACACGACCCTGATGTCGTCGTGCAAGGGATAAATGTGTGGTGAAGTCACGGTTTAAAAACCCTGACATGCCGTGCCGTGTCCAGATCAGGTGAGTTTGAACCCTACATTGGACAAAGGAAGAGACACATCGATGGCATTGACGAATGATTGGATGTTGGACTGACGGACGAAAAGATGCATGAGGGAGGCGAACGAGTCTAGGGAATGAGGGATTGGTTGACCTGATCAATCAACAGAATGAATTGACTGTGACCTCTAATGTATGTCATTTTTTTTTTTTCACAGAAAACTATCCGGGGTATTGACTGCGACATCTGGGTGGCGACCCGATACAACTTCCCTCCAGGCACTACACTGAACGCTACATGGGAATGGGCCTTTGTGGCGGTGCGTAGTAAGCAGTGTTTAGCTACGTTGCGAACTGCGGTATCTACGATAAACACTACTAATGATTTGTGTGTTTCCAGTGGTCACCGCAATACGTGAATTAACGCAAGGATTATGTCACAAAATGACTTTTGGCTGTGTCATTTGATGAATGTCTAGGGTTGTATAAAGCACAAAAATTGCACAGTTGCAAACTGCCTATCTATGAGATGGATAATCCGCCTATATATGTGACGACGTACAACTCTCCCCCCTCCCCTTCCCCCCCAACAACCTATTCCAGGTTTACCAGAAATCCAGAATAACAGAAGAACTCGCTTTTCGAATATACAGCCAAGTACTGAAAATGATTTTTTTTTAAATTGAAAGGAAATATAACTACTGGTGGTGTTAGGAGGGTGAAATCGGTGAGTTGTGGAGGTGGCTGCATTGCAGGTGATGGTGAAGGCGATGATGGCAATGGAGATTTTGAGATAGAAAGTGTTGGAGTTTGCTGAATGTTTACTAAAACTCTAACCTGAATTTATTGTTTTCTTTTCAATCAAATTACAGTGGGTCAACGGTCAGAACAAAAACAGTTAAACCCAAAGTATCGCTAAAACAAACAAACAAACAAACAAACAAACAAACAAACAAAGAAACTAACTAACTAACTAACTAACTAACTAACTAACTAACTAACTAACTAACTAATTAACTAACTAACTAACTAACTAAGTAACTAACTAACTAACTTACTTACTAACTAAGTAACTAACTAACTAACTAGAAACTAGAAGCCTAATCTATTTTTCTATTCTTTGGTTTCTCTGTGTACACTACCAGTGTGTTTACACCGAACATGAGTCTTTGATTTCCCAGCCATTCGTTTTAACCCTTTGTCTACTATACTAACTTCAGAATACCTGGAGCACTGAACAACAGATGTCCACCACTGATAAGGCAGGCAGTCTAGTGCAGCTGGCCCTTACGCAAGGAGCGCATGTAAGTTGTTGATACCATATTGGTTGTGTACCAGGGTTGGGCAGAACTGAGATCATATGAACGCAGTTCGTGAACTAAAGCTCAGTTCACGTGAACTTGATTTGAACTCATCAGCTATTTTGGACCAACTGATCTGGATCTAAACTGTACCTATTTTGGATGATTAATATGAAATTTAATTTTCCAACTGAATTTCAGTTCAGTTCCCATTTACTTGATACTCAGAACGGATTGCCAATTTTAAACTCAATATGAACCGATCTGATCTGAAAACTACTCAGTTTTCATGGAACCGAGTTCAACTTGATCTTAGGGCTTTTTTCCCTTCATGTGTTGAAATTGATCTGAATTGACGTTTTTTTGTTTTTTGGTGATCTTGCCCAACCCTGATATGTTCATTGCCGGTGGGTCATATTGATTTAGCTCCATAATTTCTTGTTGGAATAATCTATTTCTCATGTTGTTTCTGTTTTTAAAGCTATCCGTACTTTTTGATATTTGTAAACAGTATTTCAATGCGAAGCAATCAATGCTGTAATACCTATATTGTTAGATCTCTAACTGATGTGTTCGTAAAGCCCCAGTTACAATTCAGTTCAATGTTTATTGCAGGCCACTGTGGCCAGCTCTAATATATATATACAAAACATGTAACTAATAAAAATACATATATGTTAGAAAACACTGTACTTCTCTTAGCGCGAGGCTGATCGGGTTCAGCTTCCCTCTGGCTGCATGGCAATTGTTTCGTTTCGGACAATGAATGTTGCACGTCTTGTCTGCCGGCCGGAAGTGGTGTGCAAAATTCAGAGCTCGGCAAAGGAATGCGTATACGAGATCTGTTGCTGCACTCTAGCGATGCGAGCGGACGGTAGAATAAATTCTATCACCGCATCACGACGGTTAAAAAGATTCTACGTACTCTTATCATATCGCTCCAACTCTCTCTTCTCCATCATGCGTCATCAACTATCATGTACCAGTAATGCGTTCACTCACACTTACAATGGCTGTGACTTTATCTCATCTGCTGATATTTATAAACGTTACCAGTATTATTATGCGATTGCAATAGGAGACTAATAAGAAGGGCAGGAATAATGGTTGGAGCAATGGTTGTTGTAGATACAAGGGGTCTAGTGATCACCTCAGCGTATGATCTACTCAAGTTGCTCGGAATACGAGGAGGGACGCGATCACGTGCTATGGAGGATCTGGCCGAGACTGCAGAAGAAGAGTTCAGCATGGATATAGACCAAAACTATGGGACAATGGAATGTTGCACACTGAGTTTCATTATATCAAAACTGCAACTTTTCACTATGGTTTCACGGTGGTAGAGAGGATTTGCAGTAGGGAATTAAGAAATTGGAAATTGTGGTTTCAAATCCCTTCCAAGACAGAAAAAAAAAAGTTTAAAAAAAAAAAGTATGACCCAACTCCGTTAAAGTGTAAGGAAATCAAAAGGCTTAAACACTTGCTATATTGAGGTATCTTTCCTCTCAAGATATTCTGTTGCTTCGCTCTTATATTACAAAGAGCTTCCTGTCTTTCTTGATTTTGTTTTAAATGTATTTCTATCTCTTCTATTATTTTTTTGCAGACCACAACATACTACAATATCTACAACTTTATAAAGCTGCCTCCCAAGTTAACGGACTTTGACATTTCAGCTTGCTATGTCAACAGAAACAGGCGTGTCTTTCAAGTATCGTTCCCTGGTGGGTGTCTAATAGGGTTGGGCAAATTCGAATCGTACAAGATTCGAATCCGAATTTGAATCCTGAGCTGGGATTAGATTGATTCGAATCCGGGTTCAAATTTCGAGGAGAGAGGGATTTTACAGAATTTGCGTTTGTATTTCGTAGAATGACAATATAATAGTCGCTAGATTCTACATGGTGTCTTTATAACGTATTTTCATTTTCAATAGAACTAAAAGATTATACATGAGCAATTAGACTGAGACCAAGATTTTAAGATAGCAGGGATGTCTTGTAACCCTTTCTGTTTTCTCTGCTTTTATTTTCTGTGAAACGAAACATTCGAATCTAGACCAATTTTAGAATTTGATTTCAGATTAGAACCCATGGCAAGAGGGTTCCATAGATTTNAGTAAGGAATTAAGAACTTGGAAATTGCTGTTTCAAATCCCTCCCGAGGCAGAAAAAAAAGTCAAAATAACGTATGACCAAACCCCTTTTAAAGTGTGAGGAAATCAAAGGGCTGAAACACTTGCTAGATGGGGGTATCTTTCAAGATATTCTGTTGCTTCGCTCTCAGATTAAATGAGCTTCCAGTCTTTCTTGGTTTTGTTTTTAAGTTATATTACCATCTCTTTTATTATTCCCTTGCAGACCACAACCTACTACAACATCTACAACTTTATAAAGCTGCCTCCCAAGTTAACGGACTTTGACATTTCAGCTTGCTACGTCAACAGAAACAGGCGTGTCTTTCAAGTATCGTTCCCAGGTGGGTGTCTAATAGGGTTGGGCAAATTCGAATCGTACAAGATTCGAATCCGAATTTGAATCCTGAGCTGGGATTAAATTGATTCGAATCCGGGTTCGAATTCCGAGAAGAGAGGGATTTTACAGAATTTGCGTTTGTACTTCGTAGAATGACAACATAATAGTCGCTAGATTCTACATGGGGTCCTTATAACGTATTTTCATTTTCAATAGAACTAAAAGATTATACATGAGCAATTAGACAGACACTCAGATTTTAAGATAGCAGGGATGTCTTGTAACCCTTTCTGTTTTCTCTGCTTTTATTTTCTGTGAAACGAAACATTCGAATCTAGACCAATTTTAGAATTTGATTTCAGATTAGAACCCATGGCAAGAGGGTTCCATAGATTTTAATCCGGGTTCTAGTTTTGCTCATCACCAGTGCCACTAGAGAGACTGGCTCTGTACAAAACCAGAAGAAAAGTGATGAAAACTTTAAAGAGCTTTGTTTGCCACCGACTGAGGTCATAAAACCGCTTTCATTTCATATTGATTCAATTTGTCAGGTCACTCTTTCAAACTGCCACCACTCATTTCTTATACCTATCAATCTGTCCATCCATTTCCGACTGAAGCTTTCATCTGACTGTCCATTGGTTAATTCATGAAATCAGTTTATTTTTCATTCATCTTTTAAACTGCCAATATATTTAATTCTTCTCTGTAGTTACTCTCTTCCACTTGAGCATTATTCCATCCCTCCACCTATTCACTCATTCAGTTGTTTATAGATTTCCATCTGTTTTCTTTCTTGCATTCCTTTAAACTGCTAAGCATTAAGCTTTGCCCATCCATCCACCTGTGTTTCCACTCCTCCACTAAGGTTTTCATTCATTCATTCATTAATTCATTCATTCATTCATTCATTCATTCATTCATTCATTCATTCATTCATTTCTTACCATGCAGTCTCGTATGCAGCAGTGATCGCCCAAAACATGGACGCCTTTAAGGAAGGGGTAGTAAGCACAGTGGCAAAGACAACTGGGTTGTCGTACTTGAGAGTTGCAAATGTCCAAGTGAGTAGACTGTAGAGCATAATTTGTTTCGCACCGTCATTTTCTTTTCTTCTACAAACAAGAGTTTGTGCGGCTGCAGTTCTTTGACTAAGATCAAAATACTGTAGGCAGGTAAAATTAGAAATGACGATAATTTAGAGGAGAAAGAACACGCATCTTCAAAAAAAAAAACAAAAAAACAACTTCACACACTCATTATAAAGCTTGTAGAAGTCTCATAATATTTAAAACACCGATATTTTTTTTTAAAATCCGAACTTAAGATTTGTGACATTGAGAAGCCACTAAGAAGCCAAAAGAATACAGTCTAAAATTCACAAGAGGTGTGCTGTTATTGGTAGTTGTGCCTTTTAGGGGATTTGCGAGTGTTTGGATCACAATGTGAACATAAAAATTCAAAGAGAACAGCAATTAACAGCAATTATCTGCAATGATCACTCTCTGTTATGTGGATCTTGAACGTCATAGAGATGTATCTAGACTAGAAGCTAATGGGGAAAATGCATGACGAAATCGTCATTTTTTAATCTTTTTTTTTATTTTTGCCTCACCGTGGTTAATATTTTGGAACCTGAAAGTGGCATAGCTATATTAGATGTTTAATTTCAAAAATCTCACCATAATTACTGCAAAGTGCATCAGTTTGTGAACTGGCAATTACGCCCCACGGTACCTTTCAAAGAATGGGCAAACATATTGGTAGGAAGGCTAATATCTTTTACAAATTGGTACCACTCCGCCCCCAAAACTCGAAATGTTATTAGAGTTTGTGAAGTCCTGCTGTGTTTTTAATTAGCTGATTATGTTGTCAGGAGGGAAGCCAGATATTGCAGGCAGGTTTTCTTCTCCTTCTGCACGCCGTAACGCTACGGTTACAATCCACTCACGGCTAGATATAGTTATGGCCGCGTTGACTTTTTTCACATATCTGTGAGATCGATCAGCGAATCCATGTATTGAAACAGAGGTGCAGTTCTTGAGAAAGCTCAAAAACGAAGCTGGGTGTCTTCAGATTATTGGTGCTTCTACCGATACAGCCAGACAAAATATGTCACCCTTCTTGAGTATATCATTCGGCGGAAGAATATAAAATAGAACCGTGATATTAGGTATTCATTTACAAAGTGCATCCCGTTATTAAGTTTGAATTCATATGCATGGATTTTATATTAGCTTATCATTCATTTAATAGTTTGATCTCGATATTAAGTGCATGTATACCACAGTAGTACGTAGTGTTTCATGCACCGATGGCATTCTTATTATCGCGGTTCTACTGTACTGCATGCTTAAAGTTCCCTTCTTCCCCTTTTGTTTGTCAAGGGACGCTACTCCAAAACATCTCACCCCCCCCCCCCCNCCCCCCGCCTCCTACAATAATACAATAGTGACACTAGGCCCACTTTTTTAAAAGCTTTCTCGGATATAATATAGGTCAGCTTCGAGTACGATATAGACTAGCTATGACGTTCGATCTAAACTTTCCCAGGCAATGGTTCACTGAATTAGCCCCCCCTCCTCCTCCACACACACACACACACACACACACACACACACACACACACACACACACACACACACACACACACACACACACACACACACA
>JAWQUT010000391.1:475472-501845 GCA_033807755.1 Ellobium chinense
AAAAAAAACAACAACAGGTCAACTTTGACTACGACATCACCCTAACGTTCGAGTTACTGGATGTGGCTCCAGTACCTGCTAACCTGAAGTATGTCAAGCCCCAGGTCGACCTGAAAGACGCAGCCACTGTGTTGTTCGATGCTGTGAGGACGAACGCCTTCACTGTGGAGCTGCAGAAGAGGAGTGGCGATGCGGTCAGTAATTTACTTTTACAATGCAAGACTAAACTACTGTATTAGCTAGTATGGAACGATATCTAAATTTTCAAGAATCACGATACTCAGTCTTCACACTCTAAGTATCGATTATACTATTTCGATTGTGATATTTAGTTCGGGAATGACGTTTCGATATTTTCAATATCTTTGGGATACTTTCGATATCTTGTGGATACTTTCAATGCATCTTTGATACCGCTTGTTTTTGCACTGAAAAGACAGGTGCTGATTTGTTACTGAGAATCGAAATTAATTTCAATATATTTGATAACTTGTTTTACCTCCAAGCTTTGCAATGAAGATATCAATAGCTAGTTGTTCAGTGACCGGAATTAATTTCGATGCTCTCGCTACCGTTAAGTTTTTGCAATGAAGAAACCGATAGAGGGGTTAGTAACCTACTGAAACTCAGTGGATCATTGCATGGGAATTCACTGAGTTAGAGCCATCACCCTCCCCTCCCCCACTCCTTAAATTACATCACAATGACACCTCATGCCTATACTTTGAAATTTTAAACTTTTTAAATAAGCCTCCGATAACTAAAATCTACTGTGGAATGGAGATGGGTGTGGGGAGGGTATGTCACAGCTCTCCTCCAAACTTGGCCGAGAAAAGACTGACACGCAAGAAATAGGATTTACAAAGTGTAACGAAGAGATGTTGTGGTCGTGTTGTTGTTCTTGTCGTTGGTGAAGGGGTCGCCATGCCTACTCCAGCTTCTTTCTTCTCAAAATGTCCAAGCAATGAGCCACTGAATTAGCTCCCCTGTAACTACCCGGTACATCCTAATGACACATCATGCTCGTTTTTTGATATTTTCAAGTAAGAAATATGATTTACATCTATAACATAGAGCTGCAGTAATCGTGTTTGTTGATGATGTTGTTAATGTTGGTGAGGATGTCGCTATGCCTATCTAGCTCCTTTCTTCTCCGTCACCAGCTGTCCCAAACGTTTACAGCCTTGCCCACCAGCATTCAAGAGAAGCAGTACCAGATCACTCAGCCAGACAATGGATACGGCACTGGTATGTGTTAAAGTGTTGACAAGATGATGATGATAATAATAATAAGAAGAATAAGAAGAAAATAAAAGAGACGAAAAATAGAGAAGGAGGAAGGAAAACTAGGAGGTGGAAAAGAGGAGGAGAAGAGGAAAAAGAAGAAAAAAAAAACAAGAAGAAGAGGAAAAAGAAGAAGGAGATTAATAAGAAGGAGAAAAAGAAGAGGGAGAAGAAAACAGGCGGAGGAGGGGAGTATGGGGTTGGGTGGGCGTGGGCGTGGGACGGGAAGAGGAAGAAGAAGAAGAAGATAGGAATACTGGAAACGATACTTTTAGTACCGATTTTTTTTTTTCTGGTAGGGTACGTGTATGGTTAATACGTATTTCCCGTGCTCTACTGTATATTGAAACAAACGTGTAACTTCTATCTTCCCAGGTGTGACGGCCGCCGTGGCAGTAGTCATGGTGGTTGTGGGCGTAGCCGCCGGAGTTGGAGGAGGGTACGCCGTCAACAAGAAGTGTATGCAAGGATAACTAATAAGAGTCTACCCATCCTTAAGTGTTTTCAAAGCTCAATTCCGCATTAACCGATAGATAGCATATTTATAACAACGAACTATTTTATCTCAATGGTACATGTCCCAAATGTGCATAGCTCACTCTTAGTAAACGAAGTGTCTCAGTTTTCTGAGAGCCACTTTCAAACTGTTTGATCATCCTCAACTCTCGTTTTGCGCTATCTGGTTGGCCGAACAATAGTACCTGAATTTTTTTTTTGTTTTTTCTTTTGCATTTTTTTTCAATGTCTGTTGATAAATTTTAATGTTTATCTGGTGTAGTTTGTTGTCTTTCTAATGAATTTACCCCTCCCGCAACACGGCGCATCTTGGGCTGGCTTTGCATTTAAGCCTTATACGATCTTCACTCTAATTTTATCAGGATCGCTCTCAGTATCCGCATGAGTAATGGCCTTTGTCCGCAGTTTTACTCCAGATTTATCAGATCCGTAACCAGTATCCTCGCAAAGAATTTTGGTGGGTTAGAGCAGGGAGTCACCGACAAAAGGAGGAGAGAAATACGAGATAAAGAAACAGAACATGGAAGAGGAGAGACTTAACAATCGGTGGATGAGGAGGAGAGGGGAAGCGATTGTTTTAGTAGAAAATGAGGTTAGCTGGGCCTCTGGAATTTGAAGGTTTGAGTTGATTTCATATGGCATCATTTTATGACTCTACCCAGAACATATGATTTCGTGAGGGACGTGTGAAAAGTAAGTCAGCAAGAAAACTGGTTTGGAAGGAAATTAATCACTGTCTCTGTATTGTTCATCTTCTTCTATTTATTATCATCAATACTAGTTCATAGGTAGGTACTTTGATTACCACATGGAAACAAAGCCGAGTTTTAAAAATGATAATTTAAACCATACAATTACAATGCTCACAAGACACCACAAATCGCATCTTCATAATATATAGACTAAATTATATCAATCATGTAGATCTATGTTTCATGAATAGGTAGATTTATTTTGTATTCAACGTACTTCTCATCTGTGTATTATTGTGATGTCACGAGAAATTGTTCAGAGTGTAGGTCTTTCTATTTTCGGTACTCTACTCTGATATACTGTATTGTTTGTGTATGAAATACTCCAATTATTAAACTGACTTTGTCATTTGGAGTTGTGCGTAGTTTCTTCTTGTGTTGAAAAGGTTTATAGGAGTGATGAAAATGTTAGTTGACTGGTTGGTTGAGAGTCAAAGAAGTGGACATGGACGGAAGAATGAACAGACAGGACTTAAAGAAAGAAAGAGACATACAGAGAGAGACCAGAGAAATAGAGAGCAAGCGAGCGAGAGAGAGAGAGAGAGAGAGAGAGAGAGAGAGAGAGAGAGAGAGAGNAGAGAGAGAGAGAGAGAGAGAGAGAGAGAGAGAGAGGGAGAGAGAGAGGGACACAGACACAGACAGACAGACAAAGACAGACAGATAGACCAGAGGCTGGGACGGGCAGACGAACAGACATATAAATTGACAAAGCTTCAAACACATAACACTCCATCCGGAAGAAAAAAAATACAGAAATAGCTCTGATATTTGCAATGAAACAACTTTAATGCTCAAATACTCATCGTGAAGGCTAAAAATTTTAATCTTTTAGAATACTATACTTAGTGTCATCACTCTTTAAAATATGCAATCAATGACAACGATAGAAATACATTCTTAACTATTTGAGGCATATTTTCATAAGATCACGTAATGAGTTTCCGGGATCCTGTAGAAACGTGAAAGATGTTGGACTAAAATTATACGTGTTTTCGCCCCTCTCAGAAGTTTGGTAAAAATTCTCTTTAAACCATTAAAAATATACACTCAGTTAATAACCATGCAGAATACTGAATACGACAAACCTGGAAAAAATTGCAAGAGTACCGAAAAAAGCTAAAAAAATGACAACAGCACATTTACATATAATATAAGAAAACCTATAACTACGTAATGAAAATTTTTATAAGTAATTAGTGTAAAAGGTCATAAGTTATAAAAGAAGAAATCAATGATTTAATTCTAGATTAGGAAGAATTAATTTTTGTTCACTGTATAAAAAAAAAAAAAAACGTGCCACGAAAGCTAGATGAGTACTGAGATTCTTGCTCTATCTCTTTTACCCAATTTCAGAAACTGATGGGGTGATCCTTGTATATGCCACTAAAAAGCATAGTGAGCCAAGTGCTAATCACTACTTATTATAGCTGAAACAAGAACAAAAACAGAACAAAAAAAACCCCAGTGATGGACAACATAAAATGTAACATATTCGCTTCACGTGTCACCCATACAAATCATTTGTTTGATGATCTCACATAAACCATTTATTAGATAATAAGTATGCCTTAAAATTTCCATTAAAAAAATGATTTTTATAATAATACAGCGGTCACCGTCTAAATATAAGATCCCTTTTAGAAGCCACTGATACAAGTGCCGTAAATTGTCTTTCTTTATTTTTTTCACGTGAAAGTTCATAATTCTTATTGTTATGAACCTGATCATTAAAAAAAACAAAATATTGACGATGTTCGCATAAAACCGCCAAACTGACTCTTCGTCATATTTGAACTTGGCCGGTCCTATGCAAAGACCGATTATATCCGTCTTGCAGCCCGATCTGGATCTGGGCCGATCAACAAGCAATGCAGTACATCTATAAAAGGAGGTACTAGATAATTCTATAGGGCGATGTCACAGATCAACAGAGAGGGAACCCGGTGCTGTTCGGATAAAAAGAGTATAGTTTAACTAAATGTGTCTACTGCATTTCGTATGAGACACTATTCTGCTTTGGGTCCTTAGGCGGAGACCACAGTATTAACGAAAAGTAATAGAAATACGCAATGACACATGCACATTTCAATATTCTGCAAAACTAAGTTCCAAACTAAAGTCTCAACACAACAAAATGTTTTTATTGAACACAACTTGGGAACGTATCAAACAAAAACGAATCAATGGTGTGACTTATAGTCGATTTGTCTCGCTTACGGCACTATGACTTATCATTTCTTTGCTTTGCAGCAAATACTAATTTCTAAAAAAAACAGTAAGTGTCAATAGCATAGTTTTGCAAAATGTAATTCTCAACATCTCTTATCAAACCTTGAAAAGTTAATGAAAAAATAACGATATCGTGAAATATTGAATTACTCATCTCATTTTAACTATTTACAAAGTGTCGGTATCTCTTTCTTTGCAAAGCTAAGTTTGAAGAGATCAAAGTTTCTGCTGTAAAGTTTCTCAGCACCCCAGCCTATTTTAAATATCGAACTTAAGTTTTAGTTTTAGCCCTAATAAAAACCTTCTAAAAAGTCTGGGAATAGTAGACAACTATGTTTCAATATGCAAATCGGTGCCCTTGTAAATTTATTGTAAGATCAAAACGAGATGAGAGGGCAACAAAATCTATAGTAACGAAAGCGCTTGCTGCAAGTCACCTATTGTACCCTTAGGCTAGGTCCAGACCAAAAGAGACCTCTTTATTCGTATAAACCATCCACACCAAAAGAGCTGGCCGGTTATCACCAGAGCTTCTAGCATTCACAATCACTGCCGCTTCACTCCAGTGTGGACAGTTAACGTGAACAGAGAGGGTCCTTTGATGTCGTACAACTACAAAAACTTCGGTTGCCTTTGATCCGGATGTAGCTCATCAAGTCCCAATGTGTTCAGAAGGTGCACATCCACACGAGGCACTGGGTGACTGATAGCAGCAGCCACATGTGGACGGGGAGGCCGCACCGGGTGGGTAGACCTGATGTGCTACGACTCATTGCCTTCTTCGGCTTTTCTTTCTCTTTCTCTCTCTCTTCTGCTGTGTGCCTGGCGAGCAGTGACATGGTCTGCTATGGGTGGAGGCAAAGGAAAAATACAAATTCAAATTATAATGATATTGGGTACAAGTTGAACCCAACGCACAAATTTGCGAGAAAATAATCTCGGACAAACATACATTCATAGAGCACATCAAAATCGACAACAACACATCACAAATCTTTATTTAATGCTGTGTACTCCTTCACCATATCTGACAACAACCCGACTTCCTGGACTACCTTAGCCAATCAGAACACGGTTTGACGGGCGGCCCGTGTGACTTAACACTTGATCGCGGTGGGCGATGAGAACCAAGCAAAATAATAAAATACTAAAAAATCACAGAGATATTTTGAAAGTTTATAGGACAAAAATCAAGACGGAAGCATAACTTCTTTACTCTTGAAATGTTTGTGGTAAATGAACAGAAAAGAAAAACATACTCTCAGATATCTAAAACTAACTGTCAACATCAAGGTCAAGGAACCTTTATTCTTCATAACGTCACTGTGTGAACCGTTCAGTTATGAATCATGTCATACTATTTTCAAGCACAATGATCTATAATTGTTTAGGAGCATCTATATAATCAGAAATAAATCAAACTCTCACCATCAAGAATTGATCTGACATGACAGGGTCTTCTGGAGGTGTTGCAGCCGTTGTAGGCGTGGTCTCCATCAACTTCCCAACATTCAACGTAGGTGGTGCTGTTACAAGGCAGACAAAATGACCGATAAAGAGACAAAAGGGGAGAGGAAAAGTTGAAAATATATAATATATATAAGCTGAAAATATATAATTTATTTATAAATATATTACAATAATATAAATATTATAAATATATAATATAAAATAAGTGCTATTACTTACAAATAATAATTAGTATAAGTTCATCACCATTAAGACAGAGGAATGTACCATTCAGCACTTTTATTTGGTGTGCAATTTTGCATAGAAACCCCAACGCACTAACAGTGGTGAGTTGCATCATGTTTTCTGCATTGCAACCTTTCGGATGGATCAGTGTCACTTCTTATATATAATGAACTAGACATTTTATTGAGATTGAACACCTCCAACGTACTGTGGAAATATGCGCGAGAGGTTATTGCCACAGTATTTCTTATCTGACCAATGAAATCAAAGTAGACACAATCTGAATTCCAGGCAAGGCGAAGCAAGATGGCGGACGTTAATGTCCCAATACGTCAATGGCTTGAATAAAGCGAATTACAACCAGCAAATTTAGTGCCTCTGTTGTTCTCTTTACTGCACGTTTTCACTTGCCTAAACAAAAATTCATGGGACTCTTCCAAGTTATGTTTGGTTTGGGAAAAGGCAAGGGCAGATTGGGAAGAAAGAATGCCCCTCTAAAGCGATGGTCTCTAGATCTATGAACTCTTTCAAAGGCGCTTTCTCTTCCCTCACTCTACCCATAAGCCAAACACACCCTGGGTAAGCCTGAATTTCGCTCAAGAAATTAAAAATTGACCTTAAGTGTAAGTTTATGATAACTTTATTGTGCAAGAGCGTTATATAATGAAGTCATCATAATCTACTGCTGAAAATAGAGAAGCGAATGCCACGGTAAATCAACTTTGAAAATTGAAAAGGCCATGCCACAGTTAATGTTCTGTGGAAATTGTAGATGTTAATGCCACACTGATTTTATTATGTAAATTGGCGTACTAATAGCACAGTAAATCTTCTGTGGAAATAAGCCACGCTAATCCCACTGTGAGTTTACTGTAAAAATTGCTAATGCCGCAGAAAATCTACTAGTCTACATTAAATCTAGTGTCGTGGAATTGGAAACGCTAGTGCCGCAGTAGATATTCTGTGGAGAATGGAGACGCGAATGCCACTGTAAAGCTGCTGTTGAAATTGGAGAGGTTTGGCCACGGCAAATCTATTGTGGAAATGGGAGAGCTAATGCCACAGTAAATCTATCCGTGAAAACTGGAGAGCTTAATGCTTCATTAAACTGAGTGAAGTGGAAGTTGGAGATAGTACTGCCACAGCAGATCATCTGCAGAAATTGGAGAGGCTTGTGTCACATAAATTTACTGTGGTAATGGGAGCGGTAGATTTACCGTGGAAACAGGCGCACAGGCTATTTGCCACTTTACTGTGGCAAAAGCCTATTTTTGTGTTTTTGCTTTCTTCCGACAGTTGTATAAGATAGCAAACCGACGATAAAATTTCACTCATCCTTATATTCGCGATACCCCCATGGAGTCTACCCAGAGCTCTTGAGTTGAAAGCGAGCACGCGCAGTGACATCATAAGTTTTTAATGTGTTAATCCTCTATTTCGGTCTCGAGGAGAAGAAATTTTCAAAATCTAAAATGGAGGGGAGAGATGGGGAGACAGATGGTACTCTCCCATCTCCCCCGTCCCCTCTCCTCCTCATCCTCCACCACGCGGAGTATCACTACATCCGGCACTACTTGTGGAAAGTTACTTTGATATTCACCACTCCGACTTACACCGAAAGTCGTTTTTCTCATGCCGCTCTTTCCCGGTATCTTTGTCTTGAATCCCCGTTGGTGGAAAGATTGGGAACTTTGCCTTTTTACCCCGTTTGTGTTTCGAGCCATCTGATTGGTTCCCGACTGAGTCAGTAGGCGGGACTGAGGACGTGGCTAAATCATTGGAGGGCTCTGCCTGCGTGTTCTTTTCTGGTAGATGGACATCACTCACTGTGTTTTCAGTCGATTCTTCAAATGGCAGTTGCTCTGTGTTTTCTTTCACAGTTGCATTCACAGAATCCTGAACAAATTCTTCGGTAATAGTTTTATCACTTGAAGACATCAACTGGTCTTCAGCACTCGGAGCAGTGGTTGGTGAAATGATCAAATCAGGCTGATCAGAAGAAAAGTGGCTGAAGCTGGACGTTTGTAGCCGAGGTGGGAGAGTCATTGCTGAAGCCGATGGATCTATTTCTAGCTTAAAGAATTCTCTACTGGTTCTTTCCACTGATGATGAAACCGTAGCCGAGCTAATCTTTTCCTTGCCCGTATGTTTTTCTACATTGCCATTGTTTTCTTCGTCCAATGCAGCAAGAAAGGTATATCCATCTGTAGACAGAGACTGATCTAGTGGCAGTTGTAAGGGTAACGTGGAGAGTTGTTCCTCGATATCCTCTTGTGACGCCTTTGACGAGGCTGATTTTCTATTGTCAGTGTCATCATCTTCATGGTCATTGCTGTCCTCAGTTGATGCGACAGGAAATGTATCGTCATCTGATGATGGAGATTGATCGTACGGTAGTGGTGGTGGAACCTTGCGGTTACTTTTCACCGAACTGTTGGGTGATGACATAAAGAATATCGACTCTGCACTGCCATTATCTTCGACCACGGGACGCTTTACGCCGTCTTCTGTCGAATTACCACTGCCAAGGTCTTCCGATTCAGAATTTTCGAAACTGCCTGGTGATGATTGCGTAGCTGTAGATTGACCTCCTGGTGGTCCTGGAGGCTCCTTGACGCCTCCATTCCTTGTTGACGTTGTTACAAAAGAACCTGAGTTTTCGCTGCCGATTTCTTTATCTTCGTTGTCATTGTTTTCCTCGTCTGATGCAGCAAGAGAGATGTCTTCATCGGATGATGGCGGGTGATTGTGGGGTCTTCTTCTGTGATTACCAGGTTGTCTCTTGGACGCTTCTGGGAAAGAAGTCCCATCGCGAGTCCGCGAGATCAGCCTTTTCCTGCCAATATATTGTTTCCTCCTGCCTTTGGTTGGCACTTGAAGAAAGGCACCTTTATCTGAGGATAGAAGACTATCTCGTGCTAGTGGTCTCTCCATAATGTCCTCTGTAGATGTAAACGAGGCCGATGTTCTACTGAAAATGGTTTTATCTTCTTTGCCATCATATTCTTCGTCTGATGTAGCAAAAGTGCCAGCATTATCTGTGAATGGAGATTGAGTTTGTGAAAGTTGTATCTTGGGCTCTTGCTTCTGGAGGCCATATTGTGATGCCTTTGCCAAAAACAAGTCTCTATTTGTCGTTCGCAAAGTCAAGTCTCCACTGACAACTTCTGTATCATGACTTTCAATGTCACCATCACTTGATGCTGCAAGAGTGGTGCTTTCCTCTGTAAGGGGATGTTGATCTTGCGGTAAAGGAGGCACCACAGGATCGTGCACCTGGCCAAGTTGCAATGACTTCACCTCGTTAGAGTTACCATTATTAAAGTCCTCATTTGCAACATTTTTGCTGTCTTTGCCTGATGCAAGTTGCATACTGCCGTTACCTGTGGAAGAATGCTGATCTTGTGGTAGTAGTGGAGCTGGTACTGGAACATTCTTGCCATCATCGTCCTCATCTTCATTTTTATTGTTTCCAGCTTCATTTCCATCGTTTCCTTCACCAGATGCGGACAGCATGGTGCCTTCTGAGGAAGGCTGCTGTTGTGGTAATGTTATTTCTGGTGGTGCAGGTACCGGCAATGGTGCATGCTCATTACTATGGCCATCTCCGGAGGGTTCATCAGCCATA
Source organism: Ellobium chinense (assembly GCA_033807755.1). Classification (NCBI taxonomy): domain Eukaryota; kingdom Metazoa; phylum Mollusca; class Gastropoda; order Ellobiida; family Ellobiidae; genus Ellobium; species Ellobium chinense. The sequence continues at coordinate 485,577 of JAWQUT010000391.1, forward strand.
GGCACGTTCCCAGCATCGTTGTTATCATCGTCGTTTCCATTCTCAAAATTTCCTTCATTTGCCTTGTCTCGTTCCTTGATCTCAGACGGCTCCGATTCCACATTCTCCTCTGCAATGACAACAGAAAAAGTCTTTGTTGCATAGACAAGTGATAACACAGAAGTTATCACTCCAACCCGTTGTACTCCCTCTCTTCCCCTCTCTCTCTCTCTCTCTCTCTCTCTCTCTCTTTGTGTGCGCGTGCGTGCATGCGTGTATGTGTGTGTGTATTTGCGTGTGTGAGCGAGAGAGAGAGAGAACGAGAGAGAGAGAGAACGAGAGAGAGAGAACGAGAGAGAGAGAACGAGAGAGAGAGAAACAAAATAAATTCCATATACAGTTGGGCTCTATTACTCTGATAACAAGTAGCCTACCCTATTTAAGATTATTAATTTAACACTACTTACCGTCACTTCATTAGAAATAATTTTCTTCAAAGTATTGCTGAGAGCCCCAAGGTTAACCCGGCCTGACAAACACATGTAGGTACAATATGCTCATGAACGGAATCTGTTATAAAGTGTCACTGTGTGTTCTATTTCTAACCAGGCTACTATTTCTGGTGACCAAACTGTGTATATTATATATAATTATGTTTTACATTTCGAAGATTAACCGAAACCACGAATGAATGCCCCTTTAGAACCAGCGAACAAATGTTACAGGGACACGGGTGGTTATTTGCATCACAGCCTAAGTCCGCATTATTTTGTTTTTCCATTAAATTTAAAGCGCGTATACTTTTCCTTTCGCCTGATAGTATCTGAAGAAGAAAATACCACAGGGATGTCAAGAATGTCACCATTACTCGTGCGACGTGACGTCAAAATGCGGGTTAGTTATCCGAAGACTGAACTAGGCAGTTTGTGCATGTGTCTATTTTATTTGCTGCAATCGTCTCTCAGCATTTTTGGCTTTATGACGTCAGGCAGCACGAGTAATGGCGGCACACACAGACTGAAAATCCCGACATCCCAGCGGTGTTTTCTCTGAAATGGTTAGGCGGAAGGAAAATGTACGCGGTTTAAAATTTCTGAAAAGAAAAGGGAGTTTTTTTAGGCCATGAAGCAAAATCTACTCCTGTCCCTTTAAGACAGAAACGGGGCCCATGCCTTTTGTTAGGTTTGGAACTATAAGCGTCATTACCTTGGCTCTCAGCAAAAGGGTGGATTCACAATACTTGAAATCCTCCGCCAATAGTTAGTAAACTAACTCAAAATTTTCATGAGCTTTCATAAGTTCAAAGTGGTTGCTTTAACTTCTTTATTAGCTATATAATAACATGTAGTTAAACCAACTGAATTAATAGTTTTCTTATTTACACGTGAACACGGAAGTGTAGAATAATTTTGTTTTCCAGTTCTTTTGCTCTCTGAAAATTATCTATGGTGCCTACCGAGCCGTTCTGTTACGCGTGCGTATGTAATATGTCGAGCTGGAGTGACTGGGATTTGCCCATGAGTCCAGAGTTATTTCCCTTCCCCGAACAGCAGCGGCTTGTGGCAAAAATGATGACGTCACAGCAACTACAGACACCTCTATCTGACAATGTATTAGTCAGCTTTCAATCAAAGTTTTGGTCATCCAAATTCAAGGTAAAGTTTTACCGTGTAAGCCATGTAACGTATTCTGCATTTTTATTGCAATTGCTGCCGCTTGCAGTGGAATAAAAGATTCATACCGGCATGTAATCACCCGTCCATAAGGCACTGGCTAGACAGCATGGTGGTACGATAAGAAGTATTTGACGTAAGCGTATGTCCGCTCGCAGTGGGTGTAAGTGTAAGAATTCGGACTTTGCTTAATGTAACTCTGTGGGTTGCCTGGGACAGGCAGAGGCGCTAGATCATGTTGACAGACACATGAAAGACTGTTTTATTGGATTAACAGGGTCTGGAGGACGTTGCAGCGTTCATTTATGCAAGAAGGGAGGAGTGGTGAAGAGATAGTGCTTACCCCTTTAAGTATCAGACTTTGCTTTATTCTAAATATCATGTCAAGGGCACAACTCTGTGAAAGTCAACACAGGCATCACATTTTACTATTCATTGTTACAATACTAGATGTGTGTACGGGGGATCGCTGCCGATGTGGCAAAACGAAGAGCAGGCGCCGGCGACTACGGGGTAAGTAAAGAGGTTTACATAATGGCTCATCCAAATGTTCATTACAAAATGAAGGTTGGGATTCACAGTGTTTTGCAGATTTCCAACACTCCACATTTTCTGTCTCGACGTAAGGCTCTCACTTATTGCTATCTGACATCTGATTCCTCCAAATCCAAAATAATGCCAACTTAAATTGAAGTAGAATTTTGGTTCACTGATCAGGTTGCAAACCCTAAGGTTGGGATAAGGTGATACATTCTGACTTATAAGTTATTCCTTTAATCGGGAGCTTAGATTCACGGCACATCGTTACTTCCAATTTAATTATTTTATCCAATTCCGACACCTGAGAGTACCTGCGTCTCCATCGCTGCTTGTGACATTAGCTTTCTCAGCTGTATCGGAAATCACTGACTGACCTTTGCTCCGCTTGAAGTCTGTGAACTCTACCCTTGACGAACTCCAACCTGGCATCCTGATCCTCCCGGAGCTCCTGGTCAATGTCAGGCATTCTCTGATTTTCAATGTGGAGTTCCCTATTGTGTAAAATAAATACGCACTGAGTTCAACCTCACCTTTTAGATTTTTAGAAATAAAAATAACTTTAACGCATTTCTTACAAAAATCATATATGAACACAACAAGAATAAAACTCGACTGGAATCCACGAGGAAATAAAAATATTGGCAGGTCAAGAGCAGTGCGACAAAAGACAGTTCTAAGCGTGCTTGAATTCTGACATCGCATATATGTCTTTTTTTTAAAAGCACCAGCCTTGCACTACTTTTCTGAAAACGCTAAAGCTTTGGCATTTTATCACTAAGGCTAATAGGGAGTTGCAATAGTCTAACCGGGAAGGGCAGTGCAAGCTGATACACGTGTTTTTGCAGCACTTGTGTCCAAATAAGATCTCAGGTAACCAATTTTCACAAATTCCACAAATTAGACTACACCCTATAGGGTTAGTTGGCCGTGTAGCTCTGTACTCCCTCGTGGGAGAAAAGGCACAGCCAGTTGCCGTGGTAGTAGTAGGGATAATAACTGCAGAAGTAATAAGTAGCAGTGACAGTAAGAAGTAAGTTACAGTATTAGTAGTAGTCACTTATAGTGTAGTGATAGTCACAGTAATAGCAGTAGTCAGGTATCATTATGGGTTTAGTATATGTTTTACCTGATAAGGGAGCACTTCAGATCCCAAAATTCGTTTTCATTTTATAACATCATTGTTGATCATAGTATTTTAAATAATAAAGTAAATTTTCTTAACGGTCAACTTCTCTGGTTTGGCCAGAAGTTTTAGATTTTTTACAAATCTTTGTGTCTGGTATTCAAGCATGCTTACTGTGTCAGAGGTCCCAAAATAACTATTTGATTACTTTTCCCCAAGTTTTGCGGTTTCGTGTGTGAGGTTTTTTGGATTATTTTTTTTTTTCCGCTACGTTTCTATCACATAAGTTGCTGTAAACGTTTGCCAGTTCAGAAGAAGAGCAATCTCTCTCTCAGTCGCACGGAAATATTAAAGGAAATTGGATGAAGAGAAAGTAAGTAATGACAACTACCGATAGGCTCTGGTTAAAACAGTTCTACAGCAAATTTGCCAAATCAATTCTGACATCGCATATATGTCTTTTTTTTTAAGCACCAGCCTTGCGGTACTTTTCTGAAAACGCTAAAGCTTTGACATTTTATTACTAAGGAGACTGGCTAATACAAATAGGGAGTTGCAATAATCTAACCGGGAAGGGCAGTGCAAGCTGATACACGTGTTTTTGTAGCACTTGTGTCCAAATAAGATCACAAGTAACCAATTTTCTAAATTATATATTATTATATTACATTTATATTTATACATTTATGTTTATATATGAAAATATATAATTAGAATACATATATATAATTACATAATTATATTTTTCTCCATATAAACAGCTGCACAGAATGGCTCAACTGAGACTCCTCAAACAGTGCACAGTCTACATATAATTTTGAATGACATGTACTTTATTTATTGTTACTCTTTAAAGATATATGATTTAAAACAAAGCACTGCAGCAGTGGGACACTATGCGTTAATGGATTAATGACGAGACATGAGTATGATGATGCGATTTTATATTTAAATTTCAGATTTCACAGGTTTATTTCCACTGTAACAATATTACAAAGTATGGACATGTAGTTACCACTGGACAGTACATTTGCAGAACTAATGGACAAACAGCCAGACAAATGAACAGTCATAAAATATTACAGACAAGCAGGCAGACATATTAATATCTTGACATATTTAAACCTACATGGGATAAAGGCGTAATTACAGACAAGTTAATGCTAATACTAATGGTTGGGGCGTTCACTTTGGAGTTCATGTATTATTTCAACATTTACATTTTAAGACTGGATAGAGAGAGCTTTTACGGCGAGAGTAAGGCTTCGACAAATTACACGATGGTTTGTATTGTTCATGACAGTCTGAACCAGATTATGTATATTCTGAATATTGGGGTTTGCCTTCACATACTTTCAATCCACTTTTACCTAGATTGGTTTCTTAATAACTAGTTCTACTCATTATAATAGGAGTATTTCATAATGACTCATTCATATTACATGAGTACATAAAACCAAGACTTCACTATGATATTCATAACTCACCATCATCTGACTTCTCAAAGACAGCGAACTGAAGAACGCAGAGCGTACAACGGTGCGTGGGCTGCAGGGGGATTAGCCAGGTCCCATCGTCCGTGTGCTCACTTTTTAGCATGGTATCCCTAGACAGTAAGGGCAAATGGAATGGGTGATTAGCCGGCATGAATTTATTAGAGGGACACTGCTTTTTTTTTTTCAATCCCACTTCTTTTAAGCCACCACGGCGTTGATAAATAGCTCAGTAGTTACTTCCGTGTAATAATTGGTTGTGTGACTAATTGAGACTTTACATTTGTCATTCCTTTCATGGGCTAACGGAATAATGATGTGTTAGGTTCATTTAACATCTCTTATGATTTGTTATGTCAGTATGATTAGTTGTCTTTTCCATGCATTACTAATTAGTCCGTACTCCTGACACGTAACATTCATTCTGTTGGGATCTGTTATAGATAATTATACAGAATGTAGAAAAAACACGTTACAGAATGGAGAACACTCTGTCGTCCCATAAACTCAACTTCAATTTTTTTTCAATTACTATTTCAAGTCTAAGCACCCCCAAAATAGCGCTGGAATTGACCAAAGCGGTAAACACTGAATTGAACTGATTTCAACTGAACTGATTTCAATTGAACTGAACTGAATTGAATTGAACGATTCTTCCCAAAAATTATGTATCAAATTCAATCATTATCATTTCAAGTGAGGTCCTGTTCGTAGAGTTTTAGGGCAAGTTCGACCCATCTGTAGGCCTAGCAAACCTTAATACGCATTTATTTATAGAGTGGCTCTATAACTTACTCGACCCTGGTTTGATTTTCTCTCTCTCAGCAAGTCAGTTATGGCTGCTGTAGTTTGCATTTCATAACTTTTAGCAACAGCCGTATCCCATTTTGCTACTCTTGAATGGCATTGCTGAATCAAAGAAAGGTGCTGAAAAGTCTTTGCATTCCATACTTTTTAGCAACACCCGTATCCCATTTTGCTACTCTTGAAATGGCATTGCTGAATCAAAGAAAGATGCAGAAAAGTCACATCATAACACATTGCGTTCGACAGCACTCTATTCTGTCACGGCATTTCTGTTTGATAATGTATGGCTGTTCCAGTATGTTTATAATGCACTGGAGTGGCGGGGGCCCAAGCACGTCTTGTAACTGACTGTAATATTAATGCTTAGTAAATAAAAGAGTGATTGTCACGACCAAAGTAGCCTCAATAATAAAGACTGGAGTACAGGTAGGTCAAATGATAAAACGCATTTCGTCCCGCTCATTCCACATTTGCCTGAGTCGATTTTGGAGGTTTTGAGAAATTTAGCGCTCTCCGCCTGCTGTTCATAGCAAAACACCGAGGCAGATGTAATGTAGCTTGTAAAATTGGGATATAAAAACGAGTTAAAAACTCTACATTTGTTTTAATAGGAAGAAAAAAATATTAACGAAAGATCATAGTAATATAAACAACTCAAATTATCAAAAACAAAATAAGAAAAAGGACTTTAGCAAATGTGGAATGACCATAACGTTGAATAGCTGATGACGTGTTTTCAAAATGTGCACACCATCATTGTGGCTGAAATTGAACTTTCCATCAAAACAGTTCGACTACAAACGTCAGACGATTTATTAAATTTGCGGAGGCAATTAATTATTGAAACAAAGACGAATGTAAAGACAGAAGTCGAATGAACGAAAAAGAACGCCCACTGTTATGCTGATGTCATGGGTATCGTGTATAATCGCATTCCAAAGGTTATTTTCTAGTATGAACCTCACGTTTGCAACAAAGACATCGTAATTGAAGAGCGTTTCTTTTAAAAACTCGGTATGTGGTCTGTGAATATTTTTGAAATAAAGGGAGATAACATTAAGGTAACTGCTCTTCACACATACATTTTTATTTACTGTTAAATGACGTTAAATTTGAAGGCGTGCAGATTTTGAGCTCGAGTAAGTTTTCAACGAAGTAACACTGAAATACACCACTAGCTCATTTTTCAACGAAAGTGCATTTACTGAGTTTTGGAAAAACGCTCTTCAAGTTAGGAGCCCGTTAAGAAAGGTTGTTTTCAAATATCATCCTCTGTAAGAAACGAGGGAGGCAGCCAAAATACTGGTTCCACTGCACTACATTGCTTTCCGGAGTGTGCATCCCTGAGTTTTCGAAACGCTACAGCTACTACGGANATTTTATATATTAGCGGATTAACTGGGTGGTACACAATCAGTGATTTGCTTTTCTAATAGGTGTCACAAACCTGAATGTTTTTTAAATAAAGGGAGACAACAATTAAGGTAACTGCTCTTCATATATATATTTTTATTTACTGTTAAATGACGTAAAATTTGAAAGCGTGCAGATTTTGAGCTCGAGTAAGCTTTCAAGAAGTAACATACACCACTAGCTCATTTTTCAACGAAAGTGCATTAACTGAGTTTTGGAAAAGCGCTCTTCAATTTGGGAGCCCGTTAAGAAAGGTTGTTTTCAAATATCATGCTCTGTAAGGAACGAGGGAGGCAGCCAAAATACTGGTTCCACTGCACTACATTGCTTTCCGGAGTGTGCATCCCTTAGTTTTCGAAACTACAGCTACTACGGACACCGGCTTCCCTTTTCCTGAATTCGTTTACAGTTCCAGCCACGCTTTTTAGAATTCCACTTTTGTTAATCAAGAAAGAGTAGAGACAGAATTGAGCTCACCTCAAGCACTGTTGTGAGGAAAAGCCTGGGGTTCGGTTTTCGGCTCATGCACAACAGCCGCGGTGGGGAAGTGAGCGGAGTTTCTAGCGTTAGGAATTGCAATACATCGAAAGTGGAAGCTCGGCAATATGAAGGCTAGCATCTACAATTTCAGATTTGTAGGTGAAACTTTTTACCAACAGCCTTGTGTTGCAGAAAGATGTAAGAATCAATGTAGCACGTATGCTCATAGATGTGGCAAGGATACGTGTAATAAAACACCACTCGCAAGTCGGCGCACTCTTTTCAAGCTCCTCCGCATCAGTCATAGCCATTTTGGTTTGCTTAGTGACATATTTCTGTTGCTCAGAATCTCCAAGGAACCGCTCACATGACAAAGAGACCGCCCTTTTCGGTCAACCGCGGGGACCAGACAAACGCAATCTGGGGGGGAGGGTCTTTTGTTTAGACCTTAAGCCCTTCCTTACTATCTTTTTTAAACCACAAGACATGGCCCTGAAGCGCGCGTACCAAAACTCGCTTGAAACACGTTTCAGTATTCTAATTAGTGTTCTAAACTTACCCATCAAAGCAGTCATTGGAGGCTTGTTTTATTTTTTTATCACCCGCGTCACACATTTTCAACTGATACTGGCAGAATCTGCGAATAGATTACACACAAAAAGTGAAGAGATCGACGATTAGAACAACTAGATTTCGCATCCAAGCATTGCCCACGCATGTCCCTTCATATTATTAGTACCCCAGCAGACCAGCTCACTCAATAAATTTCTCAACTTCCTGGGGAACATACTGTGCCGCTGCATACGAGCACAGATAACTAGCTTACGGAAAACATCGTCCCCTGTCAAAATACGGGTGCTCATTTACGCATTAAGGAAAATGTGATTGTGAACCAAATGTTTGCCCCAGGCACTTGAAACTTGACTGCAGCTGGGAATCAAACCCACGCCCTCTAACGCTTGAATTCAATGCTGTAATCATTTGGTCACGCTCTATGCATCACTGCCTGCTTCTTAAGTTCAAGTCGTATCATTAAAATTTCGAAACCCTATAAGAAGCTCTCCAGACTTGACTCTCTCTGATCATCCCTTTATCTATGAATTTAGAAGCAGACATCACATTTGAATAAATCTACGAAAGCACTAATGTTACTAATGTTACGTCATTGCACGACATATATTCGCAGCGACTGGCATTTAGCAACAAACAGTCAACAAGCATTGTCTCATTAGGGTTGGGCAGGACAGAGATCATATGAACATAGTTCGTGAACTTGTTCTGGCCCCGTGAATTTGATCTGAGCCTAACAGCTAATTTGTATGAACTGATCTGGATCTGAACTGCAGCAATTTTGGGTGCGTGATATGAACTTTAATTTCTCTACCTAAAATTCAGGTCAGTTCACATCTTCCTCTAATATCAAAACCGAATACCAACGTCAAAAACCAAGAGGAATTGATCTGATCTGAAAACAACTCAATTTTCATGGAACTGAGCTAAATTTGATCTCAGGGCATTTTTTTTTTTGTTCCTCAGTGCCCTGAACTTGATCTGAACTGACTTTTCTAATGAACTTGACCACCTCTGATTGTCACAGAAAAACCAGCACGAAGACAAAAATGTGGTTCACATGGCGACATAGCAGAGTCTCTATTAGTTATAACATTTATAAATATAACTGCTTCTGTGGATTTTCCATACCATGGTTGACTGTGCAATGGCACAGACAGCATGGTAAATAAGAATTTAAAACAGGAACAAGATGTGAAGATCATCAAAAAAAACAAAAAAAAAAACAAAACCACAGCATAGCCAACAAATAAAAATATTCACCACCAACAACAGCTCAACAATATCAATATATCGCAACAAAACCAACAAATTTTTGCAAGAACTTCAACAAAGAAGAATACCAACACCAAGAAAATATCATAACAACACGAAGAACACATTCTAACAATACAAACAAATAAAAATATCAACAACAGCGAAATATCGTAACAAAAGTAACAGAATATTGCAACAACACCAACAAAATAGCACAGCAGCATCTAAATAGAAGGAAACAATCATGAACAAAATAGACAACAACACCAACACACAACATTAACATCAATAAAATGTCACAACACCACCATTAAAAAAACAAAAAACAAACATCAACAGCACCAAAAATTCCATGACCATAATACAAAGAAAGTTGAGAGTATCAACCCCAACAAAATAGCATTAAAACGTCATGAAGCAAAGTATCAACACCAGGACATCACAACAACAACAACACTGAAATATTGCAACAACAAGAACAATAAGATATTACAACAATAACAGGAACAAGTAGCAGTAATATCACGAACAAAATATAAAAATAACATGAACAGATAAAAAAAAGGCAAGACCATATCAGCAAAATATTACAACAACACCAATAAAAAATGCTCAGCAACACCAACAAACGAAAACATCACTACCAAACTAACATCACAACAAGACTGACCATTAACAGACGAACTGTCTTCAACAAATAAAAATACAGTAATTGCATGGGAAGAAATCTAATAACAGCAACACAACCAGCGAAAATCTACAGCACCAGGCAATACAGAAATACACTAAAGAAAGAACCCATTACATTACTGTATGTCAGGACAGCGTAAAGGCTTATTGTCATGCAACTAGTCAAAATGAGGCTTAAGTCGCAATTGACAATATAATGATATGTTGGTATATATTCAAGCTCACTATACTTTCATGAAATGACAAAATAGTTCGGCTTGGCATCATTTTTAGTGGCTGGGAGTCCCATTGTAAAAAAAAAAATGAGAAAAAAAGTTATCAAAGAATATTATTTTTCCCTATTAAAGTAATTTAATCTACTTCCCAAGTAATTCATTTTCAACTACAATTACAAACCATTCGCCCATAAATGCAATATTTTCATGTACGCAAATGATTTTATTCTCGATTTCTGCAACAAACAAAATTAATATTGTACAGCTCCGACCACATAATATCTCAGTTTTTAGTTTAGCGACATAAACCGCATTTTGACTGGCTGCATAACAACAGATTTACTTATAACGCACCTGTCGGTATTATCACAGTCAATAAAGTCACCGCTGTTCACCTCCACATCATCATCTTCCCCTTTATCTCTCATGTTGACATTCCTTCTCCGATTGAGACAATGACCGCATGTAGTGACATTTTGAGCGCTCTCCAGCAGTTGTATTTTCAGGAGAAGGTATGTCAGCCCTGTACTTTTTGTGACTAACTCATGCTGTTCCATTCTGAGGCACCCCTTATCTGGAAGAACGTCAAATAAATTCATTGTTATGCGCAAAAAATAAAAAAAGCTGGGAAAATGAGTGCAAGATATAACATCATTTCCACATAAACTCTTGAACTTCAGCAGCATGTGATTTCCAAGTGGCTTCTTTACATCCTTACAGGGAGGAATCTATGAAAAAATGTTATAGGCACAAATTTGTGATGTCGAGAAGAAGCCACAAAATACATTAAACATTTCATAGAAGACGGCTCCATATTATTTGTAGGTGTGCCTTTTGGGTGTTTGGCGAGTGACTAGAACACGATGTAGAAGTAATGATTCAAAGAAAGCAACAAAAACAAGGATCTCTCCATTATGTGATCTCTGAACCCCATTGCTGCGTGATAACAACATATTTTGGGCGCAGACATTTCGTGCACCATTATAAATAGTTTGAAATGTCCTTGAAATGCGTGAAATCTCGTTCAACGCCAAAGCTTGTACCAGAGAACTGACCTGTATTTTCAGTTTTGTCGCCTGACCAAATGATTGTCGCTCACGCGATACGTTTGTGCGTTTACAAGTTCTACGCAGGCATGGCTGCCATTCATCAAGATATTTTCTGGAATAGACTGTAGGCTAAACTTTTCAGGCAGACCAACTGCTAAACGTTCTTTTTCTTTCAGCTAGATATATTTTTTCCTCTAAAAAGCTTGCAGTGTTTTCTCCAAACCGTGTTATCTCCCCTTAGATTTCAAATCTCCCAAAAATTAAATTGAAAGCCCGCCGATTTCCCCTCTTTCCTGTACTCCAAAGTTTGCATAACCTGAGGATGATATGAAAACGAAAGCCTTAAAGATCGGGTATCTCAATGTAAATGGACTGAGAAGGAAGAGCCTGTATCCTGAATTTGAGAACGTTGTTAAAAGCTTTGGAATATTTTGTTTTGGAGAAACAAACTGCCTGGAGGGAGACATTTCATTACAGGGAAACAGGCTCTACCACAAGAACAGAAAGACTATGTACGAGAGAGTATCAGGTGGATTAGTTACTGCTGTGAGAGAGGAGATTGCTGACAGTGTGAAAGTGTATGAGAGTGATTCCGAATTTGTTTTGTGGTTGAAAATAAATGAATGCTTGATCGGACAGAAAGAACCTATTGTAATAGGTAATGTTTATATACCCCCTTTATTGAAAGCCCATACTCTAGTGCCAGTGCCTTTGATGAAATAGAAGATGAGATGAGGAATCTTTTCCCTGATGTCCAGTGTTTGCATCTGATTGGCGACTTTAATGCCAGGACAGGAACCTTACCTGATTACACGAATGTCTGTGAGGAAGATTATATATATTTTGATGATAGTGATATACTGCATAATGTAAGGGCACTGAATACTTTTGATATATGTACGGATCGATCAAGCAAGGATGAAGGTAGATGTAATACTTACGGACATCGACTTTTGGACATGTATAATCTGAACAAAATGATTATTTTATTTCTTGAACTGTTGGCACTTCTGTTTGCTGACGATACGATATTACTTACAGACATTATTCTAATACAGCTATTTGAGTCATTGAAAAATTTAAGAAAGTTATGGCTGTTTAAAGGTCCCTAAAATGATACAAATTCGTTAACAGACACGTGTAGTGTAATGAAAAAAGCACCAGCGCCCATGCTGACTATTGCAAGGAATGGAAATTACACATAAATGCAGACAAAACTAAAATTATAATATTTGGTAGGAAGGGATGTAACGCTGAATTCTATCTAGGAGGTGCACCGATAGAGTAAGTGTCAGACTACAAATATCTTGATATCAACTTTAGAAGAAACAAAAAATTTGCCAAGGCCAGAAAATGCAATGTGGAAAAGGGGATGAGGGCGATGTACGGTCTTTTATCAAAGAGTAGGTCATTAAATCTATCTGTGAGCTGTCAGATACACCTATTTAACATCCTTGTGAAATCCACACTTTTATATGGATGTGAGATACACTTTTATATGGATGTGAGATATGGGGACATGATAATATTACTATTATAGAACGAGTGCAACTGAACTTTCTGGAAAAGGTTCTCGGTGTAAAAACAAGTACAACGAATTCTTTTGTGCTAGGTGAAACGGGACGCTTACCACTTAGGTTTGAAATTGATAAAAACATGATTGCCCACTGGCTAAAGTTAGTTACAGGTAAAAATACGAAACCATCTAAATGTATGTATGAAGTCATATATTACTTTCATACTAATAACTTCTTTAAGTCGGCATGGCTGACAACGGTGGAAGAGACACTGGAACAACCTGGGCTTGAGCGAAATCTGGTTATGCCAAGCAAGGACATGCTCTCGACAGCAGAAAGGCTATTTTAGAAATAGAGAGACGACTGAAAGACCAGGTGATAAATAATTGGAGAGAAGACATAAAGGGTTCCAGTAAGGGTAGATTCTATAGATGTTCAAAACAGGACCTGCAATTTGAAGACTATTTAGATTTAATACCATACCGTTATATGCGACTTATAGTAAAATTTAGAACAAGCAACCATTAATTGCCAATTGAAACCGGGAGGTGGGAAGAAACTGAAATAATGGAAAGAAAATGCTCCTTTTGTAACCGTCTACGGGATGAATCCCACGTATTATACGAATGTAATCTTTTTCAAAATGAAAGACGCAGCCGATTAAAAAGAAAAGTTTATGTGCACCCTGGTGTTTATAAAACCAAAGAACTTTTCGCATGTAAAACTACGAAATTACTGATGAACCTTGCAAGATATAATGAAATTGTTTTCCGGAAGTTCCAGTAGATATGTGTCAAATAAAAGTATTTACATGTATGAAAAGGGAGATTGTATAGTTGTATATGGTATGTGTGATCAAACAGTTTAATTACCTTAAACTATTTCATATTTGTGTCTTTGCGCTGTTCCGCTGCCATTGTATTTAGTATAATGTATTATGAATTGATCGCCTATGTACCACATATGTGGTCTGGGTTTTTCATAAATAAACTTGTTAAGCTTGTTGAAAAAAACCCTGAAATACCTCTAGAGTTTTCCAAACCCCTCATCAAATTTATGACATGAAATGAATCTCCAGCCCCTAACTCATATGACGTGGAGACTACACCTTGACCATGTGCATGCTTAATGTGTTCCAGAATATGTGTCTGAGAATATGTTTTAGCCTTTGTAGGCCTTCTGGGAGAACTCATCCCGTGGTAATGTTGATTACGCGAAGCAAGTTTCATTGTTACAATGCATAACATAATAATATATACCATAATAATCTAACAACAATAATAATGAAATAATGTGCATTATTTTGTTTCGCTATTAATATGCAATGCCTATTACATGGTTTTCCAGTATAAACGTCTCTATCTCCACAGAAGACGATTCAGTTAAGTTTTTTTTCCTTGTTTATTGTCTCATCCTTAAAATCATCCTTAAAATTTGTTAAAATAAAGAAAGAGGAAACTGGCTCTGTGAGGACGTCTGTCAAGTGTCGAAGAAATAAAAGAAGGAATAAGAGGGGATGAGACGAGTCTTACCTTCGGCGGTCCAATTTGGGCGGTCACAGTACCTGCAACTCTGAGGAACAGATGAACAGATACGATAAACAAAATCAAATATAATGCTACCATTAAAATATTTCTCTCTCTCTCTCTCTCTCTCTCTCTCCCTCTCTCTCTCTCCCTCTCTCTCTTCCTCTTAATTGCTTTAATCCAAAAACCAAATTAAAGCAATTAATATGAACGTCTATCTTTTTCGCATGAGACATTGAGATGCATAAAATAAAAATATTGCTATTAACTTTTCTCTTCTCCCTCTCTCTCTTTCTCTCTCTCCCCCAGCTTTTATCCAAAAACAAATTCATCCAAGTAATAAGAACTTCTCTCTTTCTCTAATGACTTTCATACGTACACTCAAGCCATAATATTAATAAGAACTTCTCTCTCTTTCTTTCTTTCTCTTACTCACTCTGAAGGCTTTCACTAATATACGATAAACAAACAAACAAACAAACAAACAAAATAATACACGTACCACTAATGTGAAACTCTCTCTTTCTCCCCCCTCTCCCCTTATTGNCCCCACACACACACACATACACACACACACACGTCTTATAACAGCAAAAAACAAAAACTCTCTCTATCATGGCTGGAGTTTTCTTTTAGTTGACATTTGCATATATATATATATGCGACACTGCTTGATTTAATGACATAAATGCACCTCTTATATTTCTCATCAGACCAAACTGTCGTCACTTTTTTCCTTTCTTTTTACTTTGAACTAATGTAAATAAATTGAAGTTCCTAAATAAGCTTGACGTTTTTACATCTGTGGCAGTATGCATAATTCTTGCGTTAGTTAACGCAGTGCGGTAACCACGGCAAACTCCCAAAACATTAGGGGTGTTCACTGTATATTTAACACATAGGGATTACGCATACGGCTACTGTTCTGACTCCCCTAAACTAAGCGCTGCAACACGAAAAAAACCCTCCCCAAGCATTGCCCGCCGCACAGGAACCTGGAGAAAAGTTTGTGTTACTGTTCCTTTTTAATTGGAAGAAAAGTAACCTGGGCAAAAAAAAAAAAAAANGAAAAAAAAAAAAAAAAAAGCAACACCATCTATTTGTGATTCCTTATTACACTAAAACCATGGAAAAGATTTTATTTCTCTTTGAGAGTTGGGATAAGACGGGGGTGAGGCAGAATGTACACCTTTGAGGCTATTACAGTTTCTGAATGTACTCTTTAGGAGCTCAACTTTTGTATTTTTTTTTCTTTAGTTGCAAAGGACAGAAGCAAGAGGTGATGTCTTCACCACCAGCCTCATGTGGTTACACATGTGTTCGTTGTACACTATAGTGCAAGAAACAGATAAAGCATAAATTCTGAAGGAGCATACGGATCTTGGTGGTTTGACTTCAGGAAAGTGTACACGTCTAGTCTTCATCCCCAATAAACCAATGCACGATCATGAACCAGTGCACGATCGGTTCAGTGCATGAACATTTCACGAATATGTGACCCTGTAGGCTACCCGCACGTGAGCCGATCTCCCCTCCTCCCCTGCACTCCAAATGTTGTTTTACCTGGTGAAACCTAAAATCTCTCAAAAAATTTTACAAACCCTCCCTTAAATTGTGACAAGATGGGGATGTCTCCCCCGATTTAGATGACCTAGACTAGTGAAAACACTGAGTCTAGATCTCGAGATCTGGATCTAAATATAGATCTTGATTTTGATCAAATCCAGTGTAGACTAGTCTAAATATGATCTTGACTTGATTAAAAACGTGTAGTCTACATGATAGATCTAATTCTAGACTGCCCTATTTAAATAAGTTCATATAGTCTACTAGTCTAGCCTGAGAAATCTTAGAAACATGGCAGCTTACAATGTTCACCATCATCAAAATTCTTGGTAAATGTGCTCTTAAAGCCCCATCCCCCCCCCCCCCCCCCC
>JAWQUT010000391.1:504232-527548 GCA_033807755.1 Ellobium chinense
CCCCCCTCCCCATGGCTAATTTTCTGATTTTATAAGGACTATTTAAAATTGCATATCAAAATGCCAGGTGCTGTTGGCATCTTCATACCTGTATATGGGTTAACTAATTTTGCAAATAGACCTTGGATTGAATTTTCTGAGGATGTATGTTTTGAGAGATGAATGATTCACTGATTGAGATTATTAATTTGCATCAGTCCTGTCATTTGTCACTGTATAAAAATTGACCATGCACAGTTGCGGTGTGGGCTTGGTTTTGAGAACTTGTTTCAAAAAATAAAATTGTTCCCCACCCATCCCACACTTCACTCATTTTTTAGAGAAATTTAGCCTCACTCATCTTAGTTCCCAAGCACAAATTTCCCTCAACAGTTGCTCAATAGATAAAGTTCTAGCAATGCTCATATATAAATTGCACCCATTCATGTATTTCTAATAGAATCTGTTGGTGGAAAGTAATGACAGTCCAACTTCATCCACCTTTTTCCTTTACGTTGATTTCTGTGGATTCCCAACAATGAACACCTCCCTTCTTTCACTTTCTAAGTTGCTCAACATAAATAACATGGAATGACCCGGGCTGAAAAAGTGATGCGGGTGTTTGAAATATTTTTCAATTCTCTGCTAAAGAGATTTATGCAATAATACCCATAGTTTTAAGCATACGGTATGTGTTTACACAATTTTAGATATAAATTTACACATGATTTTCAGTTTTCTCCTTCGGATTATTATTTTCAAGATGGTGAATTGCCGTGAGTAGCTATGCTCGTCACGATAAAAATATTGTCTGCAACGATATAACGTGACTTTTGGGGTGACGTTATGAGTTATGAGTAAAATGGCGGCCAACTGGAACGGCTGTATAACGGTGTAAACAAAATGTGCTTGCTGTGAGTTTTTATCTTGTTACAAACCGAAATCGGGCTTAGGTGACGAGCACTGGTAGGTGACGAGCACTGTTCCGGTGACTCTAGTACTACTAGACTAGTCTAGTCTACTGCTGGGCTAGTCTTACGGTATAAGGTCGAGTAGATCTAGTCTAGACTATATCCAAGAAAGAAATTCCGAATGAGACTCACGTCCATAAATAGTACTCATGTCTAGTGAAAGAGTCCAAATCCTAATCATTAAACTGCCAAGCGAGAGAGGAGGTTCGTAGAGGTGCGTCCCTAACCCTACGATTTCGCCAAAGACCGGAGTATCAGATGTGAATCTTATTCGGAATTCCTTTGCGATATTGGTAAAAGCTAGGGCTCATATCTATCCAGTGTTGGAATAGATGTAGATCTAGATCACTAGATCTAGTCTAATCTAGTAATCAACTTACTTCAGTTCCATCACTTCTCTCCGAAAGTGAACAGGTCACGATTAAGAACAAAATTCCATCGAATGCTTGCAACTTGCGCATGTCTTTCACTAATCACGACCCAAGCTGCACAAAAAACAGTTGCTTCACTTTCCAAGAATGAAGATCAAACCCTTTCCTAGGCTAGACTATATATAAAATAGATCTAGTCTACATCGAGTTGATCAAAGTTGGCATTAGGCAAACAGATCTAGAGGACTAGAACTGGATGTCCAGACTGGTGTCTAGACACTTCACAATTTCACTTTTCAGATCGTCCCAGAAAGAGCCACCTGCAGGTTTGCCAGACTTTTATTTGCGTTGGAGCCAAATCAGTCATTAAAAAAGGGGCCACAAAAAAAAAAAGGCCAAGTCATCCCTAGAAGGATTTGTGGCATAGCCTAAAGGTTTTACCCACAGAAAAGCTTTTCCCCATATTTTCTGATACTTTCTAGCCTACTGTTATTATAATCCTCTCTCCAGATAAACATCGCTGTTAAGAATGTGGTTTTGTATTAGGCCTAATCAACTTCAGTATTTCAGTGCATTCATAACTATGGCATAACCATCACTTTTCCGTTCACAATGTTAATTTTATTTGGCGCTGAACTAGGGCCATTGCACCAGGCTATCTGGATCAAGCACACGTAACAGGGGTGGGCGCGCTCCGACACCAGTGCCGACTCTCTTTCAAAGTGTCATGCTTAGAACCAGCAACACCTAGGCTACACTAGAAACAGCTGTGTCGATACTGTAGCTACACTTCTAGTGTGTTTGATATTTATTTTGCTAAAATCGTGTACATGATTAGACTCTTTATTAGAATTATGTATGTTGTGCGGCGCCACTTACATTGCCACAACTACATGTAATTCGTATTATTTTACATACGCAGGAGCTATTTGCTTGATGTATCAACACATTTCAAGAGTCATAGATCTACCTACTTGAACTGATTCATGGTCGGCCCTAGACGAGACTTAGCAATACTGATGTTCTAGATCGGGATAGTTCTTGGCGAGAAAATATTGGCCTCGCCCGGCTCTACCTCTTCTGAGCAAGAGGGCTGTAGAGGCTCTTGATCAATTAAGGGATGCAAGAGGAATTGGGAATAAGTATGTAAAGTGTAAGATGAGAACTTAAGCAATAATTACTTGAGACAATTTTACAAATATTTAGATAAAACAAAGTAATTTGTTTAAATTGAGGCCCGCTGGAGCAGGGGAAAAAAGCCAAAGAAGGAAACAGTCGATGGGGAGCCAAACTCTGGAATTTGGCTTCGCAAGAATTGAGTCTGGCAACCCTGTTAACGCGGGAATCGTGCTGCCCGACCAAACTGAAACTGAAACTAGCTGATTTTGTAGAAATTTATTTTAAACTAAGGCTAAAGGAGCGAGCACTTCGGGGCCAATGCTAGCAGCCTGCAGCTGCTCCAGCCCGGTGTGCCAAAGTTTTGTTCGAGTCGGAACCAAATCGCATACCAAATAAAAAAGAAGTCAAGCAATGTCTAGAAAGAGTCTTCTGTGGTCAGAACTAAGAAAAGTAGTTTACCACGAACTTTCTCTGAGCTGGCTTATATTAAAGCAACATAATAAGAAATAACAAAACAGTTGCAGATAACTATAAGTACTTTTTGTATAGAAACTGGTCAATTTTGACCTGTTGGAGGAAAAAAAACCCGTTATTTGGGATTCAAGGGATAAAAGAAAAGAAAAAGTCCAAAATATGGGTTTTGACAGCCAAACAGCCAAGTCTGGCAACCCAGACGCGTGCACCTAAGCCTAAATTTGTTTCCATGGATCAGAAAAACTTTTCTAAGATCTATCCGATTACTGTTATTGCACTCTCAGTAAAGTCTAAATCGAAACCCCTAAACAACGACGTTGACAAGTGGTTAATCTACAATAAGGTTTAACCAAATTTGTTTTTGATTTTTGAGCTGAGATATTTGTTCCATAATCTTTTCTGTGACAAAATATGGTTCAATCGCAAACATTACGGCTAGGTGAAGCGAGTCTTACAATAATTCATCACATGGCATTTTCTTGAATCGCCCACACGTTCTTTCATCGGACTATATTACAGGTGTTTACTGCAATACGGGCCCCTTAATTTTAGGACAGGAAGAGAAAGAAGAGGTTGCACATTTAATTGTGGATCGTAACTGATTGCTCACTGTTGTAGGATAGATCTTATTGAGCCCCATCAGTTTTTCTCGCTTTATTATGGAATCATTTGTGTCGTGCTTAATTTGGCACATTCCTTGTTCACATATCTGGCATTTTGTGCTAAAGGTTTCCCGGATGTGCGACACTGTGTATGCCAAAGCTTAACAGGCCTAATGTTGAGCTGCCATCAAAGGAGGACTTTCCGAGGGCTTCAGCAAGTCTAATAGGTAGATCTTGCCGCTCTAAAAATCTTCTCAGGGTCTGAGAGACTTTGTCCAGAGATCAACTTCTTTTCGTTTTAGAACGCACAGAGGAGGAGGAGAACCAGTGGCCGTATGCATAACACGTTAACTACAGTGAATACTGCCAATGTTTTGGGAGTTTCTCGTGGTTACCGCTGTATCTTAACCAGCCTAAAGATTATGCATAAGGCCACATGCACAGTAGTATCGCGTAATCTTTGCTCCCAGAGGCACCAAGCAGGCCTCGCTGCAGCTTATGGGCATCAGCTGGGTTTTCAGACACCATGTAGATCTAGGCTATAGGTCTTGTTATTAAATCTACATGATGATAAGAGCCGCCTAGATTTATATCTCCTTCGTAAGAGAAAATCGACTCACCGTTGGTTCATTGCAGGAAAAAGGAAATTCACACCTTTGTTGAAATCGAATCCCGCAAAAAAAAGCCACACAGAGAAAAAAGTGATACGACTTTTTCTCCGACCCCCCCAAAAAATAAAAAGGCACACAAAGAAAAGCCATACAGAAAACAAAAATCACAAAGAAATCCAGTCACATGAGGAATAACATACATGGAACAATACGTGCATTAAGTGAATTACAAATTTATAGAAAAATAAAGACAAAAACAAAGTGCTATTAGTTATGTTATTTGTTACTGAGCTCCACTTTATAAAAACATACGAATACCGAACTGAGTGATCACTGTACAAAGAACCTTTTGATATAATTATTTTTTTCACTATTTATTCTTCTTAATTATTTGTTTTAAAAAGTTCAAAAAGCAAACCGATGTTCCTTACGGGAAATTTATTCTTACTATCAGATCTGAAGCAAGAGCAGTTGTTGCCGATTGTAACCAAAAGATTCGGCCTTTGCCACTTAAATTTGGTTTTGTAAAGTCTAAATTGTATGTTTATATAATACATTTCACTAAATACACGCGGGTACGCAAACGATATAATCTTTATTTCGATAATGGGTCAGTTTTTTATTTTCCGCAATAAGTTTAAAAAGGTATAATTTACCTTAGCATATAAAGGTATTTATAAATGACAGCTGTACTAGCAGATGACGATCTTTGTTGCATACAGTAAAGACAAAATGTGACTTTTGAAACTGAAAACACGGCTTTTATTTACTACGTAGATAAATTGATTTACAATGTCATACATCTCATTCATAAAACAAACATAAAGAACAATACACATTATACATATTAATATATAATATTACAAATGAAATACATAATAGCGTGTGATTTTTTCCCCTGGGATTAAAAGGTATAATATGACTTTTTCCCCCCAGGGCACCGTTGAAATCACCCGTAAACTACATCTCAGAAAAATATCTACGATCACGTGATCTTTGGGGGATTCTGAATGAGTTCGTTGCTTGGGCTCGATATTGCACAGTAAAAAAAAAAAAAATATTGCACCAGAGAACGCAGTTTAGTGACTATAAACAGTCAGATCATATAGACCAGGTTAACCCGAAGAATAAGCTATGCGAAGGAGACGCTGGTTTGTTTTGGGGCGCATTTACAGTCTCCGAGAGCGGTTGACCAAAAGAGGCTTTCAAAATTTCAGAAATAATTTCCCGGATTCATCATTATGCTTCCTCAGTTTTTTGGGGTCTTTTTTATCATAGAGACATTTCTTTCTAACAGGCGCTTTGGCATTCTAGGTTGCAGGAGCCTACTTGGCACACACACAAAAAAATATAAAAATTGGACTATCAGAGTCAATAGACGCAGAGCATAAAATAATCACTGTAGAAATAAGCGTATAACATGAAGCCATAGTGAAATTTGGTTTTGAATTTATTTTTAAAAAACCCAGTTATTGCAGGGAAGTATTTCCCAATGGCTTAAGCGGATTTCATTTGTGCGGGCCTGTGATCGGCAAAAGCAGGCCATATTTTTAACTCCTTTTCATCTAAATTAAAATCGTGAAAAATCTAAGTGAAGGACGCCTCACTATAAACAGTATACAATTTGAGCTCTGCAGTGTAGTGTCACCAGACCTGCGGACTAGCCTTGCCCATCACGGAATGTTCCTGTGATTCGAGGAGAATTTTTTCTTAAATGACTCAAAGAGGCTTTCATAATATGGCTCCTGCAACCTCTGTGTCTGTTGTTACGGATAACGACCGTCTCACCGATGGCGCTGGCATGCGATTTTGTTCGACATGGCACCCAGCATAGTGGAGTGAATGTGAGAAATGATTCTATCTTAGGAACACTAGGGCTCTAAAGTGGGTTTCTTTCATTCAGGGAAATAAACTTAATTTCCTAGTTGTTACTAATATTTGTGTTATTTCCCTTGTCCGTTAACTTTGACACCTATAATTGTTTTTTCTTTTTTTTGGCCCTACTAACATTTTGTGTTATTCTACATATACCACTGTGATTTGGGGAAATTTCCTCCATGGAGGTTAAAGTACTTCTTTTGCCCGATCTCTTAACGGGAAGAAAAAAGGGAGTCAACGCCCAAAGTTTTTCACAAATTATGTCTTTCGAAAAAGGTCACCTGGAAATCTGATTTTGGTCCCCAATTTTTCATTTGGCTGGTTTTGATCGCGTGCGAATACAGAGGCCTACACACTTTTTTTTATCTAGAAGGCTCAAATTGTACCTGAAACTTTAAAATTGGATGCTTTATTCAGATCTCAGGTCATTTTACACATTTCTACACTCTGACACTGGCTGGCAGGCCCCCCAAAAAGGGGGATCTTATATATTAGCGGATTAATTGGGTTGTACACAATCAGTGATTTGCCCCTCTAATAGGTGTCACAAACCTACATCTGGACTAGGCTTTTTTTTTATCCCCGCGGGTGAACCAACCAAGGACAGCGTTCTGGTCATAACACCATAGACCCATAATTGTACATTTTGATCCTTTCTGGACTGTTCTCCGGGTTGGTTTTTTTTTGTCTTTTTGCTGTCTCATTCAGGGGGGAAGACTGGTCTTTTGATAGGGTAATCATTGTCGAGAAAGATTAAATCATGAGTAATAGGAGACTAATTTAGGAAAAAAAAAACAAAAAACTAACCACGTTTGGCTAGAAAGTGGCCAGTCTGGCAATACTATACTTGATTGTCGAGATTTTGAATGACATATTGTTTATTAATGTGGGTTGATGCCCGTGCGGTTAATATCTTTTTGTATAATTGTCACGCTCGTTCCACATTTGCCTAAATCATGTTTTTAGGTTTTGAAAAATTGAGGGCCTGTTGCTCAGAGCAAAACAATGAGGCGGATGTAAGTTAGCTTGTAAAACTGGGATATATAATAAGTTAATACTCGACATTGTTTCCAAAGGAAAAAGAAGATACAGTAAATGGAAACATAGTAATATAAACAACTCGAATAGTTAAAAAAAAAAAGGCAAATGTAGAATGAACGTGACGTAATGTAAAGCGACTGAACGTTTGTACTTGATGGCATAGTATTCAGTTTTTCTCGTGTCGTCGAACTTAACCAAAACCTGTGAATATATAAATCTTAAGGCCCTACACGCGCTCAAGCCAAATTGAACCAGCGGAGTTGTAAAATCGGTATGTCAATACAGCTTGACGGTCTTCCCCCACACACGCTCAGTTCGGTTTGATCAAACTCATGTGGCAACATGGAGGAAGATCTACTTTTAAGTGCTCAGGCTGTGGTCATTTTACAGAGGAAGAAACTGAAGAACAGGAAATCCCCAGCTCCAGATAGCTTGCTTGCTTTCCACTTTTTTTCAATTCTTTCTTGAAATCCATTGATTTTCTTCGTTACAAACTCCCAGTCAGCATGTGGCTCGAACTCTTTCACAAAATCCACAAGTTTTGCATACGCATATTCTTTCATTGTCCGATTGCTATACTCTTTTGATTTGATTTTCCATAGGCAATCAAATGATTTGTATAATTCAATAAAATTCAAAACCATCTCTCTCGGCCATGAAGCCATTCTTTATTATTTCCACTTTTCCAATGTGCAACTAATTGATAACACACTTACGAGTAAGCCTATACCACGTGCCTAGCCGACGCACAGCAAAATAAAATAGAAAAAAATCGAGACAATAGCCTGGGCAGTATCGCCTTGGGGCTCGATGGCTTGACGGAAAATGTCAGGCAGGACCTGATCCCCGTCAAGCCAAGCCATTTGGCTTGATCAAACTTACGATTTCCCCATACACGCCCAATTCTACTTGAGCAGTCGGCTGGATTAAGCCGAATGGACCAATCGGCTTGTACGTGTGTGGGGCCCTGTACACAATGTTGGCTCGAGAACCCCTGTTAGATAATACAGTAACCTATGTGTGTTCCCTTGTTTGAACCTCCCATTCTCAAACTCGTAGTTCAGGTCACCCCATTTTGTGGTGATACGTTCTTTTCCATATCGATTTCTCTTAATGAAGGGCAGTGAGTGAGTGTGAGGGCTGACAAACCTACTGTCGGGAATCATATATATTATGTTTCCTGACTGCTCACACATGGACACATTGTTCTTGTTAACCTTGATCCCATTGCTTAATATACAGATCCATTCATGGATAAAGCTCACGACATGCATGACCCGTTTGAGGTGAGCAGATCTTTATTAGACTTGTAAATGGAAGATTTCATAGCAGGCATTATATACCCATGTTCTAAGCCCATTGGAATGTGGTACTGGTATACATAATGGCGCAGGGCCTGATCATTCCCGTTTGGACGCGATCTAACTATCCTTGACCCTACCTTGCCCCTTATCGGTTCCCGTACCCAAATTACAATAGGTGACTGCAGTAATAAAACCTGGTGCTCGTTTTGTGGCCCACTGACTATGAAGTTCGGTTCTAGCACACATTGCGCTCCCAGCACACTTACATCATTACCAGCGACGGCACCACAGTCTAGTACGAGAGGGATTTTTAAAAAAATTTGTATTACCCTTCTACCCGTGAAGATCGTCCAGCAAATTAGTAGTATAGTTACTTTCAAATTTGAGTCAACAACACCGGCTCAAAGCTGAATGTATTAAGTAGAATCCTCCTTGTTGCAAATATTTCAGAGTTTGGCACACACAGCATAGTATTTACTAAACAAAGACCAGTCTGTGGTTTCTCTCTTAGTCTGTTTCCTTCTCACTGCGTTATGTTTTTCTAGGCCGTTTTTCAACTTCTTTCTCTACACCTTCATTATTATGCCTGGATCGTCAAATTTACTCCTTTCTCAGAAGAGGTCGAGCCACACACACACACACACACACACACACACACACACACACACACACACATACATACATACATACATACACACATACATACATACATACATACATACATACATACATACATACATACATACATACATACATAAGCGTAGTACTGTGCCATCAGTCACTAAAGGCCATAGAGTCAAACATTTCAAACCTCATAATAATGACAATGTGACCACTTCACGACTTGCACCCTCATGAAAGTATCACCATGCTCCGCCTTTGCCTCAACTATTTATCACAAGTGTTCTCTGACCGCTGCTCATGTTTGTGGTAACACTACGGCCAGCGATCAATATCCACCTGTCCTTTTAAGTTTTACCGTAAAACTCTCAGTCATTGTACCACAGCTCTCGCTCGTTGGCTGTGAACATGTTAATATGCTACTCTCGCTTACCAGTTGTCAGTGACGGACTCTACCAAATCGCGCCCCACGTAATGAGGTATTTTCAGACGGGTCAGTTACACCACGTGATCTAGGGATTGCTATGATATTTTGACAGATGACGAGTAATCATACATAAGCAGTACATGTAAACAAACCTACGTGAGAGCAAGATTTCCTAGGTCACGTGATGGAGCTGAAAATACCTAATTGAGACCTGCTCTTATTCAAGATATTTTGTGATAAAAGAGTACTGTAGGCCTGTTTTCATTATTAAAATCACGGAAGAAATCGCGAGTCCGTTTAAATGGCATGTCACTTTGTCATTTTCGATGCTTTCTGAAGTGCAGGCAAGACTGTAGGATCTTGTTATGTAACATGCCAGGTGGTAAAATACCGTGGCCCTATGACATATCGACTCTGCTATACGGCGAATCCAATGTACGTGGAAATAGCTGTGATTTACGCTGGAGGTGTGAACAACGAAATTGTTTGTCTTCGATATTCTACATTTCATTATCTCTTCGGTCTTTCAATTCGTCGCCTTGCACACGAAAGGGGGTATCCCGATTTTGGACGGTTTTGAGTTATCACCACCAGTACGTAGTGCTATCTCAGAACTATCTTCACACGAAACGGTATCCCTAGCTCAAATAGTAACGAAGATATAGCATAAAATTCCTAAGGGCTTAAGCTAACTATCAATATGATCGAATCAGATGTAAATCGCTCTCCTTAAAAACGTGAAAAACAGGGATACGCCCTTTCGTGTGGAAGGCGACGAATTTAAGCAAAGCATGTGATTTTTTCTTTTCTGCGAGTAGATCGTTTTGATTGTGTTTGACAAAGTCTTGGATATTTTTTTTCGCCCTTGCGTGGAACACGCACAAGTCTCAATTCCCTCAATAATTGAGTAAGAAAGAGAGAGACATAGAGTGAGAGAGAGAGAGATTTAGAAACCATGCAAAAGTTTAATCAGGAAAGTAAAAACACACCATAGACATGCAGGTACCACTAAAAAGTATGTAATCTTTGTGAGCATTAAAAGTTAAAAGAGAGGGAGAGAGACAGAGAAAGAGGGGGAGGGGGTGGGGGAGAGAGAGAAAGAGATTTAGAAACCATGCACAAGTTTAATCAGGAACGTAAAAACACACCACAGAAATCTAGATACCACTAAAAAGTATATAAGCCCTTTAAGAATTAAGACTTAAGTGAGAAAGAGAGAGAGAAGAGAGAGAGAGAGAGAGAGAGAGAAGATTTAGATAACATGCCCTAGTTTAGTCAGAAAATTAACGACACACCAGAGACAAACAGGTACAACAGAAAGAGCGAGAGAGACAGAGAGAGAGAGGAGTTGGNGGGGGGGGGAAGAAAGAGAGAGAAACCATGCCCTAGCTTAATCAGGAAGTTAACAACACACATACAAGTACCACAGACAGAGAGAGAGAGAGAGAGAAAGAGAGAGAGAGAGAAAGGGAGAGAGAGAGAGAAATTTAGAAACCATGCCCAAGCTTAATCAGTAAAGTAACGGCACATCCTAGACATACAGGTGACACACACAAAAAAAAAAAATAGAAACTCCTCTCTGACTCATTTAGAGAACATTAAATGCTAACAAAATATACAGATAGCTAATCGAAAGTCTGTGCGTTCGTAAAATTAAAATATACGTAGGGCCATTAAACGAGTGCTAAGACTAGGTGGACGAGCCTACGCGCTTAGTATTACTTGAAAGGGCATAGTTTCGACGTGTCAGAGACCCATTACTGGTTGTTAAGGAACGGATAATTTGCATTCAGTAAAATGTTGTTAGAGCTAACAGGCTCTTGTTGTTAAGAAACGGATAATTTGCATTCAGTACAAAAGAATTAGAGCTAGGCCAGACAGGCTCTTGTTGTTACGAAACTGATAATTTGCATTCAATAAATAGAATTAGAGCTAACAGGCTTAGCCATTGAGTGCAGTTTCGGAACTTTTTAGTTTTGCTTTCGTAAGAAATTGCATAAATAATAATAATAATAATAATGATAATAATAATAAAGAGAATTTTTATAGCGCCTCACCCCCGAAAACCTCGAGGCGCTTTACATCGCATACCTTTCTTTTAAACACATAAACATACAAACATAAACATACACATACTTATTGCATAATATAGACATACATTTAAAAAATATTCTTGATACAGCAAGCATATTAAGTACGGACTGCAGTAGCTACTCTGGCAAATACTGTACTCTACAAATAGATGTGTTTTTAACTGGCATTTGAATGATTCAAAACTGGAAGACTTTCGAATATTTTCTGGCAGTCAATTCGCAATAAGAGGCCCAGAATAACAGAAGGCCCTATCACCATACTTCCTTNCATGATCGTAAACACAGGCAAAGATAAGCGTCACACTTCTCGCTCCACATCTGGCCAGAGCGCGAAGCGAGCGGCGTGTGTCAACACGCCTTTACGCAACACGAATGATGATCATGCCTTTGTCAACGACACCCTGACTGAATGTTGTGTAATAGCGCAGGTAAGGCTCGTAAGTGTCGATCACTGCCTAAGCTGAAGAAAGGATAAAGTGTGGCTGACAGGGGGCGGGGCTTACTTAATCTTGATTCGTTAATGCTTGCGCGGGTTAAATGACCAGCGGCTAGGATGTCCGCTCTGATTCGTCCATGCGTGCGCAGAAGGGTCAACTGCCTGACAGAAGGCCATGGAGAGGTAATGTCAATCACTTCTCACGTAACGTAAAGGGGGGTAATCAGGGCCGTCGGTACAAGCTTTGTGGGCTTCAGGTTTTCAGCTGATGGGCAAAGGTAAACAAGCACTAAGACACAGTACGATAGTGACAATTTGCAGCATTCCTGTCAAAAACAGCATGTATATTACGGAAATCTGGCTTCAATCGTCTCGCTTAAGCGGGTTGCCGTCCCGCTCACATGTATAGATTTAAATAGCAAAAATTCCGTTCCCCAGGCATTCGTCTCACTTAAGCGGGCGTCCCGCTCACGCGTGTCCCGCTTAAGCGGGTTCCACTGTACTTGAAAGGGCATAGTTTCGACGTGTCAGAGACCGATCACTGGTTGTTAAGGAACGGATAATTTGCATTCAGTAAAATGCAGTTAGAGCTAACAGGCTCTTGTTGTTAAGAAACGGATAATTTGCATTCAGTACAAAAGAATTAGAGCTAGGCCAGACAGGCTCTTGTTGTTACGAAACTGATAATTTGCATTCAATAAATAGAATTAGAGCTAACAGGCTTAGCCATTGAGTGCAGTTTCGGAACTTTTTAGTTTTGCTTTCGTAAGAAATTGCATAAATAATAATAATAATAATAATAAT
The DNA here is from genome assembly GCA_033807755.1 of Ellobium chinense. Lineage (NCBI taxonomy): Eukaryota > Metazoa > Mollusca > Gastropoda > Ellobiida > Ellobiidae > Ellobium > Ellobium chinense. The sequence goes on from JAWQUT010000391.1 coordinate 516,964, forward strand.
AATAAAGAGAATCTTTATAGCGCCTCACCCCCGAAAACCTCGAGGCGCTTTACATCGCATACCTTTCTTTTAAACACATAAACATACAAGCATAAACATACACATACTTATTGCATAATATAGACATACATTTAAAAAATATTCTTGATACAGCAAGCATATTAAGTACGGAATGCAGTAGCTACTCTGACAAATACTGTACTTTACAAATAGATGTGTTTTTAACTGGCATTTGAATGATTCAAAACTGGAAGACTTTCGAATATTTTCTGGCAGGGAATTCGCAATAAGAGGCCCAGAATAACAGAAGGCCCTATCACCATACTTCCTTAAATTAGATCGAGGTACAGATAGCTGTTTTAAATTTTTGGATCTTAAGTTTCTTAATGATGTATATATGGGCAAAGTACATCTACCAGGTATGATGGTGCAGATGACTCCTGGGCTCGAAAAGAGAGTGTTGCCACTTCATACTCAATCCTAGCTTTTACAGGTAGCCAATGTAATGTTCTAAGAAAAGGAAGGCTGTGGTGGACTTTTGATGTTTTGAGTGCTAACCACGCCGCAATGTTCTGAATCGTCTGAAGTTTATTTAGTTTATCATGTGGCAATCCTGTTAAAAGTGAATTACAGAGATCCAGCCGTGATAGTATAAAAGCTGAAATAAGAGTTTTAACAGATCCATTGAGAGATAGGGTGCTATGCGCCCAAAATTCTTCTAAGTTCAAAATATGATGTCCTAGTTAACTGGTTTACCTGGTTCTCCATTGTTAAAGTACTGTCAAAAATAACACCAAGATTTTATGCCTTGTCAGAGAAAGCTACGTCACACCCCGCGATCGAAATGCCCGTCTGTCTGTGACAACAACTTTAGTTTTGCTTCTGCGGCCACGTGAACGTGACCACGGGAGCATTTTATGGGATACCCGTGAAGACTTTTGTAGTTTCAAAAGAATGAATCGGTCTTCACTATTAGTGAGGGGAATGAGATAGTCTAGATCATATCTGAAAAAAAAATGGAAAAGGAAAGTTATTGTATGTGGATAATTCTCTTCGCACAACGACTACTAGTTTGTATCTCGCTCTCTGGCGCCACGCCTCATTCCCGCGCTGTGGCGGCCCGTGCGGTGTGAAAATCTCGACTTTCAGGTTGCAATAATTTCTCGGAAGCGCTTGGGCGAAGGAAACGTGTAAGGAGGTGAAAATTTATGAAAAAGTATTGTGGATTTTTTAAGGCTGTGAAACAGATAGCGTTTAGAGTCAGGTTTGTGATACCTATTAGAGGGGCAAATCACTCACTGTGTACAACCCAATTGATAAGCTAATACTGTATATAAAATCCCTCTTTTTAGGGGGCCCTGCCAGCCAGTGACAGAATGTAGAAATGTGTAAAATTACCTGTGAACTAAATAAAGCATCCACTTTAAAAGTTTCAGGTACAATGTGAGCTTTCTAGATAAAAAAAAATAAAATGTGTAGGCCTATGTAATCGCACGCGGTCAAAACCAGCCATATGAAATACATGTATTAGGGACCAAATCAGAATTCGAGGTGATCTTTTTCGAAGGAGAGTTGTGAAAAATTTTGGGCGTTGACCCCCTTTTTTCTTCCCGTTAAAAGATCGGGCAAAAAGAAATACTTTAACCTCCATGGAAGAAATTTCCCGAAATCATTGTGGTATATTATGTAGAATAACATAAAATGTCAATAGGACCAAAAGAAGAAACAAAACAATAGGTATCAAGACCTTAACCAGCAGCTAGCACCTGGCATATGTCCACTTAGAAACACAATATTTACATGATGGCGGTCGACTGATGCCCTTCCNTCCCCCACCGTTTGACACACACACACCCTGCGTTGGCAAGAAATGCATCAAATTTCACCAAATTTTTAAAATTTAAGATTTCATTCCTTCCTATTTCCTTCCCTGCTTCTACCCCCAACCTCACCATCAACCTCTACCCTCATCCACTCCACCCCATCCCCACCCTTAAGAAAAATTATCACCCCACCCTTCTCAGCCCACCCCACAGGCTCACAGGGTATTGTCAAAGGAAGCTGCATGTTTTTTTCTTTTGGCCAGATGCACCGAACTGTTGTTACTCCAGGGCTTCTTCCCCAATCAAAAAGAGAACGACCCTTTAAGAAATGCCAATATGATAACTTTTAGGTTTTAAATATGTGGTTACAAGTGGATTTGACCATTAAGGGTTGCAAATATTTATGGTCAACATTAAACTTCCTGCTCATGCCAAGGTGTTTACATGGGAACAGTGACCAGCAAAGAGGGGGGTCACTTTTACCCTTCACTCCCAATCACTCCCAGGTCACTCCACTCTGACCATTCCCTACTACTGTAGTTCCCCCCCCCCCCNCCCCCAAAATAGGCTACCATGGAAAATTTTAGAGTTCAACTTAAGTTCGTGGGAGCTTCCGATGTAGCATAGAGTATGTCATCAAGAGAATTGACTATTTTGAGAGGTATCAAACTCTAAATTGGGCCATAGGATTGATCTAAGACAGATATTTCAGCAACATGGGCACCATTTTTTAAGGAATGAATGTGCTTGACTGCTCTCAGTTGCATATTTCTCCAGGGAATCAACAAAGGCTGTCAACACTCATCCAATTCATCTCAGTGAGTGAGATTATTGAAATTAAATTTTCTGTGTCCCTCTGCAAATATACCTCACCACAGGAATATCATTCTCTGTCGTTAAAGAGGCAAAGAAGAGACACTTGAGAATGCATCACTACTGACTACTCAAATATGTAAGGAAAAATGAAATATGGGGAGGCTGTGAAGCAGATAGCGTTTAGGGTCAGGTTTGTGACACCTATTAGAGGGGCAAACCACTCATTGTGTACAACCCAAATTATCCGCTAATATATAAAATCCCTTTTTTCGGGGGCCCTGCCAGCCAGTGACAGGGTGTAGAAATGTGTAATTTAAAAGTTTCAGGTACAATTTGAGCCCTGTAGATAAAAGAAAATAAAATGTGTAGGCCTATGTATTCGCACGCGGTCAAAACCAGCCAAATGAAAACTTGGGGACCAAATCAGAATTCAAGGTGACCTTTTTCGAAAGAGATTTGTGAAAAAAATTTGCGCTTACATCCCCCNCCCCCTTTTTTTTTTCTTCCCGTTAAAAGATCGGACAAAAGAAGTACTTTAACCTCCATGGAACCTCCTTCCCGAAATCACAGCGGTATATGTAGAATAACACAAAATGTTAATAGGGCCAAAACTCTTACCTTACGGTATTGTGACAGTTAATGTTCAATGCGAAGGCGTAAGCCGTTAATCTGGAAATTAGACACTTAAAGGATACAATGAAAAACAAAATTCAATGGACGAATACGAGGACACAAGTTAATGTTAAGAGCAATGGCGAAAAAAAATCCTGGTATGGCTGACTCGTTCAACTCTGTCAGGGGGAGTTACTCTTGAAACCCCTTGTGAAAAGTATTGATCCTGAAAACAAATTTAATGTGTTTTTCTTCATGCTGCTTTGACGTTCTTATATTCTTTCAGTCCACAAGGACAAGACAGTCTAGACAATTGCGTGATGTCACCATAACCCATGCTTTTGAGCGGACGGGACAACAATGTCTATATTTTCATGCACAATGAGAGTCGAATGTAAATTTTTTACGCGCATTCGGTATGAACGAGCATATAAAATTATGCCTCATGGTTCCAGCTTATCATAGGCCTACTTACTGTTTCGAAGCTTAAAAATGCACGTATGTAAATTTTCACGATTTGTGTTATTTGTTTTGCTTGTTAGCAATGGAATAGTATGGGTCATGTGTCGATTTTCATTGGCTTAATATTTGAAAGTAAGATGAGTGTGTCTATTAATGTTCCTTTCTTGAAATTAATCATTAATCATATCAACAGAGCAAGCTCTGTATGCTTTGTAGTCGATGGCAATATTCATTTTTATGCCAGTTCTGTATGAATGCATTCTAGTTCGTGCGCAAACCTTGACATCTGAATAGAATAGCATAAGATCCTGAGAGCGAATATGTCTTTCTTCTTGCCGTTTTGACATTCTTATATTTTCAGCTTTTCGGCATCTATTAACTTGTCAAATCGCCCATTGTGTGTAACTCTATTAATCCGCTTATGCTATATAAAAGCCCCCTTTGTGTGGAGCCCTGCCAGCAAGTGTCAGTACCAAAAATCTTTTAAGGGAGAAAATGCTATGGTCTAGAAAAGGCACCCAATCTGAAATTTTCATGCACAATCTGAATCCCCATAAATGTGAAAACAAAGTGTGGTAAATGTAGAAGTGGCTAGCAGTCAAACCTGGCTGAATTAAAAGATACATTTTGGGGGGACCATTTTGAAAGGACATGTGACTCTCTATGAAAGAGGAGCGTGGCCGACCGGTTAAGGCGTTGGACTCAAGATCTTAAGGTTGTGGGTTCGATTCCCGACCACTGTCATGTTGTAAGTGCCTTGGGAAAGCATTTCATTCACATTTTCGTCAAGCCACGCGTCTGTAAAGTGGGTACCTGGCTATAGGCAGTGGAAGAGATTGTCAGAATGGTGAGCGTTGACCCCTGTTTTCCTTCTCTTTAACAACTAAAGTAATGGTAGTACTTAAGCCTCCATGGGCTAAACATTAAGAAATCATAGTAGACTTTCAATAATTCTGCAGTTCATTTGTAAAGAGAATTTAAGAAAAAAGACAATAGGTGCCAAAGACCTTCATGTTTCCTTGTTTGTTCATTCAATAAACTTATTTGATACGGCGAACTTGACAAAACTAGGACTGGACTGTCCCGTCCCGTCGGCACCTTCAGTTTTTCAAGTTTCAAATAAGATATTATACGTTTGGGAAAATAGTAGATCATAGTAGAATGGCCACATAAGTCTCCATGTACTATTTTCATGACATTGTGAGACAAATTTTGGTGTAGTGATGGCAATACATGACTTAAACAATACTGAAGAGGAAGGCCTGCTCCGCTGTTGGTCCCATGGAGCTCCTGACCGTTTGGCGGGAAAGTTATTTATAATAGTCAGCCCCATATGCCTAGATTGCTTATTCAATAGTTTTTACCATTTTTTCACTCCTAGTCCTCGTGTTGTTTGCTCCGTCCACTGACTCTGTCTTGATTACTACTAACAGGTCATATGTTGCGTGGTCAGGGGCGTGGACAAAGTGGATTGTTCTCCCGGATCTATTTGGTACATTTGTTAGCAATACCTTATAGTATCACGGTACCCAGCCTTCAGACTCTCAGGATTGAAAGCATCGATTCCATTCCAATTCAGATACCCAATACCGGATAGACAGTTCGATACTTTCGAAACTCTTAATACACTTTGTTACTCTCGATGTCTTTCAATGCTCTTGGATACTTTAGATACCGCGAGGCTTTGCACTGGGAAGAACGTTTGTTATTTGAGGATCAGAATAGGATCAAAAGTACTTTCAGAATTTCGATACCGGTTTGATATCGCGGTATCGTACGTTCAAAAGCATCTTACGAGCTATTAGCGAGGGCCGGAAGGTGATTAAAATTATATTGATCCTTAGGATACGAATTCATTGTCATTGGGTCGGATCAGTCAAGACGTAAAACGATAATTTCAAGGAAAAGGCAGGAGTGGTGGGGTGGGGCCGGGGGGNAAGAGACAGGTTCTGTTTGGGACAGACAAACTGTCGCCACTTATTTGTTAAAGAAATGCTGTAGATTGATGCTGAATCAAAACCCTTAAATATCGAAAGAATCGATACTCATGGACGATACTGTCCTTTACTCCTCATCAGGGTAAGGCAAGTGTATCAAAAAAGTCATTAATAATCAAGTTCAGTTCACTAAGGGGTTAAAAAGGTCCGAAAATCAAGTTTAGCTCAGTCCCATGAAAATTGAGTAGTTTTCAGATCAGAGCAATCAGTTTCTCTTAGTTTTTGTTTTTTTTTAAATGGCATTGGGTTCTGATATTCCAGGTAGAGGTGAACTGAACTTAAAGTTTGGATCAAGCACCCAAAATAGCTACAGTTCAGATCTAGGTCAGTTCGTCCAAGGCAGTGGCAGTGTGTTACCCTCCTTGGGCTAAAAGTGAGAAAATCACTGCAGTCAAAAAAAAAAAAATAACAATTAAGCTGAGATCAAATTCACGTGAACTGAACTTCCTTGACATATGAAGAGGTGTATACCACTGTAACTATACGCCATGGAACCTGACATTGACGAGGCTGTCAGGTGAAATTAATTTCATTTGAATTCCTACAGAGGTTCTCAAATTGCACACAGTCGGTCCGTGTTCCGTGTCTTGTCGGCCTGACTTTTTGTACGTCCTCCCTTTCATCCATCCATCCATCCATCCATCCATCCATCCATCCATCCATCCATCCAGCAATATCCCTGGACCCTCCCACCTGGTCCTTGATTTAGGAAAAGGGGCAAGATAAGAACAGAGCAAGCACATAGATTCTAGTTATTAGAGAGTTCTTAGGCAAAGGTAATGACAGGTGACTGTCCAAAGATTACTTTTTCTCCTTCAACGCTACCCCTAATTCTGTCACAAACCCTCAACCAAACGCTAAGTGGGAAAGTCCAAGGGTATTGCCGAGAATACACAAAATATTGAATGACCGTCATTGAAGCGAAGTCACGAACAATGCCAAACGTTGGCATAATCTACATGGCTGCATTTGTTTAGTCCCTACAATTTGACGAAAGGGCAGGCCACACCCCTTTCTTAGCAAAGGGTACGTTTTTGGTTGGCGCGTGCCTGTCACAGTAAGGAAGGGTGCACATCTGCCAGAGGTTAGGGCCTCACGATGTCAAATCCGGCGCAAGCTAAGAAGCATTAAAAAATTTGTTAGTAATGTTAGCTATAAATTCCTCAGCCCCTCTTCCTTTCCACTGTGTCAGTTCTCTTGGGTATCTTATGCCTTCTTTAAATCCTTTCCCACCATAGCCGTATTTCTTCTTTCTTATTGTTTGTATTTCCTTTGCTTTCTCTTCCTGTGCTTATATCTTGTAGTAGTTGTAGCGGAGCTGTTTTTGCTTTACATTCTCCTCTCTTCTCTCTGGCCGCTGATCGGTTTGTGCTTTAGTAGAGCTGGTCCTATTTTATTTCACATGTTTTTATACTCTGATGAAGGACATTGCCCGAAAGCTCAGTTTTATATTATATACTTTAATATTTTAATGTACTTGCATTAACCCTCTAATGCCCACTGGTCCATATTTGGCAACCCAACTTCAAGGGTCCAGTATGGAGTGGTCCAAATATGGCACGGATGTTTTAGTGCCCGGAGGTCCAAATTTGACCCAAAATTTTTCACCTATTAAATACTGACAATGTTCAAAATCAGTGTTTTATATGTATTTTGGGTGGCATTTGAAGCGTGTATGTGAATTTTCAGAATTTTCCTACCAGTATTTCTATGCCCGGGCACTAGAGGGTTAAAAAAAAATTACTTTGGGTCTTCCTACTAGTATACTCCACTTGGTTTTGCTTTATAAAGTAAAGGCCAGCCCGATGTATACAAGTAGAGGCAAGAGATAACGGGACACTTCACTGATTTAAATTCAATCACATGCTTCACATCTTAGGCTTTTATATTAGTTTCTTATGAATTTCATTAGCAGTAAAAGAATTCAATTTCACAGATCGCTCCGAACGTTATGGTAAGCATAAGAAAAACAACTGGAATTTAAATTAACAAGTTTCAAGTTTCCAAGGTTTTATCAGGCCATAGGCCAACATAATGCATTACAATACAATATTACATGAGTACAATCCACTGCCAAGACATAAATTGTGTTCCTCATGCATTCATCTACCACTTTCTCATCTAGCTGACATCTTATATTGGAAATTCGAAAGCAAATCCATCAGCCCCAGGTTGTGTCCACGGCTGTTTATTGTAGGTGTACTTGCCTTCCGGCCTAACGATCGGATGCTGCAACTTTAAGCAGTCGCCAGACCTCATTTTACAGTATTGCTGTATTCAGTTACTCAAAACGGGGTACTCCACCTTTATCAAGTGCCAAACTGTAAACATCGTATCCAGGATACACGCTGGCAGGTCTGGCTACTGTGGCTAGCTACCGCGATAAGAAGACTATGTCCGTCTGGCTATTCTAGTTTGATCCCGGAAAAATCTCATGAACAGCCTCATATTATTATACAATACGAACTCCCCAGTGTACAAATGGGAGCAAGATGGCTGAGGTCTAGCGTCTACATGTCCCATTATCAAAGCGGGCGATAGCATACCCAACGCACCAAAAGGCATCATAAACGAGAGTATTAGACTCCATAAAAAGTTGGACCACGAAGGGCAATCGGAATTAACCCATACTGAAATAATTTAAAGTTCGAAATATTAGAAAAGTGGTATGTTACCGATTTTACTAGACTAAAACACAGTTAGGAACGCCCTCTCTTCATCATGAAAATCTGGATCTTCCACAAAAACGGAGGGGTAGGGAAGGTAGACTCCCAAGTTCATCTTTATATATTACTGTATATAGATTATAATGTACTAAATGAGGTATCCCGGCATTGCCGGGAAAAGGAAAAACAAGGGGAGGGAGGGATACCAAACGTCAAATAAACAATTTTTAAAGTAGAACACGCACATCAAAAATAATTTTCCGTTTTTCAATACTTTTTCTCTCTAAAAATTACTATGGCGCTCACCGAGTCAGTTTTGCGAAGAAAGAGCATCGTTCTGTTACCGTGGGCGTATGTAATATGACGCAATAAAGAGAGCTAGAGTTACCGGGTTTGGCCCTTGCGTCCAGGATTATTCCCCTTCCCCGATCAGTAGAAGCCTGTGGCAAAAACGATGACGTCACTTATGTTCCAGCAAGTACAGACACCTCTACCTGACAATGTATTATTCAGCTTTTAATTAAGGGTTGTGGTATTCCAAATTCAAACGTAAAGTTTGATAGTGTAAGCCAGAAAAAAGTATTCTGCATTTTTATTGCCTCAGCATGATTTTATTTGGCATATCTGCTGTTCACAGAGGAATTAAAACATTCATACCAACATGCTATCACCCGTCCGCAGAGCACTGGCCATGTGGCAAGAACGTATTTGACGTACGTTTATGGCTGCCACGCGCGCAGTGGTTGTAACAATTCGGACTTTGGATAATGTAACCCTATGGGTTGTCTGGGGCTAGCAGAGGCGTCATATCATTATGACAGACACTTGAAAGACTGTTTTTTTAGAATAATAGGGTATCGTATGTTTTAATATGGTCTGTAGGACGGTGCAGTCTTCCTTTAATGGCGTGTCTCTTTCCATCTTCATTCCCACTCCCTTCCGCAGGGAGGTATACGGCTTGAATAGGGAGCATGAAAAAAAAAAACGGAGTAAAAAAAGCTGCAATTATCCATTTACTTTTATGTTCAAATCACAATCTTCTGTCATCGGAAAAAGAACGTTGTGATTAAATGGACATCACAATTAAAGGTACTGCGATTAAGCAGAGTCAACTGTATTGTTACATACTCCGGAACCACACGGCTCAGAATTAATCTTCAAAGACCCCGAAACCAAGTGACCAACGACCAGGTAAAACCACGCAGTACACATTGTGTGTGCAGTGAAAGGCGTTTGGCCCGAAGAGCTCCATAGCAGGACAATGAAAATGTCTTTGTTCGAATTAGGGTAAGCCTCTCGGTAGAAAGCTTCTGAAAGCAGGGTGTGGCAGCCAGAAGGTCGACACCTGACTTTCAGCCCATAGACACAATTTACTCAATGTCTTGTTCATACTGGCCAACCATGCCTTTTTCCGAACTGGGGAAATTATAGCCTCTAACAACGGCCGACCAATTTTGGCAGTCTTTGATGTCACATTCTATGAGGATCAGCATGGAGCTATAAAGAACACTGGAGTGCGTACACCCCTTTTCGCGTACACCGACGGCGCGCAACTAACATGGCGGAGTGAATGAGTGAGTGAGTTTGTGTTTTACGGCGTGTCAGCACGATTACGGCTATATTACGCCCTCATGGTTACTGTTAACGTTTTTTAGTAGAATTTTCCTATCAATTTTGTTCGGACAGCGGCTGCTAGGCCTACTCTTTTACGATTTTAAAACTGCCAAGGGATTTTTTACATGCGCAAAGTGCACACGGGACCTCCTAGTTTTTCGTCCTTATCCGAGAAGACTAGACGCCGGCTTTCCTACTCTAAAAACCAGAGTGTGACCGTCCTATCGGCTTCAAAACTGCAACGGGCGTCACTGTTGCAGGGTCACACTCCTAAAATGTGCAGAGACCATGTTTTAGGTAAAAAAAGTTGTAGTACACAAATCTGTTCGTTGTATGTTATGATTTTATACGTTCGTTGTATGTTATGATTTTATATCCTTTCGTATAGACCTATGTCTTTAATAAAGTTTAAGATGTTGTGTGTTGTATTATTAGTAAATAGTTCTTTCATTAAGGATGAATGTTTGAGATTTTTGCGGGCATCGGTGAATTCTGCATACTCTGTCATGATGTGAGATATGGTGAGAGGACAGCTGCACACTATGCATTCGGGTGGATCCTCTCCGTTTAGAAGAAAAGAGTGTGTAAGGTGTGT
>JAWQUT010000391.1:566446-577149 GCA_033807755.1 Ellobium chinense
TAATTGGAGACAACTTACCATCGGTAGAGCAACTTTATGTCACAGCAGTAACAGAAAATGAACATCCCCTATTTAACAAATATAAAACATCCATTAGAAGTGGAAGACTGCTGTCACATTCCTCAAAAACAGAGAGGTACCGAAACTCATTCATTCCACACTCAGTGCGAATAATCCGGGAGTCCTCTTTTCCGTAGGTTAGGGCCATTAGAGTGTTTCTAAAGTGCACAGTGAACTGCAGTGTGTAAGTTGTGTGAGCAGTGAAGGGTGAAGACGAGAGCATGACAGAGTGAGTGACTGGGGCGGCGCATGTATCATGTAATATGTGTGAGAATGTGCAAGTCTGTGTCTGTTAATGTATGTACAATTGTATGCATCACTGTAACAGAGAAATTTCCCCACGGGGATAAATAAAGTATCTTATCTTATCTTATCTTATCTTATCTTATCTAAGGTTAGAAATCATATGTTGTTTTTGTTCGCTGTATTGCAGTCCTTTCTTTGTTGTCCTCTTTTCTCCTTCCTTTCCCCTGAACTCTCTCCCAAATCCACACATGTACCTATCCGTTCATGGAACGGGTAATTATGCTTGTTATTAATATTATGCTAGTGGTAGCGCCTAGTTACGCCCCTCCTAGTCGTATTTTCTTATTCTCGAGATATACCAAGTTTGTCTCTTATATCTATGTATGACTTCATAACTTGACCCGCTGCTTTCTCCCTCCACCTATATTATTGACTGCTCGTAGCTCAGGTTTTTCGTGGGGGAGCCCCTCATACCCCCTCCCTCTTTTTACGCGCAACTCTTTTCTTCTTACCTTAATTCACTCTCTACCAACTGTCTTATGCCATGATCCAGGTTCAGTTCTTATTGTTCTTACCTGCTATTTTAAGACCGCCCCACTTAATCGATCAATAACTGACTTTTAGCTCACTCTTCTACTTCCATGCGTGTCTTTTCTTTTTCTTCTTAAGGGCAGACTGAACCCTAACCTATGGCTGGACCTTATTTCATTAGTTTTTAAGTTATAAATGTCATACTTGGCTATTATATACATACGGGCATGAGCTACACAAAAAATATATGCATGACCTTGTGAACCATGACCTTGACCTACTTTCAGCATCGTAAACTTAAAATCTTATTAGCAGCATAACTTTTATACTCTTCAAGCTAAAGCTTTGAAATTTCACATAGATGCACATTGTATCAAGGCCTAAAGTTTGAACTGAAGTCAATTTTACAGGTTGAAAAACTTTTTTTTGTGATTTTTTTTTCAACATGGATAAGAAAATGTTGCTACTGGACATAATATGGTTTCACCCCAAAAAAAACCTTTGTAATTGTTTCTGGACTCTCATTTTAGTCCAAACTTTAGAACACATATCTATAAATAACTCAGCCAAAATTCAAGGCAATCAGACTAAAATTGACGGAGTTATGGTGTTAGAAGTGTGGCATGCACATGCAAAAATGCTGTTTTGAGAAAACGAAGGTTAACGTAAAATAATTAGTATAAAACCATAACTAACCAAGTAAATGTTCGTAAATTGGGCTCAGAATGCATGCACATCAGAATGCCATGTTTGGAGTCTCATCCAATGAAAATTTTTCTTTTATTTGTTTTTCCTTGTGCTTTTTGGTTTGTAGTTCTTTTGATCCTGAATATTATGGTCTAAACCGTTTGCAAATAGAGATTGAAAATCATGCATAATTAATTAGCTGAAAGAGACTATTTTTCCAGCATAGGTGGCATCGATCAAAATTTAATATAATATAGATGCACTGCACAAAATAACATAACACTTATGTTTTTCAGTAAATAAATGGTTGAGGATATCAAAACAAAACTAAACAGAAATTTGATTTTTTATCAATTTTCGATCAGTTGCAGGGGTTCAGTCTGCCCTTAACAAATATTCTCCCATATTGAAATTCCTCTTATGCCCCCTGATTCCCAAATTCTTTCCCACTAAATGTGAGAAATTATAGTGGGTATACAAAAAACATCACTAAACAATATCTATTTCACTCACATACCTGAAACTTACACAGCAGTGTAGAAAATTATGAACTTTAATTAAAACATAATTTCAGGGACATTTACTCCAATTATGAATGTTATTTTCGTTTTCTGAACCAAATTTTTTTTAAATTCCACTCTCCTGAGTCTCAGGAACTATACTATCCAACTTGCAGTGAAAAGAAATAAAAGTTTATCACATTATTCCCGGTGTGTTTTAACAAAACAGTCTCTGCAAATTGCCTTGCAACAGGCCAAACAGTGATATGAGTTTGCATGAAATCGAACGCACCTCCACCTCCACCATTTCGCCTTGATTCAGCTATCGTGTAACTCAAAGTGCAAACAAAGCGAAACTCGTCGATAAACTCAATCCAACTACCCCAACTCGCCAACTAAATACTATTTCCGGTAATATTATATTCGTACTTCCACCCATTCGCGATTTAACATTGAAATCACGCACCAGTAGACGTTCTTGAATGTGAGCGGTTAGCGAGCGGTATGGGAATACGAAGCATGAGCGAAAGCGAGCGGTATAGTAGAATAAGTTTAATGTGGTTGCTTTTATTGCGGAAGTTATAATCCTTTTTCCATTCTATTGATAAAGGTCGTAGAACCAAAAACGTTTAGAAGTAATTTTCGTTCTTATATTTAACTAGATTTTTAATAAATTCCTTGAATTAAGGCTGAGCTTTTAATTTTTCTCATTTTAAATGATGATAATGATGATGATGATGATGATGATATGAAAATATTAATGGTTACAACATTATTATTGATGTAAATAGTAAGGATCATGATGACATTGTAAATGACAATTATACCTTTAACATATCATCCTTTTGCAATGATGATATGACAATACTGACGATGATTAAGGCGACGATAACTCCAGCACTGTTTATTTTAATGATGATGATGATGATCATGCTTGTCTAATTTGGCAGTCACAATGATGATAGGCTGTTGTTCTCTTTTCCAGATTCCTCGACCTCTCCCAGCTATCCAATCATTCTCTCGTCTTCCAGTACTGGTCACAGTCAGGGATCCCGACAAAAGAATTTCTTATCATTGAGAATGTTACGGAGTACTCAGCATCATCAAAGGAAGTAAATAAAGTATTTCCCCAAGGTACTATGCAGTCTGTTGCGGGAACCACCAGTTCTAAAAACAGAGTCTCTCCTAATGACACGATGAAGTCGATAGAAGGAACTGCCATTACAATGTCAGAAATACGAGAGAAATTTAAAAGGTAAGATTTGAAGCTTGTTTACATTATTATGTGAGCAGTCGGGAAGTGTCGTAGGGTCACGGGTGAAGACTAGGCTCGCGCGTGAAAGTTACGGAACTAATTTAGGCAGCAGGTATTTAAAAATTAAATTGCTGTGAAGTTAGCGTCCCTGTGGTGTAGTGATAGCACGTTCAAACTTGCAAACTGAGAGAACCTGGTTCGATTTCCGATAGAGACAGGAAATTTTCTAGTGTTGGGGTTTTTTTTCGGCCTTTCTTCTCAAAATTGATCCATCACAGCAATTTGGTCAACTCCCTCGTAACACACTTCCCTAGATCGTCACCGTCTCCTAACACTGTCGTAACTGATAATTGGTAGATTTGCATTTACGACAGTATTAGGGGACGGTGACGAGATAATACTGTATGTAACATCTAAAATAATTATTAGACTAGGCTCACAGTCCTTCCCCTCAAATTAAAATGGATACTATATACCTTGCCACCCGGTTACACATGAGTTACGTTCCAATTCATAAGCAGTTTGCCTGTCTCATTCTGAGTTGGACAAGGCACTAGCCTTTTCCAGAGTCTGCAATGCTCATAGCATGGTGTGCAACTTATGCCCATGACTGAACTGAATTTCTATGCAAGATTACACACCAAAGTGCTAACCCTCAAAGGTGATGATCTTAGAACAAGTTTCATTAGCGATGGAGCTAGTGCTTTGACATCAGATTTCACCAACTTCTCGTAGATACCTCTATGCATGATCCTATGGAAACTCTTTTGAATTTCCTGTCTTGATACAGAATTAACAGAAAACTAGCAACAGCCTTTGGTGTTAAATAAAATAACGTTAGATCTAGGCAGAAAAAATCAAGAAAAGCCTCCATAGGATCATACATAAACGTGGAGATGTGGATGAAATGAGGTGTTGAGAAACCGGTGCCATCGTAAATGACAGTTACTCTAAGATCATCATCCTTGAGGGAGGAAAATGCACCATTCAGCACTTTGGTGTGCAAGTTAGCACAGGAACCCACTGAGCTTATGGTGATAAGTTGCAAACTACGGTATGTGCATTACAACCTCTGGAAAAGGGTAGTGTCTCCCCTTAATAACCTACAATTTATTTAACAATTGGTTGGTTTTGTAGTCACAGTGATGTCCGACACAAAATGAAAAGTAGAGGTTTTTTACTGATATTGTTAATGGGTGCAAATTATATCAAACATTACATCTGTTATTTGGGCTCATTATAATCTACCTATCTGATCCCTTAGACATATACTGCAATACATTGTACAGAGTCAAATTCAGTTAATTGGTCTTTGGTGTCAACATCACGTGATGACAAAGAATGAAAATTTATGTGATTTCCAACGTATAAGCAAACAAATTAACAGTTAAATGTATAACAAAATAATTATATTAAATTAAATAAGACATGAATAAATGGTGATCATCAAAACACACAAGGCATATAAATTCATTAATAATAATAATGACAAATCATTAACATAAATTCTAAGACAACTAGGCTGAAAAACAAATGTTTATGAGTTTCATTATTTATATTAAACAAGCACTTGTACTTTCCTCCAGGTTATTCTTTCAATAGAATATTTTGTAATTTTTATTTAGAGGGTCGGTTGCCAGGTTGAACTTGATTTGAGCGTACATGAGTAATACCCAAACTTGATTTGAGCGAACTCAGGTAGCCAAAATGAAACTTGATTTGAGCGAACATAAATTCCGTTATAAGTCAATAAGAGCAAATTTACATGCGATACCAAAATTCATTCGATACAGATTCGATTCTTGGTGTCTTCTGTGTGCAAAAAAAAAATCATGATGCCCCTTCCGTTAGCCAAATAGCTCGTGATAATTAGTCTCACTAGCTACTTGTTGCCCCCTGCTCACCAGTGGGGAGGTGGAAGTGGGACTTGGAGGAGGATAATGTTTTTAATGGAGGTTCTATGTATATACAGATAAAATCATTTTTACATTAAATAGTCTTCCTATATTATTTGTTTTTCATATTTTGTACGCGTGAAGACAGATTTTGCTCACATCAAAATAAACTTTGCGTGAATGATAATTACAATTTTAATGTTTGTTATGCTTAGAACACTCACACCACGAGCAGATGTGAGTGGTAACTAAAAAAATCATTACCTTATTGTTTTGATTCTCTTCTCCGTCTGACTTTCTGTCTCCATACTCCTCTTTCACCTCCCCACAGGTGAGCAGTAGGCGACGAACGANGGGCATATTTATTGATTGAGTAAAAAGGTCATGACATCTTAATTTCCGATTACGATTACGCTCAACTCAAGTACGCTCAAATCAAGTTAAATAAAAACTAATCATACGTGAAGTACGCTCAACTCAGGTTCTCCCGGTTGCCATGGAGCGAGCATAGGTACCAGCCTGTGCCATCTTTAAAAAACAAGGAAGTGAGGTGAGAGAGTTGGGGGAGGGGGGCTTGGGGCACAGTAATGTGCTCCCATGTCCTGGACAGTCGACTCCAAGAGTAGAAAATATCATTATTTAGAATGGGCTTTTTAAAAATATTATTGAGTGCTAGGCCACATGTTTATGTCATGATCAGTATAATAGACAAGGCCTAAAAACAAGAGGATTATAGTTCTCCAAAAAACCACTGAGAACAAAAAAGCTGATAAGAAAAGGCTTTTTTTTTTGTTTTGTATTACAAATGATTTGTAAAAGGGCACACAAATCAGTCAGCAACAAAAGGCGTAATAATAATAATAATAATAAGAGCATTTGAATAGCGCCTACTCCCCAGTGAAGGGCTCTAAGCGCTTTACAGAACTGATACATAGTTTAACACCTGCAAAACACATAAAATTTCAAAGTAATATACACATCTTCAGTAATTACACAACACAGTTTNCAAGGCCTCCAAAAAACCACTGAGAACAAAAAAGCTGATAAGAAAAGGCTTTTTTTTTTGTTTTGTATTACAAATGATTTGTAAAAGGGCACACAAATCAGTCAGCAACAAAAGGTGTAATAATAATAATAATAAGAGCATTTGTATAGTGCCTACTCCCCATTGAAGGGCTCTAAGCGCTTTACAGAACTGATACATAGTTTAACACCTGCAAAACACATAAAATTTCAAAGTAATATACACATCTTCAGTAATTACACAACACAGCTTTCCAACATAATCAATCGAAACAGTCTTCCAACAACACTTGAGGAAATGAAATGAACACTTTTACCATGATAGTGTTTGTTTCACATAATACTGGAGGACTGAAAACTATGTAAGATATGACGTTATTCAGGTCATGTAAAACTCATTCTAAAGGCACACTGTATACCTGTCTCCTTTTAAAGTCTCACACTTGTCAAAATACACTCAAAACTTTCCCATGACGAGTTAAATTTGCCCCAGTAATAATCATCCCCTTTCCTTAACATGAAAGTGAAATGTGCCAGTCACTCGTCTCCATCCAAATCTAAGACTTCCGCAACATACACTTCATCTTTCCATTTTACAAAGTAATGACCTCCAACAATACCAGCAAAACACAACTGTTGTCAGGTTTATTGTTCTTGTCACTGACATACTCAGAATCTAATTCATCACCACTGGTGATAAAAGCATTG
Organism: Ellobium chinense; assembly: GCA_033807755.1. Lineage (NCBI taxonomy): Eukaryota > Metazoa > Mollusca > Gastropoda > Ellobiida > Ellobiidae > Ellobium > Ellobium chinense. The sequence continues at coordinate 573,352 of JAWQUT010000391.1, forward strand.
TTAAATTCATCATCTACAGCTTCCTTAAGGTTCTCAATATCCAATCCATTGAACTGAAATTGGAAAAGAGAGGGACAAAGTGGTTTGGTGACCAATGCTCATCTTCATCTGAAATATTTGCTCTGGACCACATTAGGAAAACTGGGACTTTATCAGGGCAGTCAGAGGGAAAGATAACTCTCTTACACTATTTCCTGTACGCAATCCAACCCTTGTCTGGAAATAAGGAGCGCACTGAGCATTTTAAAATGGCATATGTTGCAAACTTTTCCCGAAGATCTAAATATTGACCCATATGTACAAGTGCCCTGACTTCATTCTATAAAATTTCATGCAAATTTGAAGACAATACGCAGCAGAGGTAAATCTTAGAACTTCAAGAGTTGTCATGAAAGTTGTTCTGACCTATGATTACTTATGAACTTTAACAGTTCAAAAGACTGTTGAAGACAAATAAAAAGCATGTAGTTTTAAGAAATAATCAAATCTGCCGGATGTTTCATGGGGAGGTGTCTGAAGTTCGTTGGGACCTGTCAATTTTACAGTTTTCCAAGCACCAGGGTGGACTTAGTCACTGTTTAGGCAGTCAATTAATAATGAAGAACAAGACAGACAAAAGCCTGCATTTTGTCTGACAGCAATAACACACTTCTTAACAGACCAAATTTATACATTTCTTGTTTCAGAGATGGTCTTTAATAAATTCTGATGTCAAAGTGGTACGATCAATACTGTATATGTAGAATCACTAAGACAAGCACAGCCTGGCATGGTGGTGCTGACAGGCACAGTGGTACTGAATGGCACTGTGGTACCGACGTACATGGTGGTACTGACAGACATAGTGGTGCTGAATGGCACTGTGGTGCTGACAGGCACAGTGGTACTGAATGGCACTGTGGTGCTGACTGGCATAGTGGTGCTGACTGGCACAGTGGTACTGAATGGCACTGTGGTACCGACTTACATGGTGGTACTGACAGGCATAGTGGTGCTGACTGGCACTGTGGTATTGACTGGCACAGTGGTATTGACTGGCACAGTGGTACTGACAAGTGTGCTGAATGCCATTGTGGTACTGACAGGTGTGCTGAATGGCACTGTGGTACCAACTTACATGGTGGTACTGACAGGCACAGTAGTACTGACTGGCACAGTGGTACTGACAGGCACAGTGGTGCTGACTGGCACAGTGGTGCTGACTGACAGGGTAGTACTGACTGGCACAGTGGTGCTGAATAGCACAGTGGTGTTGACTGGCACTGTGGTACTGACTGGCACAGTGGTATTGACTGGCACAGTGGTACTGACAGGTGTGCTGAATGGCACTGTGGTACTGACTTACATGGTGGTACTGACAGGCACAGTGGTATTGACTGGCACAGTGGTACTGACTGGCACAGTGGTATTGACTGGCACAGTGGCACTGACTGGCCCAGTGGTATTGACTGGCACAGTGGTACTAACTGGCACAGTGGTATTGACTGGCACAGTGGTACTGACTGGCACAGTGGTACTGACTGGCACAGTGATACTGACTGGCACGGTGGTATTGACTGGCACAGTGGTATTGACTGGCACAGTGGTACTGACTGGCACAGTGGTACTGACTGACATGATGGCACTTACTGGCACAATGGTCCTGGCTGACACTTTGAAAAGAGATTCTTTTTGTCGCATGTACCGCTCTCGGCGAGCTTTGTTCACAGCAGCTCTCTTTTGTGGCGTATAGCTGTCTCTTCTCTTTTGAGACCTTTCAGCATTTCTTTTCCGTTTTTCTTCCATTAACTGCACATTTTTGCTTGTCAGTCTCTGTGCTGAAACGCCCGTCTGATCCTGCTTTTGCTTCAGCCTGTTTGAAAGGAAAGAAGACAGACTAGAATCTCAGCAACTGCTTTGAAGAACTTAACCAGAAAAAAAAATCAACCTGTGCATGCGTCCTTTCTGTGATCTTTTTTGCTTATCATCCATCATCTTTACCTTTGAATGCAGAAATTATCCATATTTGGCAATTTTGAGGTGAAATGATGTGAGAACTGTTTTCAAGACAGAAGTAGTGCTGGTGTAGTGGCTCAAATGTAAACGAATCTTAAGAATGGAAGACCCAGGATTGCAGGGCCAAGTTCCTTTTGCACTTAAAGGAACAGGGATAGCTATCTGCTTCAGAGCCTTAAAATTTCACAATATTTTTTCATAAATTTTCAACCCTTTACACGTTTTCTTCGCCCGAGTGCTCCCGAGAAAATGCAGCTTGAAAGTCGGGATTTTCACACCGCGCGGGTCGCCATGACTGGTCGTCCGGTCAGAGCGGGAAGAAGGCGTAATGTCATACAGCGAGAGGCAAGCTAGCAGTCGTTGTGCGAAGAGAATTATCCACATGCAATAACTTTCCTTGGTGCAAAATTTTATGCCTTTTTATTGTTGAAGACTGTGAACAAGTGCCCGACTTTGATCGCAATGCTGTAATCTTAGAAAAGGCAAGATGAATATTGGATAAAAGAAGCATCTGTGTGGGCACTGAGTGAGTCGCTTTATTAATGTATGCATAGCCTATGTATGGTTGTCTGGGCCGTTTGTCCCCTTGTATTGTTTAATGAGCTCTCATTGGTCTACGGTTCTGACATTCTCTATCATTTGCCTGAGGGGCACATAGGTTGTTAAGATGTTGCACAGCAGGATAGGATTTGATTGACAGTTAACTGTTGTCTCAGGCAGTGTTTTCTGCGCATAGGGGCGGTGTTAGTTGCATCACTAGTCATAAATCAGCCAATATGCGTCGAAGAGCCGGTCAAACAACTGGCATTTCGATGTGAAAATAGGTTGACACGCTTATGCTGGCCAGAGATGACCACGGGATTAATTTGGAGAATACTTGTGAAATCTTTGGAAAGAAACAATCGGTCTCCACGATCAAAGAGAAAACTGAAAAGGGCCAAAGCAGTTAGCATGGATATGCCATCGTGAGCATAGCAACAATTATGAGATGGGGAGGGGGAGGGAGAGAGAAGGGATTGATGGGTGGGCACAATTACAGGGATGAAGCAAGGACGTTACATTTACAATGTCTTTGGGGTTGAGAGTGAGCGAGAGAGAGAGAGAGAGAGAGAGAGAGAGAGAGAGNGAGAGAGAGAGAGAGAGAGAGAGAGAGAGAGAGAGAAAGAGGGAATAGAAGCAATTAAAAAAAAATGAGAGCCTGAGTTGGTAAGGAAAAAAAGCGAGAAGACAGGTATTGAACAGTGACTCGAGGGACAAAAGCATCTTGGCTTCTCTCACTCTCTTTCTCTCTCTCTCTCTCTCTCTCTCTCTCTCTCTCTNCTCTCTCTCTCTCTCTCTCTCTCTCTCTCTCTCTCTCTCTCTCTTTTTCTATCTATTAGCGTCTATTTTTTTGTTCTTACCCCTCTTTTTTTGCTAGATTCTTATACCACCACACTACTGCTCCTTGCCTTACCCACCCACCCCTCTTTCTCTTCATCCCTGGAATTGTGCCCACCCAACCCTTTCTAGGATCTACCTCATTCCCCTCACTGATAGTGAAGACCGATTGATCGATTCAATTTTTCAAAACTACAAAAGTTTTCACGGGTATTCTATAAAAATGCTCGCGTGGTCGTCTGTGACCAAATTAGAAAGGTCAAAATAAATTTCACGTCGACGTGCCCCTTTTTTTATCTGCTCTTGTAAGCCTTTTGATTGATTTATGACTAGTGACACAACTAGTGCCGCTCCTAAGCACAGAAAATTTGACTGTGGCGGCATCTAAATTATCTGAAAGTGCTCCTCAAGCAAATAATAATTTTA
>JAWQUT010000391.1:585167-629566 GCA_033807755.1 Ellobium chinense
GAGAGAGAGAGAGAGAGAGAGAGAGAGAGAGAGAGTCACCAAAGTCCAATTTCATTATAGACTATGTCATGCAGACAATCAAAACCAGATCCCAGGGACAAAACTAAAAAGTGAGATATCAGGTGTTGTAGATGAACAAGGCCATCGGACGTAAAGTTATTTTTGTTTGTTGTGAAGATCAGGAGGTCAAAGGCCTGAAACATTGTTTGACGAATGATGTCTTCCTCTGAAGATCTTCAGTTGCTTTATCTTTATTCGCCATTTGACAGGCTACAAGACCTGTAGGTATGAAGATGCCAATGTTTTTTTTTCACTGTTGGCTATATAAGGTTTTACACCTCTCATTACCTTAACCAGGGGTCCCATGCCAAAATACTTTCCAAACATGTTGATTAGCTCTTCCTCAAATTTTGACCCAAAAAAAAAATGCCCCTAAACCAGTTAGATTTTGAGAACTTAGGCAGTGAAGCAGACAACCTAATATTTTAGGCCTTTTCACTCAGTAAACAGGGTAACCTTACCCACCTAGCAACAACCACAAAATTTATACTTGAGATACTAAACCTCACCTATTCTGAGTCTACATGTGTATTTTCACCTTTCTAAGCCTTTGAAATTAAAATCCAACCCCATTTCCCCTCCACATGGCCAGTTTTCTGATTTTATAGGGATATTTAAAATTGCATACCAGTATCAAAATGTCAGGTGCTATTGGAAACTTCATACCTAGAACTCCAAACCATAGATCACTCTGCCTATTTACAAAATTAATCGGCACTGGCTGCACAAAAAAAAAAAAGTAAATAAAGAAAACTATAAAAATTTAACTGGGAATGCAGAAAACAAAAGAATTGAAAATGAAAGGCAAGAGTAATAGAAGTTTTTTTTCCTGTTTTTAAAAATGTGAGAAATACTCATGAAAAATGAAACTCTTAAACAGACACAAATATCCAACAAGGGACGGGAGAAAGGCAGACAGACAAGCAACATACAAATAGACAAACAAACAACAAATGCAAAAAAAATAAATAAATAAATATGCAAGCATGGTCATTCAGGCATCTCACGCCGCAACTCCAGCAATCATTGGTTCTTCTCTCTATTTCCTTTGTCAGAGAAATGGGATTGGCTGATACGGCCTTTTATTCTGGTTTATACTTTTAGACAATGCATCTTATATATTTGCAATCGATATCTGATGACGTAATCACACTAATATTTATATTTACATTTTGCTTAAATTGGATGTGAGCTTTGTCGTGTCAAAAATTTCGGAAAATAAAGGCTGGGTAGTTCAGATTTTTTTTTTTCGGGAAATGTAATGCCTCATAGTTGAAAGTTAGGAGAGCTCTTTGAAGAAACCCACAGAACTTACAGTATCTGGCCTGACATCTCTTTTCGAAATTTAATCTCTTTGGTCTTCCATAAAGGCTGTAGACAAACCTGCACACTGTATGTAATCTATCAATTGCCATGACCGATCAGTAAATTTATGGGGTTTTCTGATAGTGCGGATCTGGAAGAAAAAGCACAAAAAAACGACAGACAGGGAGAAAGAGGCATCAAAGTATTAGATGCGAGCATGCTCTGAAATGCAATCCGATGAAGTCTGCAAAGGCATTAAAGTACTTTGCTTGACACAATAGGAGGTTAGAATCATCTAAGCTAATTCTTATATTTTTTTAAAGCCTGATTTTAAACATGTGATAAATGGGAGGCTGGAAAAAGAGAGAGAGAGAGAGAGAGAGAGAGAGAGAGAGAGAGAGAGAGAGAGAGAGAGAGAGAGAGAGAGAGANAGAGAGAGAGAGAGAGAGAAAGGGAGAGAGAGAGAGAGAGAGAGAGGGAGAGAGAAAGGAGGGGGAGGGAAGGAGAGAGTCACCAAAGTTCAATTTCATTATAGACTGCATGCAGACAATCAAAATCAGATCCCAGGGACAAAACTAAAAAGTGAGATATCAGGTGTTGTAGATGAACAAGGCCATCGGACGTAAAGTTATTTTTGTTTGTTGTGAAGATCAGGAGGTCAAAGGGCTGAAACATTGTTTGACGAATGATATCTTCCTCTGAAGATCTTCAGTTGCTTTATCTTTATTTCGCCATTTGACAGGCTACAAGACCTGTAGGTATGAAGATGCCAATGGTTTTTTTTCACTGTTGGCTATATAAGGTTTTACACCTCTCATTAGTTTAACCAGGGGTCCCATGCCAAAATACTTTCCAAACATGTTGTTTAGCTCTTCCTCAAATTTTGACTCAAAAAAAAATGCCCCCAAACCAGTTAGATTTTGAGAATAAGGCAGTGAAGCAGGCTACCTAATATTTTAGGCCTTTTCACTCAGTAAACGGGTAACCTTACCCACCTAGCAATAACCACAATTTTATACTTGAGGGCTAAACCTCACCTATTCTGAGTCTACACATGAATTTGCACCTATCTAAGCCTTTGAAGTTAACATCCAACCCTTTTCCCCGCTCTCCATGGCCGGTTTTCTGATTTTATAGGGACTATTTAAAATTGCATATTTATATGCAATTGCTAATGGCATCTTCATACCTGTATACCTGAATTTCGTATATAGATTTTCATATCTTCTCACGTCTCAGCGCATCCCAGCCCAGACACTGTGTTCATTCTGTGTTATTCCATGTCTTTTTTAAGATGCGGCGCGTTCGATCACAAAGAACTGATGAGCTACAACCCACGCAGCCAGCCGTTTCCATGGGAACAGGACTATCTCTCCCAACCTGCCTTGCACAATATGGATGACATCGCCGCGGGAAGCAAATCGAGCGTGGTTTTGAAGAACTCCACCAAGAAAGCCTTTAAAGTTGGCGACACGGTTGTCCTGGACTTAGTCTTAAGAAATGGGAGAGGAGAAAGAAAATCGATGGGTAAGCAAAATTCCCTAGAACGGCAATATTATGCAATTATGTAATGCCGTTGTTGAGAGTAGGAAAGCCGATAGGTAACATACATGATTTGGTTTGGAACGTTGGAACCTCCCTTTGGTGAAAGGAAAATGCAAACAACAATAATAGTAATGATAATAATAGACTTATAACAATAGGCCTAATGGTAATGATGATAATAATAACAATAACAATGATAAGAGCAATGATAATTTTTATAACAATAATAATAACAACAACAATAATAATAATACAGAATATTCTGCTCAATTGCAATCCAGATAATCGAATCTCCACTTAATTATATTTTCCATTTACCAAAAAGTCACAGGACAATCACAACTCCTTTTACTAACAACTTTTCCATCATCTTGATGAGCAGCAATTAGCGGAGTCGATTTCTTTACTACTACTACTACTTCTACTACTATACTATTTCTACTACTACTCTTCCTCCTACTTCTACTACTATTACTACTGTTACTACTACTACTGCTGCTACTACTGCTACTACTATTACTACTACTACTCCTCCTCCTCCTACTACTCCTCCTACTACTACTATTACTACTACTACTACCATTACTATTACTACAAATATGTATATTAGATGATAACGTTCATTTATATAGAGCGCCAAATCACCACTGTATAGGACTTAATTGCTTCAGAAACACTATTCATTTTCTGTCTCACTTAATATGACCACTAAGAAGAGGACATAGTAATCAACATTTGGAGTTAATTAATAAGAAACCGATTTTGCAATCAAGATCAAGTATTTATTGATCTCTAAAAGAGATAAGGTTTCAAACTGCTTTTATTTCTTCCAGTATAATTTTCCATAGAGATAGCGCGAAGTAATAGAGGCACATTCTTGAAATTCTCTCCATGTGTAGGATGGATTAATCCATCTCCTTATGTCCTGAACAGGTTTATGTCAATGACACAACGAATATGAACTGCTGACTCTTCTTTCAAACATTACATTCAGATTTTGCTCTAACTGGGACAAATTTAATAGGATCTAGCCATCAATTAGCATTGAACACCATATTGATCGGACCTGTCAATAAAAGACCCTTCAGAGTCATGAGACCTCAGCGTGAACTGCCAATGATTTGCAGAATTTTCAGTTCTATTAGTCGGGATTGATTGAACAAACAATAAAATTACCTAAACGCACAGCGCATCCGGTCTCATCATATTGACTGACAACATTCAGAGGATGAAGTGCAGCGAAGAGTAAATTTTTGTACTGTTTTAATACTCACCGGCAGAAATAGACGCCAAAGGGAATCATGTTCATCTCGTCGATAAATAGGATCTACTCAGCACATCGAGGAGTGACTTATTCGGTTCGTTTTCTAGAAGATGTAGTACACTCATAGTGTACAAGCCAATTAATCCGCTAATCTATAAAAATCCCCCTTTTTTGGGGCCCTGCCAGCCAGTGTTAGGGTGTAGAAATGTGTAAAATGACCTGTGATCTAAATAAAACATTCAATTTTAAAGTTTCAGGTACAATTTGAGCCTTCTAGATAAAAAAATAAAATGTGTAGACCTATGTATTCGCACGCGGTCAAAACCAGCCAAATGAAAATTTGGGGACCAAATCAGAATTTGAGGTGATCTTTTTCAAAAGACATTTGTGAAAAATTTTGGGCGTTGACCCCCCTTTTTCTTCCCGTTAAACGATCGGGCAAAAGAAGTACTTTAACTCCATGGAAGAAATTTCCCCAAATCACAGTGGTATATTTAGAATAACACAAAATGTTAATAGGGCCAAAAGAAGAAAAAACAATAGGTGTCAAAGACCTGTAGACATGCAAGGGAATTAATAAATGTGCACAACAACGAGTTATCCGCCATGAAAGTGAATGGACCCATAAGCCTTTGGCACTAATTGTTTTTCTTTTGTTTTCTCACTGTGTCCCATAAATAAACTTTTATAAGTCTACAGATTCTATAGTAATTTGGTCTTTTTTCGTCATGGAGGTTCATGTACTCCCATTGCTTTATTTGTTGTAATTTGATAAAATCAGGCACGCCACCTAAAACTTTCACAAATTTCTATCAAAGACGGACACCTTCCTTTCTGACCTGGCCCCCGCTATAGCCCCCCCTCCTCCTCCAGTAGTTTAATTAGACTGGTTCTGACCACGTGCTACTGTTACAGAGTTGGGGTATTGGGAGTTAACCTTTTCAGTCATTGCAGTATCTAATACTTTCTTCTGCCGGTGTGCACTAACGAGAAAAGTTAACTCCAAATATGACCAGAGAGACATGCAAAAAACTTTCGATGGCAAAGCTGATTGTCCATTCTCGTTCATTTGAGGTCGGTTTTTGGCATCATTCAGATCATGCTGACGAAAAGATATTGTGCAAATAATCATAATGATCATGCAAGAACTTAGGTGTGCCAATGTAAACAACAGTGTGCTGATTCTCTCTATCCTGAGCTTAACTCCAACTGATCAGTCGAACTGGCACCAGACTGATCACGCCCAGGCCTTAAAAGTAGCGTGGGTTGATTCAAACCCCACAAAACCCTATAATCTAGAAGTTTTCAAGATTTCCCATTCTTAATAACATGATGATTAGGCGTATCTATATTAAACATATACAACCACTGGAAATTTCGAGGGTATGAGTGATCTGTATTAGTTTGGTCATGGTGTCTCGTTAATAATGAATGTGAGAGCTGAGACTACTCTTTCACCACTGAACAACATCGGTCCACAGCCATCATATAACGTCGGCCGAAGTATTGACCGAAGGAAGTATTACCACAATAAATTTCAGTACTAATACATAGACAGCGTCTACGTTCTCTTAATTGAGAATCTAAATCTAGTTTTAGGCTCTTTAGTGAGAGAACCTAACTATATTCAATATACATTCTCTACAGATCTATATATAGATAGAGCCGATCTTCCGCTCTTCCTTCAACAGTGTGTAGAGATACCTATTCTCCTGCATTTAGAGGGAATTTCATGCAAACCAGCAGATTTCCCACATTCCCGCGCATAATCAAATATTCCCGTAAACTAATACTGTCACTGTCAGTCACTGAAAAGTCATCCAGTATTTCCAGTATGATTAGCAAATTTTGCCTTATGCACTTTTTCCAATACAAAACTACTCCGGAAATCAGGCTTTATGAGTAAAGGGAAGTCATTCTGAATTGCTTGTAAGTTACAAGATGTCTGCTGGCATTCGTCCAGATGTGTCGGCCTATTGTGATAATTTATGAAGATAGTAGTGTTTTCTATGATCCACATAGCTTTGATGTTTGCCTGTCAGTGTAGCAAATGATGCAAAGTAAAAGCTGACATCAGAATTTAATAGTTTCTACTCCCACGACTTGGCCTGTGGAATAGACTCTTTCTGATGTAAAAAGGGGAAAATTTCCTTATAGAAAATAGTCTACCTCCAGAGGTAGATATCGATGTGTGTAACAGTGGCTTGCTCTCTCACTCTATTTGGTCTTGCTTTGTTGTTTTTTTTCCTCTCACTGCTCTGCAGAACTGTATGTCTACCTAACAATAAATACAATAGGGGCCTATTTAAAAGTAGTAGTCTAGACTAATATCATTCTCTCTGCTTCCGTAGATCCATTTTTTTCATGAGAGGCCTTCATCATGCATTCAGTGTTCCCCACCTGTCCACTCTGCACAAACTCAAAATTTAAGCCAAAAATTAAGTCCTGTTAAGCTTTAGATGAGTCACACATCAAACTGTGGGGCCAAAGTTCCTGAAAGCAGACCTGTTAGATCTTTAGTACTTTAGTATGGCTACAAGCACAGGTGGAAAATTTAATAATGAGGGTTCAAACTGGCAACACAAACACAGCTAATCAAGTCATTGTCAGTTAAGAGCAAATGATCATTTTGGTCTTGGAAAGGAATGTGAAATATCTTCCCTCAACCCAACATGAGATTTCTTAAATGGAGTACTGTATCCCACCGTGAACTAAATCACATGCCCCTATGATTTGTTTACTAATCATCATAACCAAAATGCATTATGTTCACAGACTTGCCAACAATAATCCATACATTTTGGATAATCCCCATTTCAAACCTTCTCCCAGGTTCCTGAAAACGGCCAGAGCTATCCTGGATTCAAAGATTTCCTGACTTTTGGCTGTGTCATGTATTCCAAAAGAAACAATATGATATAAATAACCTATGAGCATAAGCAACAATGTTTTGAAAGCCTCATAGTGAGTTCTTTGGTCTAAATTTTAATTGGGATCAGTCCACAAAACAAAAACAAGGATTCCATTTGTCACAGGAATACGCAAGTTACTTGGAAGGTTCTTAATTGCAGATAGAGCCGTGGTGACTTCACTGCAATTTAGCACTAGTAGCGCTAGCTGACCACATGCTAATGCTATGCAGCTCGCTGGCTGTGTGACCTAGTTTTACCAATCTTAATTATTATATCTGATACGAAGCCGCACATTTTGCCTCAGTGTGGCTGCCTGGCGGTGAGCTGGCCGATGTAAATAAACTTTGTATTGAACTGGCATGAAATAATCCATGCTTTCAATCAAAAACCGACTGCGTATCTATTAAAAACTTCATTTTTTTTTATAGGAAATTGTACAAGGCATATGGATAGATATATTTTCTCATTATATGCGCTTGTTTTTTGTGTTTGTTAGCAAATGCTTAAATCCATAATGCAATCCCTGTAGATTGAAGCACACACACACACACAATAAGGTTGATGTAATCTAGAACAGTCCACGTGGTGGAGGGTTGGGGGAGGAGAGGCAACTTTAAAAAGTGTTACACGTTGACAAAAACACAGCTGTCACACTGATCTTTACATATTTCAATGTTGGTTATGGGGAGTGGGATAGGAGGAGACAGGAGAGAGCTGTGCGTAGTAATGTGTTTACCATCTGTTTGGGCTATGTGATGAACCGTGAATTGTAAACAGAGGCGATAACGCTCCCTGATATAGGCTGGCACAAAAATGGCCTGTTTCTCAAGCCATCATCGGTCTTCCTTTGTTTCACACGTAATAATTGTTACATCTTACTTCCAATCGGGGAAACAGTCTCGCAGCACAGCAATGTAACGTAATACACTAGCGTAACAGGGTTAGGGGTTATAGTCCATGCTAGCAACTTCATTATGAGAGTTGAGAATGCCTTTTCTTGAAAATCAGTCATTCCCTTGATTGTTCTTTCAATTTTTTTCTGGTATGTGAATGAATGTGACGTGTACATAATGGGCACAAGCATAGGAGCATCCACTGGTTTGATAAGGGTATTAATTTCCACCTGCATGGCGAGAAATGTTATAAGCCGTTGTCAGGACATGTGGCTGCATAAATACGATCGCCACAGGTAGAGGTTGGTTGAGCGATGCGTATATATACTATTGCCGCACTCAACGGTTGCGAGCGCACGTTAGTAAATATACTATCACCGCATCACGAGGGTTAGTATGGTGTATCCTCCGTCTTCCAATCATGGTGTCATATTTTTCTCCAGGTGGCGACAGTGTGCGTGTCTGGTTGGTTAATGATGCTTTGGGGGCGGCCATTGCTGCTGATGTCACAGACCAGCGTGACGGTAGTTACTTAGCAACATCACAACTGCCATGGAGTGGGACAGTCAAGGTGAAGGCCACGATCGCTCACCACCGGGAATTATTCAGAACGAATTTGTACATACAGGTAGATTGCCTTCAAAATCATGCATTCAAAATAATAAAGTTATTGTGATCGCTGTTAGAAGCGGATACTTTTTTTGGTACTGACAAAGTTTTTCATGTTTTTCTGTAAACGATACCAGTTACTGAAGTAGTTTAAGTTATAATGTATGCAATATCATCCACATCACAAGCCACAACTCCATCAAGCATTACATCTGCTGTCAACTTTTCCATTGCAGGAGGAATGTAATAGGCTAATAATTTTATGGTCTGCCACTTTGGTTTTCACTGGCTGTTGCATCTTTTACTTTCGGAAGCAATCTTTGAAGACACAATCCCACTGCTAATTTAATTAAACTGAAAGTGAACTACATAGAAGTTAACTAGATAAGAACAGTCTGTAACATCACAACAGACCATCATTGTCACTAAAAACCCACCACTATCTCCATCATCATCATCAACACCATCATACCAACCAGTAACATCATCCACAAATACAAAGTTGTTCTTTCATGCAGAGACTTTTCACCACCACCCACTGGTTCACTGGAACTTTCTCCAACTCGAAAGCATCAGAAGCAACACCCTGTTCAACTGTGCCTGCTGTCCCAGCATTCCCGCCATCGGAGATCTGCAACTTGACTGATCAAAATGGTGGATTTCCTTGGTACTGTGGGAGACCAGTTAAAACTAGTTTGTTAGCTGTGAGTTTTTGCTGTCAACTTAATCGAAAAATTACCTTTCGAATTCATATTATTATTCTCACAAATAGTCCATTGTTATGTCTCGTTTCTGGTAGCATTTTTGGAGACGTGTTCTCTGCCCTGTTCTGAAATTCTTCAAACTTTGTTTATTTACATTTCCTTTATGGCTGTTAAGAGTTTATTGTCATTCGCGGGTCCAAGGAAAATGAAATTTTAACTCTGAACCGCAAGAATAGTAACCATCATCATGGTTTAAAAGTCTCCTGTCTAGGTAGGATGCTTGATCATGCGGTTTCATGTGTGATCACCCTTGTAATAAAACAATTATATGGGTTTCCACCTTAGGTCTAATATTAAAATGATTGGGGCTTGTTCAGTTGTGATAGACTACTTTTAAATCACAATCTAGGAGGTGGAGTAGATTAAATATGCAGGCATATGACAGAATTACTCAAGTGTGTTATAAACATTTGTACATTTTTATTGCTATGATATACTGTTACTAGGCTAGATTCAAATAAAGTGGACACTGGGCCCCTTAGCTTTATAGTGGTGGCACTAATTTTCAGCAATCTAAGGCTACCCATATGACTTTAAAAAAAAGTGTTTTCTTACTTGTCTTCCACGAAAATTAATAAAACATTTAAAATCCAGCTGCCATATTTCACACGACCTCACTCTCTTGTGAAACTTAAGAAGGTGAAAGGAAGCTGGCTGGATGAAAACTAGATGGTGCCAAAAATAAATGTCATTTTGATAATTTTTTTCTCAGTTACACATTTTGATAAATACTGTGTGGGCAAAATTTTAATTCTATAAAGTTGTGGAGAATTTTTCATGCCCATGTATTCAAAAACAGACTGTAGGTCTGTTATCATCACTGGGATGATATGGGAGACAATCTTTTTTATTCTTTGGAGAAATCGTTTCGCTTGAGTTATAGTACTTCCTTCCCTTGTCCTTTACTTCCTTCCCTTGTCCTTCTTTCCCTTATCCATGGCTGCAAGCCCCGCATTATTCTGTAGTAAAGCATGCTCATAGAAGCAAGACTTATGTGGGCTAGTTTGATGAGTATCTCTAGAGATCATTCTGAGATCAACAATCCAAAATTGAAAATAATTTATCTAATCTGATGTAACATAATTCTTTTCCTTTATATTACACGCAATCTGCTTTATCGCAACAAATTTCAGAAGAAAAGAAGGGTCATTTCTGCTTAATCATATTTTTTTAAAGAACAAAACATTCTGTTTTCAATATAAAGTCACTGACTGATCACAATTTTCCTTCAATGGCAACATTTTCTTCTACACCCCAAAGATATTGTGATGAAGAACAGCTGACTGTATAAACATTTAAAGCAAACATCATTGCATAATTGCATTCTTAGTTGTAGCACAATTTTCTCTATGCTTACATTGGATTTGCAATTGAAGCAGGGTCAGCAATATTTTGTTCCTCTTTAGCAGTCTCATAAATGATGTTGGAAATGAATTGGTTATCTAGACATTACTATTTTATACAGTTACAAGACTAACACCCCATTTTACAAATGGTCAGGAAGGCAACGCACCAGCGGTGAAAGAATACCTAGCGCACCGAAAGGCATCATAAACGAATGCATTAGACTCCTTGAAAAAGTTGGACGATTGGTGAATCGGGCGGATTGAGAAGATTATCATATATTGTATTTTGTTGCTATACACATTCTTTTTTTAAAACAAGGGTAAAAAAAATAAAGAGGACTGATGTGTATAGTTACTTTTTGTGTATTTTTCTATGAATTTAGGTGAAAACCGCATGTTTTTACGTTACATAGTTCTCAAGAAATCTGTGACACAAATTTGGCTGAAGCGTTTTATTAATATAGATATCGTCATTTATATTGTTATCATTTTTCTCTTCTTGAGCGTTATTTTAAGAACATTGGTTTATAGTTTAGCTGGACAGCCAGTCTACCCGTGAAGAGCATTTTAGCTGGAGAACCAGTCAGTAGTATTTTCATGTGTTACCCAACCGACTGCGTATCGCTGATCTAGGAAAAAAAAAATTACTTATTACTTATAGACTGATTCACATGAAGTTTGAGTCTTTCTTCAGATTTTGATTCAGTGTGATAATCTTCTGAGCTAGAGAGCAGGATGCTGGCATGAGCTAATTTTATTAGTTACATAAATTTAGGATGGAAAAACGTGGCAGTCAGACAGAGGAGGTAGCTCAGAAAAATGTTTGTCTCAGTTAAATGTATCATCCAGCCAGAATACTCAAGAAGGTATATTCTGGCTGTCTGGCCAATATACTCACCCCATTAAAAATTTCTTTCTCTTTTTATCTGTTAAGTGCTCTGACTGGAAGTCTGTGAGAAAGTTAGACAAACCAAGTTATTTCCCTTTAACAGAAGCGGAAGAGGAACTCATACTGCAGACAGAGAGGTTGGTATGCTTAGTGAACATAGTATACGGAATCCATTAGTGACCCGCCTTACCAGGGCGTATAGAAACTAGTTATGATTCACGTGCTCCCGCACGTTGTCAAGTAAGAGTACAAGGGAACTCAGTTAACATACCATAGTACAATTCTCTGCTTAGGACATTCCCATCCAAGAATCCCAATTGCTTGGTTCCATATAAAAAGGATCTATTATATAACCCTATAACACAACACCACTGATCTCACACACTCAAAAGCTTAGTCTGATGGATGATTGTGTTAGCAAAGTTCAACTGCATTTTGATTTGCCTGCCTATTTGTGATCTCAATATACCCATGTGAGTCCCATACAGTATCCATATATTTTCTGTATAAGCAAGCTCAAATGTATTGTGTTTTGTCATGTGAGTCACTTATGGCAGCTCGGACAGAGGTATTTGGGAACAAAATGGACATGTCAGAGGGTTTTAGTCCATTTGAAGAGAGCTAGGGATGAACATGTGATTGGAAGAAGGAACTGAGAGATGGTGAGAGAGAGAGAGAGAGAGAGAGAATAAGAGAGAAAGAGAGCGAAAGAGAATAGGTGAGGGAGAGAAGGAAACGGTAGGAGAGTTAAGTTGCAAAAAAAAAATTTGTGGAATTTTATATTTCATGCATTTTTATTATTATTTGCCCTCTATATTTCAATGCTTTTTCAGTAAGCGACCATTCCTGATTGCCAGCAGTGTTTCTTTCACTGTTCAAAAAGGTAAGTTACAGTTCTCTTTGGCAAGAATCCCAGCCATCACACTCTTAGTCAGATCATGCTTCCCTCCCCACGCAGATCTCCTTGCACAGTTTATGTTTATTAGTAATTGCAATATCACAGGGGACATTTTGCTTACTTATAAATAGAGACCAAAAAGGTTATAATACTTTTTAAAAGTATATCTATGGTAGAGACAGCCTGCTATATAAATGTGCTTAGGGAAAGTCACTGCCGCTTTCCAGAACTTGTAATGCACATATCAAAGTGTGCAACTTATCACCTTAAGTTCATTGGATTTATATGTAAAATTGCACACCAGAGTGCTAAATGGTACATTTCAATCCCTCAAGAGTGATGATCTTATGACTACTGTCATTTGGGATAGCACCAGTCGTTTGACACCAGATTTAACCCATTTTCCCTACCTCTATGCATGATTCTATGGGGGTCTTTTCATATTTCCTGCTTAGACAGAAAGTTTCTTCAATTTAAAATCAGAGTATATGGCTAGTTCCTCATAATTCTGCATCCCCTTCATTTTTTTTCTTCTCCATCTCAGTTCTCATGTGGGCCTGTCAAGTTATGAGTTCTCCCTTTCATTTAAAACTGATTCTGTTTTCTTTTCCTTTCAGATTCTACAGGCCAAGAAACACTTCCACTTCCTAAATTAATGTGCAACCAGCGAAAATTATCTCTCACTTTTAACGACACAAACCAGTCCGGTTATTTTTACAAGGACAAGTGGTGGCCAGTTGACTGCCAGTTACCCACAGTTGACCAAAATTTTCTTTTAAAATGTTTGAATGGTACAGAGGTAGGTATAATTTTATAGTGCAGCTTTTACTGTTGTTGTTGTTGTTGTTGTTACTGTTGTTTCTGCTGTGATGGTTGCCTTTATTCCAGAGATCTATTTGACAGTAGTCTATATGCTAAACATAACCTTGTTAATAACTGTCTGTGTAATTACTGGCAGTAGTAGTAAGAATGGCAATAATTCTAATGTAACCAAAGTTTGGTTTTTCTTCCTCAAAACCTGCCCTTAAACGTCATCTGGCTCATAACTTTGTCATAAAGGTAAATTCTATTTTCCTTCTATATATTTCTCATGTGTCTTTATTTCTTTTCTTGTTATGTTTTTTTATGTTTATCTTTCTGTTGTGTTTTTATATTCTTAACCCTCTAGTGCCCAGGCATAGAAATACTGGTAGGAAAATTCTAAAAATTCAGATACACACTTCAAATGCCACTTAAAATACATCGCACTATTGCGGTAGAAACAAAATTTTCACACTGAAATAAAGACGTACTACTCAACAATAACAATAATTATCAGTTCATCATCAGTTATGCTCCATACTGGACCCGTGAAGGTGGGTTGCCAAATATGGACCAGTGGGCACTAGAGGGTTGTGAATGGGACATTAGATGATTGAAATAAGATTGTGTTCTACATGAAGATCCTTCCATATCACTGTAGGGAATGCAGTACCAAATAGTAAACCAGTGTCCTTTCCTGCTTAGTGAACGTGACACAACTGGATGACTACATTTATGGATTTCCCCATTGATGCAATGCTCGAGGGCTTAACACTGCATGCAATCAATCATCAATAAAAGGATATGGAATTCAATATTTTAACCTCATGC
This sequence comes from Ellobium chinense, assembly GCA_033807755.1. Taxonomy (NCBI): domain Eukaryota; kingdom Metazoa; phylum Mollusca; class Gastropoda; order Ellobiida; family Ellobiidae; genus Ellobium; species Ellobium chinense. The sequence continues at coordinate 599,285 of JAWQUT010000391.1, forward strand.
TTGAAAAGGAGAAAATGGAAGAAGTGTCACAAAACTTTCCTATATATTATTTATACCTTTGCACATTCAGTGAGCAGACATGGATGTTAAACCCTCTTTGTTGAATTTTATGCAGATTGACGGGTGCAACAGATTTCTACATATGGTGATTTTTTTTCTCTGTGTTTATTGCATCTCAAAAAAGTGTGCTATTCCCCGGTACATTTTTATTATACAGATTCACAAAGCTCAGAGTCGCACAGATATGATGCTGTATAACATAATTATGCTTATGTTTACAATTTTCAGTTCATTATCATAGGAGACTCCAACTCCCGACTTCAGATGGATATTTTGAGGGAGAGGACAAAATGTACAGATAAAATACCTAGAAAAAAGGTGAGCATATTGTAGTCAGTTGAGCCAGTGATGAGAGTGAAAGAGAGATTCTAGAGAGAAAAAGAGAAGAGAGAGAATGAGAGACCCCTTGTTTTTGTCTGCTTCTACTTTTGGAAGGAAAAAAAATTACCCTGTTTTCATCTCTTTTGTAACAAAAACAAAAAAAAAAAACTTTGTTGCTTAAGTAGCATTCTACTGTATTTCTATATCAATATCGCCCTTTGTTTTTCAAACTGCCTCTGGGATACTCATTAAATATACCTGACCCTCTCAGGTCCTTAATAAATTTCTTACTGCTGATGTGCAGTGAATTCAATACAGTGTAGTAATTACACTATATTAGATCTATGATGATCTTCATGTGGCCTCCCAAAGGCAAGAAAACTGAGAACAAAAATAAAGGCTTTGTGATTTTTGTAATTATGACAGGAAAATTACTAGACCAAAATCACTTTTCAGGGGCGGAAAATATATATCCTGTTGTTTTTTAATTTCCTTCTCACCACAACACTCCTTTTAACCTTTTTGATACCAATGCTACAGTAGAACCAATTCTCACCTTCACTCCACTATGCTGGGTGCTATGGTGGAACAAATTTGCATTCTATCCCGAACCAGTGAAGCCGCGGTCAAATTTTGCAGCCGGATTCAGTCGATCGGCCAGCAGACAACATATGCAACAGTCATTATCTGTATAATGGTCACAGGCCAGCAGGAGGCTGAACCCAAGGTGCCTCGCTCTTCTAGAATTAAATATAAAATATTAATATATAAAGGAAAGTTCCTCCTTCCTCTTCTTCTTCATTCCCTATTATGGCATAAAGTTTGCTCCGCCAGTAAATCTGATAGTCCTCGCAAGCCCAAGAGGGTCACCCACAGTTTAGTATTGACTTCAGATGCCTCTGGCCAAATCTCCTCTCAGAGAGTCTGGTACTCTGGGCAGGTCTGCAGGGCAGGTGGGGCAAATGGGGGGAGGGGAGGAATTGTTCTAAAAGGGGAAACCCATGTTAACATGTTCAGTTTTGGGGATTAACAGGTGAGTAATGTGTATGCTTCTATGATTTTCTCGGCAGGTGATATGGCACGCCCCACTTCAGTGTGATAATGACGCTTTAGGAATGTCTATCAAATACTTTCCTCCCAAACATCCTTTCTACGGTTCCGTGGTAAGTGCCAATTGCCTGGTACTTGAATAATGAGATGAGGTTGATCATTATCACCCCCAACAGAACCACCACCATCATCATCATCTTCATCATCATCTTCACCATCTTCAGCACCACCATCATCGTCATCATCCTCATTAGCACCATCATCATCATCATAATCATCACCACTACCTCAACAATGATTACCAGCACAATGGTTTTCCTTATCACTTTTTTGCTCTTTTTGACATGATCATCATGAACGTCACCACGGACATTATGTGCACTGCTTACATCATGTCATCCTTTATCATCATCTCATTTGACATTATCGCTATCATTACCATCATCACTTTATCCCTTCTTTGAAATCATCTTTATCATTTTATAAAACAGTAAAAGATGAAGCTCTTACTATACAGTACATGTATTTTCAAATAATCTGTTAAATAATTTATAATAGATAATTAGAATACTTAATTAGTTCTTCTTCTTCTTCTTCCTACCCTCCTCCTCCTCCTCTTCTTTGTCTTCATCTTTTTCTGCCAGCCAAGTCCAAATTAATGTGGGCTAGAAACTGAGTTATAAGTTGTAGATCTTCATTACTGTCTGCATCAGTCAAATCATTCACATCACCATCTCCATTACAACTGTAATTAAATCAGAACCTTCAGTATTATCACCTTCATCATGTGTATTATCATCATCACCATTACCACCGTGTAATTTCCTTTCTGTTACCGCTACTAAATTTCCTTTCTGTTACCCCTACTAAGTTTTCTTTCTGTTGTTCCCACAGGGTGAAGACATAGTCCACAAAGTCCTATACTCTGCCATACAGAAACTTGATGCCATACCCAGTACCGGAAAATATCTGGTTATGCTGCATAACTTTCTTCATTTGGTCCCTTTTCATTTGTCAATCACAGAACACAGACTTTACCTCATTCGCCAAGCCCTCGAGCGCCTGTTGGCCAGGAATCCCTCCGTGGTTGTCATCTACCAATCAGTTCACTCCGCCTATGACAAGTCACCACGAAACAAGCATAAAATGAATGTGTTCTTATTAGAGCTCCAGCGAAGTATTTTGAGTGGTTTAGGGGAGAGGGTGATGTTTGCATTAACTTGGCCATTGACTGTTGCCTCAGCCAACTCTGAAGGACATCCTAAAATTTCAGATCAATTTAACTCTTTATATATGGGATATGTATGTGGCAGATTTTAAATGGCAACTCCAGTATTGTTGATATTGTTGCTGTTGTCGTAAAGTTGTAATGAATGTGCCTTTGCATCAATTCATTATCATTAGTATTATTGTCATCACCAGCATTGTTACCATATTATTTGTATATAACTAAAATAAAGTAAATCCCTGATAGGACTGCTTGTCTTTGTTATTAAACAGTGATGACCACCTAATGAACAAAGCTCCTTCCTGTGCCTTTACGGGGCTGGGGCTTTACAGGAAGGAGCTAATCTGAATCTAAATCCAACCGCTGTGACTGTAACAACCTTTGTCTTGTAGAGAACACACCAAACTTGTTTAAAGGGATAGACTATGTTGCTGTTGTGCACTGTTGTGATGCGCATAGCCCTTTTTTAAATTCAGTGCATTATGCATGCAAAAATTGTGCACCTTAATTCAATATAGTGCTTTTTATTATTTCTTAACAGCTGAATCATTCTTTCCTTTTTCCTAAATCATATGTAGCCATATCAGTAATCACAGGGAAACCTCTTGGTGTGTATTGCTATGTAAACATTCACTGATATCTCACTACCGAAGTGATGTGGGATATTCATTTCAGGTGGGTTAGACAGGTTGATGTGGCTTGATTGTTCATCCAGCTTTGATTATATACCTAGGTTTATTTCAGTCAAACACAGTGTTACAGGAGAAATCTCTCAGTTTCTTTGTACTGTTCATGTTGTCTATGCGATCCAGAATAGTGTGTGACCATGTTCTACTGACTGCATGATAGCTCAGACAGTAGAGTGAGTAGAATGCCCATGCAACACCTGGGAGGTCTCAGGTTCAATTCCTGGTCAGCTGACTGTTGTTTACAATCCCTCTTTCCTTTCTAATCATTTCTTCATGAACCATTTGTTGTTAATGTATTTATTTAAACATATATTTAATTTAAATTCACTTTCTTATCTTGTTTAATGCGTTGTTTTTTTTAGAATTAATCATAATCATCTTTATCATCATCGTCATTTTTATCATCGCCATAATTTACTTCTTTATCAAACTTTTAAATTTATAACTACCATTTAATCTTCATTCGGCATTCCACTAGCCTTGAAGTGTTTAAAATTAAGCTGAAAATATTGTTTCTTAAATACCTGGCCGAGCAATACTACCCAATAACTCTGCTTTAATAGTTGTCATACTGTAACCTAATTAAATATAATTTAATAATATGTGTGGCTGTTGTGTCTGTGTTTATGCATATCTATGCGTTGACGTCTTCCCAAAGGACCTGGAATTATAATCTCCGATGCTTGAACTCATGTTCCTGCCCCTTGACCTTCAGATTCCTATTCTTTGAGTGCACACACATACAGGCACTGCGGGTGTACATGTGAATGATTATGAGTGTGTTTGTGGAGGTATGCATTTGTGTTAGATTGTGTTTGCATGTGGCTATAGAGCACTTCGAACCCTCCAGGGGTGAGCACTATGTAAATGTACATTATAATAATTTTTGCTGTTATTATTGTCATCTGGAGCATACAATGACATTCTAAATGAGTTTACTGCTGGTAACAGTGAATAAATATCGCCGTTCGATGATTTTTTAGAGGTAAAAATCTTCTTTTACTCACTAAGTGAGTGTCTGTGCTGTAATATGCCATACTGTAATAGACTATGTATTTGCAATGAATTGTTGTGTTCCTGATCTCTTGTATACTAGTTAAGTAAAGACACCCATTCTATGAATGGGACATTTAGATGACTATTAACTGTCTATTACGCAAAGATCCTTGTATTGTGACTGTAGTGCAGTAGCAATATAGTAAACTAGTGTGCACTCATGGACAGCGATTCACAAGACATTACTGGATGACTATATTTATGGGTTTACCCACTGATATTGTGTTTGACGGCTTCACATTGCATGGTGTCATCAGTGAATAGGAAACAATATTCAAAATATTAATTTCATCCATAAGAAGGGCAAAATAAGGGAGGCAGCACAACTTACCCGTGGTACATTATTAATGGAACCTTGCTCCTTCAGTGAGCAGACATCGATGCTAAATCTCCTTTATCAAATTTCATACAGCATGAAGGTATGAAGTTCCACCCAAATGGAGTTCATAGCATTTAATACACTGTGCCACCTTCCCAAGTCCATTCTCTCTTTCTCTCTCCCTCTTTCTCTCTCTCTCTCTCTCTTTCTCTCTCTCTCTCTTTCTCTCTCTCCCTCTTTCTCGCTGTGTTTGTTGCAACACAAGGATAGCAATAATTATGATGGACTGTATTGCTTCGCAGTGTGGATAATTTCGACATTTTGGATTTTTGATTCTATGTTGAATATCAAGCTCTGAAGTTTCAATATCATTTCAGTACTTTGACTGAAAGAGGTGGCAATTTGTTTGATCCAAAGAAATGATTGTTTCTTCCTATTTTCTTTTGAAATTATCATTTTTAGGCCTCATGTCACCTAACCTTGTACAATGACATGATATCAGAGGCATCAGAGATGATTTTGATTTTCATTCGATTCTCAGTAACAGAGTAACAGTCTATGGTCAGTAAACTTTGCTTTGTGTAAGATATTCATTGAATTGCTCAAAATCCTCGTGTTAGATTTCGCTGAAATTTTGCATATGCTTACAGTCCTTATGGGTTGTTATGGATGTTATGGATATGATTTTCTTTCATACTGAATTTAATGGATATTTAAATCCTTCTTTGATCTTAGCTTTATGTGCTGTGGTCATTCTCCAGATGTTTGTTAATTCTCGTTTAATTTGTGCTGCATGTTTTTTTTTCCTCCTGGAATTGTTCTTTTCTTACATTTTACTCTGTGATGAAAACTGTCTCATGGAATGCCAGATTCGCTGTGCGGAGTTTGGGAGCTTGTGATACACATGGCCTTTTCTACCCTCTTACAAAAATTATTACACATAAAGAGGGACCTGCAAAGACATGGGGAATTCCCATGTTTTTTATTTGATGAGGAATCCTTGTCAATGTTTTTGTTTGATTGACTGATCTTTTTGAGGCTTCGCGGAGCAATGAGTGCTTATTTTTACCAAAGCTGGGATCAGCCATCCAACAAACACACTGATGAAGATTCCCTTTCTCATTTAGTAACATATATAGAGAGCATTATACAGTATTAGACTATATATTATAATCTAGAATAGATTTTGTCACCTCCTCACATTTCTTTAGTAATGGAAGTGAAGTCAGCTGTGCTGCTCATGAACATTACAACAACCGGTGACTTAAGAGTGTATGCAGTTAGCTCCTTAACCCTCGCTGTATGATGGGGTGCAAAAACACCCCAGCGCGGTCTTTGAATGCATCTAGAACCTTTATTTTTTATGCTAGAAACTTGAAACTTCATGGATTCCTCAAAATCAATGAGATCTTCATGCAGGTTATTTTGCAGTGAGCAAACATGAGCACTGTACTCACTACAGCACATGCAATTTTACTACCCCTCCGAGTACGATGCGGGAGCATCTGCACCCTTTATATAGCAGAAAATAATCCACCCTCCGAGTACGATGAGGGAGCGTATGCACCCCGACTGTTGATATAAGAAAACTTACCTCCGAGTACTATGCGGGAGCATTTGCACCCCAACTTTTAATAAGGAATTTAGGGGAGGCACTACCTTTTTCTAGAGATTGTAGTGTACCGTACCAAACATGGTGTGCAAACACCTTATCCCCATAAGTGCACTGGATTTCCATGCAAAATGCACACCAATGTGCTGAATGGTGCATTCTTCCTCCGCGAGGATAGTGATCTTAGGACAACTGTCATTTATGATAGCACCAGTTGTTTGAAACCTGATTTCACCGATGTCTCATGGATATCTTTATGCTTGATCATACAGAGGTTTCTGCAGATCTTCTGTCTTGATGCACAAGTAAGAGGAACTGGCAACACACGTTGATGTAAGATGAAGTAATGTTATATCTAGACAGGAAATCCAAAAAAGTCTCTGTAGGATCATGCATTGAGATATCTCAGAGACATACATGTACGTGAAATGTGGTGTCACACAGTTGATGCTTTCCCAAATGACAATGGTCCTAAAATCTGGAAGGCAGGAGAGTGATGAGTGACGCCTGGAGAGATGTTGATGATGTTGAAATGGAAGCACTGTTAGGATGCTTTTTGAACCTTGGAGCCATGGGGCAAGGTTTGCTTCCCACAACTTTGATGTGGGACAGGATTATGGGCAACTCATTTATACGCTCTGTCATGGGACGATACCGCTTCTTGGAGTTGTGCAAGTTCCTGCGATTTGACGACAAGGAATTAAGGTCATTGCGGAGAGAACGGGACATTTTTGAACCTTTTCGAAAAATGTGGAACATGTTTAATCAGACATTGAAAAGACATTACGTTCCAGGCCCATTCCTTACAGTTGACGAACAACTGGTTACTTGGAGAGGCCGCTGTAAGTTCCTCCAGTACTTGCCCTCCAAGCCAGGAAAGTATGGTATTAAGATATTCTGNTCACATTTCTTTAGTAATGGAAGTGAAGTCAGCTGTGCTGCTCATGAACATTACAACAACCCGTGACTTAAGAGTGCATGCAGTTAGCTCCTTAAGAAGCATAAGCTCTTTTTTTTATGTTATAGAGCTTCATTTGTTTGGTTTCGGCAATTTGACAAAGTGGGAAGCTACACCTTTTTCTTAGCAAAAGGAAATATCAGTCTCTAGGCAAGCCAAGATGGTTGCGACTATTGTGGAAGAGACAGGAAACAATGCACTGACTTGAGAGTTGGTTATACTTATATTTTTGCCTCATTCATTCGCATACAGACCACTGTTGATTCTTGCCACATCCTCTTCCATCACAGTGCCATTGAGAAGATGTTCCACTAAGAAATTTTAAACCATAGGTGCTTGTTGCCATGTTGCCGAGCAAACCTCTAGTAAGTGGCCATCCTTCCTCACTGTGACTGACAGGCACCAACCAAAAGCGTACCCTTTGTTTACGACTGCCCACAGAATACAAAGAAAGGGTGTGGCTTCCGTGGCTTCCCATTTTGTCAAACTGCAGGGACTAAACAAAGGCAGCCCAGTATTTTTACATCTTAGTTTTCAAGTGTTGTTTGTCCATTCACTTTAATCACAGGGCTCTCTCCAAATGTACTTGGTGTTAAGGCCAGCCTTGAGAGAGTCAGTGGATGATGTGCAGAGATTTTTCTCTTCGTCAACATGCATTGCGTTTAACCAGAACCTGTGGGGAATGTCCCAGAATTTCCATTTATCAGAAAGAACAATTTCAGTTTGTTTCTTTAGCCCAAAGCCAACCACTTAATAATACATATAATGATTCTGAAAGATTGGGAAAGAAAGAAGAAGACATAATGTGAACAAATGACACTTGCACTTACTTGCTGTTATGTCTTTTTCTCTCTTTCTCTTTCTCACTCTCACACACACACTCACATTCTCATGCTCACTCTCTCGGTTAATTTAGAAAATGAAGATCTGAATCTGAATCTCTCGCACTCCCACTCTCTTCATCAATAGAAACAGTTTTGATTGCAACTTCCACAGCACCATATTAGATTAGATACATTCATTCTCGTTCATTGCATGTTGAACACCCATTCTTTCCTCCTTCCCCTCTCCCAAACACCACCACAGTCCAATTTCCCCTCTGTAAATGAGTCTCACTGTCCTTTGTTAACTTAAGAGAGTGCCAGGAGAGAATTAAGCTGAAAGAGAGAGAGAGAGAGAAAGAAAGAGAGAGAGAGTATAATATTTATTGTAAACTGAGAGAGCGAAATGCCTTTTGAGAAGGGTTAGGCAAATTCACCAAAGAAGCCAGTTCAGATCAAGTTCAGTTCATTCACGGCAAAAAGCCCCAAGATCAGGTTTAGATTAGTTCCATGAAAATTGAGTAGTTTTCCTCTTGATTTTGAAATTGGCATTCAGTTCTGATTATAGAGGTAGATGTGAAGTGAGGTGAAATTTAGATAGAAAAGTATTGAAAATAGCCACTGATGAGATCCCAAATAGGGTTGTCCAGATAAGTTCAGATCAACAGATTCAGTTCACATTAACTGAACTTGAGTTCAAGAACTGCGTTCACATGATCTCAGTTCTGCCCAACCCTGCTTTCAAGCACTTGCCTACACCTAACCTATATGAACATCTCTTTGTGCCTTTTCAACCCCTTACATCTGTCAAAGTGTGGATTATCCTTTACTTTGTCAATCTTCAATAGAAGTAAGGAGTGAGCAGACGCAAACAAATGCTCCTACGGGGAAGCTTGTGGTGTGTGTGAGTCTCGTACTTAGCGCTATGTCTGCTAGTCTTCTGTTCGGCTTCGGAAAAGACCCTGGCCACTAAGCCACTTTTTTTTGAGTGGTGGCGTGGTCGTGTATAGGCATCTACCTGATTCCAAACTGGCGGCAAGGCGATGGGTGTTGACGCAGAGGCTGCAGGTTCGATTCCCACCACATCACTTTCTTTCCTTCTTCCATTTTCTCTCTGCATTTGTCTTCTTGAGCACTTCCCCTTTGTCCTACCTTTTGTGAGGATCTGCTCACTCCTTACTTCTGTTACTAAGTGCTCCGTTTCCACCTTGTACTACACCTATATCTTCAATAAACGTTGCTGTGATAAGTCTACTACAGTATGTCCATATGACCTGCAGCGGCCAGTCAGTATCAGGCTTAGGTGGCTCTACTAGGAACTGAGCTGTCAAGCTCTTAAGATGATAGGAGTCATCCGATCTTGAATTTTTGTTTGTGGCAGAAATCACGAGTAAAATCATTTCTGTACACAAAAACTATTAATTTTATGGGTGGGTTGTAATTATCTGTAAATTGAGTTTTTGTGAAGCTGAATTAATTATTTTTATACTGAAATGCTGTTCTAAATTTATGATTTTCTCAAAATATGTTCTACATACTCCTACATAAACACAATTCATCAAATATAAGCTTCACAAGTACAGGTACTTAAATTTATCCAAACTCTAATTTTTTATTCTTTTTCTATAAATCAGTGTTTCTGTGTTTGACTCTCGATTTCCATACCAACAACAAAAGGAACAACACAAACCAAAAAAAAAACAAAACTGAAACTGAATTGCCCTTTTACCCTGATATTTCTGTTCCTAATTCAGCAACATAAGCCTTATTTTGACTGGCTGCAAGATACTTGGGTTTATTCTTAGCTGAAAGCTATATAAAGTATATTTATGTATATAATATAAAAGACCGTTACTTGGTGCTCAAACTATCAGAGGTCTATGTACAACTGCTGATATTCACATATATTATGCACCTATTATTTATCAAATTTTATTTATTAAGCTACATTCCTATACAAAATTTGTCACTCTATTTCTTACATATCAAGACTTACTACATTCCATCCGACATGTACATGTGGGTTTACAGTGTGGTCAAAGCTTGTAGAAAAATCCCTTGTATCTTAAAACCTTGGCGCAGAAATGCAGTGTTGATGGTCAACCTGTTTCATCATTTTGTGGGCTGATTTATATGTGACTGGAACTTGTCCATTATAATTTTGAATGGTTATGGTAGTTTTGCACCATGATTTTAAAGTACATATTCTTTGTTTTTTAGCCTTGATAAGTGTTTTATTGACCCAAGTGTGGCCCAGCCCTTCAGAGTGTCAGGAAGTCAAAGAGGGCCGAAAGATTTGTTAGATGGGGGTATCTTCCTTTGAAGATCTTCTGTTGTCTCGCTCACCGAGTAAGAGAGTTTCCTATTTATTCTTTGAATATGATTATTATTGATTAAATTGCAGCTGATGAATTTTATGATGCACTTTTGTTGTTATTTTATTATTATCAGTAGTAACAGTAGTGGTAGGTGTATCAGTAGCAGCAGCAGCACCTGTAGTAGCAGCAGTAGTCATGGTGGTAGTAGTAGTAGTAGTAGTAGTAGTAGTAGTAGTAGTAGTAGTAGTAGTTATAGAAGATGTAGCAGCAGCAGTGGTAACTGTATTGTAGTAGAAGTAGAAACAGCAGCAGCAGTAGTAGTAATAACAGTAGTAGTAGTAGTAGTAGTAATAGTCATAGTAGTTGTACTTGTTGTTATTGTTGTTGTTGTTGTTGTTGTTGTTGTTGTTGTTGTTGTTGTTGTTGTTGTTGCAGCTAATAACAAGAGAGGGAGAGAGGAAGATTAGGAGTAATGTGACTTGTCTTCATTTACTTTGATCGACTAGCTGCAAGCTGCTTGCGATTATTCAGTAGGTTGCTCGACTGATTGTTCAGATGGTCAGTTGTCGATCCTTTGGATGGCTGATTACAGGCATGCTACTTTACATACAATGGAATCTATATAAACTTATGGGGTCCAGTATTCGTCACTTGTTATGGTGGTGGCCTTAGGTGGGTTCCCTGCACCCTTCCTCACTGGTTTTCAAGTTAAAGTAGGACACGCACATCAAATATAATTTTCCGTTTTTCAATACTTTTTTCTTTTTGAAAATTATTTATGGTTCCCACCGAGTCAATTTTGCGAAGAAAGCGCATCATTCTGTTATCGTGCGCGTATGTAATATGACGCAATAAGGAGAGCTAGAGTTACCGGATTTAGCCCTTGCGTCCATAATTATTCCCCTTCCCCGATCAGCAGAGGCCTGTGGCAAAAACGATGACGTCACTTAAGTTCCAGCAGCTACAGATTCCTCTACCTGACAATGTATTATTCAGCTTTTAATCAAGGTTCGGGTCATCCAAATTCAAACGTAAAGTTGAATCATGTAAATCAGAAAAAGTATTCTGCATTTTATTGCCTCAGCATGATTTTGTTTGACATATCTACTGTTCACAGAGGAATTAAAACATTCACCCCAACTTGCTATCACACGTCCACAGAGCACTGGCTAGACAGCTTGGCCATGTGGCTAGAACGTATGTGATGTAAGCTTATGGCCGCCACGCGCGCAGTAGATGTAACAATTCGGACTTTGGATAATGTAATCCTGTGGGTTGTCTGGGGCCAGCAGAGGCGTTATATCATTATGACAGACGCATGAAAGACTACTTTATTGAAAATAAATATGAATATGGTCTGTAGGACGATGCAGTCTTCCTTTAATAATACAGTTTATAAGCCTTGTATCAATGCTAAAGCTTGCTCATGCGAATTCATACACTTATTACCCCAGCAGGCCTGATCACTCTAGAAGCTCTATCAACTCTGGGAAGCATATAGTGTTGTTGCTATTTACAGTCGCATATCACTAGTATCGCATTCTGACAATACTTTCCACTGCATATAGTCCACTCCTTATAGCTAGACAAATTAAAATAGTAAAGGACTGGTTTAAAATTCTAAATAGTAGAGATGATAGCATGATTAGAAAAATGTATGAATGTCTCCATAAATTAACAGACGTTGACGATAATATAGTAACATGGGCATCTCTCTTAAAGAAAATGTTGTACAGGTATGGGTATGGTTTTGTATGGGAGCAACAGTGCGTATCCTCAGAGAAAATGTTTATAAATGAATTCACGCAGCGATTGAAGGACTGCTATGTTCAAAACNATTACCCCAGCAGGCCTGATCACTCTAGAAGCTCTATCAACTCTGGGAAGCATATAATGTTGTTGCTATTTACAGTCGCATATCACTAGTATCGCAGCATTCTGACAATACTTTCCACTGCATATAGTCAGGTATATATTTTACTGATGGACTGGTCATGTTGTAAGTGGCATGAAAGAAAGAAACAAACAGAAATGCCATCCTCACATTCTTCTTTTTCCTTCCCATTCTCTCTGTCTCTGTCACTGTGTCTGTCCCTTTCTTTTTCTTTCTCTCTCTCCCTCTCTCTCTTCATGTCTGATATTGCATGCGGGGCCAGTGACCCATCCACTCTTCTTGTCCCACAATGGGATCCACGCCACCCTCTGCTGACTCAAACGAGGAACTGCTATGAGTAGAACAGCGAGAGTCTATTGGCCTGTCACTAAGCTAAAAAAAGTAAAGGGTAAGGACCAATCAGGTTTTGACAAATACGTCAGGCCTTAACTCAACTAGTGACGCGAGGTGTCTTGGGTCCAGCATGCGGGGCCAGTGACCCATCCAACCTTCTTGTCCCACAGTGGGATCCACACCACCCTCTGCTGACTCACACGAGGAACTGCTATAAGTAGAACAATGAGAGTCTGTTGGCCACTAGGCTCAAAAGAGTAAAGGGTAAGCACTACTCAGGTTTTTGACAAATACGTCAGACCTTAACTCGACTAGTGGCGCGAGGTGTCTTGGGTCCAGCCTCCCGCTGGCTGCGTGCTCATTGTTATGGATAAGAACCATTGCATGTGTTGTCTGCTGGCCCATGTACTGACACCAAGCTGTCAGATCCAAACGCCGCATCACATGGTCAGCGCTGGCATGCGAATTATTCTATCGTCGCTCCCAACATAGTGGAGTGAAGGTGAGAACTGATTCTACCATAACATCACCACCTCCCCCCACCACACACACATAGAGGAAAAAAAAAGACCTACCTTCCGATCACTGATTGGCTCAGTGTACATGTCTGTTCAATATTATAATACCCAACAAACAAATGTTGCAGATATTTATTTTTCCCCTCAGCTTTTGACTTTTGTATGAGGGCATAAGTAAGGATCTTAATCTGACCCTTCTTCCTCCCACATTATCGTTTCCTAACAATAACAATACCAGTAACAATACGTTTACTTAATTCCGACAACAGCAGTTGTCAATAATAAGCATTACAATGATTATGTTCTTATCAATTCACTTATTTAGGTCAATAGTTTTATGAGCCTCAGACGTCAATATAAGGCTTACGAGGAGCATGACACAAATCATGCAAATCACAGTACACGTATATCAAGACGGGCACACTGTCTCTCTCATACGAAGAAAAAGAAAACCAGCGGGCCTGTTTCCTTCCTACACCGATGTCTGGTAACGCCATTTACCTTTACACCGTAAACAACTCAGCCAATGGGAGGGCAAATCTCTCGCCTGGCAACTTGAAGCATCAAAAATGGCAGACGTCTAGGAGGAAATCCGAAGTGCAATATTGAAATTGTGAAGGTTGATATGGTTCTTATTTACATGGAAATTAGATTGGGACCGGGTATGAAGTATCGCAATATTTGATGGGCAGTATTCGCTTCAGCTTGTTCGGTCATAGGTCGTTTGCTATTCCTGTGAGATCTGTTTATGCGATGGTCCTGTGACGAAACATACCCTCCTCAATTCTGCGTTACAGACTAACTTGTGGTCCCAAACTGGCGAACGTAAACTTCTTTGATATGGGTTAGATTTGATTAGCATGTGCATTGTGATCACGCATAGCAGCGATTTAATTCATTTGATACAGCCAACAATGTATCATGTCAGTTTTTGGGATGAAAATGATTGTTAAAGTAGTCTAGTAATCAAATTTAGTGTAGGAATGTCAGTCGCATTATTCAAGAGAACAGACATTCCCCCTTACTTCATAATGCTATAATACTTCATTATGTTATGAATGTAGCTTGCAGATTTACACCTTGGCATTATCCATAGAATTGGTTATCTGGTGTTTGCAAGTACCTATTTCCTTTTTTGATGTAGGTGTGTAGCAGAAAAGACGGCATTGGCAATGTTTTTGCCATCCATTATGATTGTTTTAAACATTTCATCGTTCCCGCTGCAAACTACAATATTGTACCCCATAAAGCTTTGCGATGTGAATGGTGATTTGTTTAGTCATGGTACATGTAGTGGCATAAAAATTATCTGCCGTGAAAGGCCTATCCATAAACTTCATTACTCTCCAGAGAGTATGATGATATCTATTTTTAATTTCAACTAAAATGGATTTTATGGTGATTCATTTGGGGCTTGATAATAATATACAGTTTCTGCTGCTGAAAGCAATGGATCTCACCCTAAACTTTGGTATATTGAGGTTTATATTTCTTCTCCTAGCTCAAACTCCTATCAGAACGGTTCTAATCAAATTTAAATGTTGATGTTGTAAGTATTGCCTGTCTTGGATTCAAAAGCTGAATAATTTGTTCTTTTAATAGAGATATTAATATTAATCTTTGCAGTGCAGCATGCATACACACAATAAAAAAGGACCGGATATAATCAAATTGGGATCTCTCTAAAGTGAATAACTTGAAACCAACCATTCCTCTCTGACGGGTGGTGCTAACTCTAAATAGGTACAATGTTAAACCCATGTGATGAATCTGCAAGGTACATTGTGAAATCCTGTAAAGCCCAAGAGTCTGATGAATCTGTCTCTATTGGTTTGGAACAGTAAAAGTATGTTTTAAGGCTAGACATCTGTTCAGACTGTCTTTATTTTCAGATGAGAATTAGGCACTCTGACCTGAACATTTTAACTCACGTAATGGGAAGTCTCTAGCACAGTAAGAGCACTGGTGGCATTTGTGCATCATTCCATGTTATTGCCTCATTACGTTATTTGCTAATTGAATGTTTTGATATTTGATGGTCTAGTCCATCATTCACTTCTCTAGGTTGACAGAGCCTGTGTAGAGCATGTGTATGTATTGTTTTAACACCTAAATCTGACTTTCACATTAGAAGAATTAATGTAATGTTCCAATTTAGAAACTCATAATCACAGTTGCATTTTTCTTTTTTTTTTTTTCTTCACAGTAGTTCAAGTATACAGAAACAAACACGGCGGAGGAAAACAAAGACGCTGTCGCTATGTCGGCAGCATCAAGCCCAACTCGGTCCACCCAGGACCCAGTGTTTGGGTCATCTAAAAGTCCAGAGGCCAGAGAAAGGTAACTTTACTTTCTTGTATGAATGAAAATTCATATAGAGTGTTGTAATTTTTCTAAAAAGAACATTTTATCAAGGAGATGCATACATACTTTATTATGATGTTTTGCTCTATCAAAATTGTGGCCTTAGCAAGTTATATGACAGTAATTAATTACTAACATTCTCTGAATTATTTGAGGTGAAGGATAAGAATGTGGTATATTTGTTGAATAAATAAGCTATATTTTACTTTATTTTACAGAGAAAAATAGTTGTTCAGTATGTCTTCATGCATGACAAAAAGTGTGCTTCTTACTTAGGTACATCAAATATCAAGGTGCAACTGAATAATGAAACAACAAAATTAAATAACAGTAAATCATTGTAGATGAAATTTTCACTTAATATCAAAGTATACTTATTAAATGAGTATTTAATATTAAAGTTCCATTGTATTTCATTCTGTAATTCAGGAAACCCATTCCACTGGATGCCAAGCTGGAGAACAGACTGACAATGAAGGATCTGGAGAGACTAAGAAGCTCTTTCATGGTAAATATGCTGGGTGGTATCATGAGAGAATCCTGTGTTGGGGTACTAACTCTTATTTATTTTGTTGTAACCTGTGTTCATAGGTCGTGTTGCTACTGTATCATTAAAAAGAAAAAAAGATGAACTCAGTCTTTGTTTAGCTTGAAGATAATTTTGCAGTGCCATGTTAAATGTTAAACATTTCATTCATGATAATACAGACATATATGGCACTGCACAAAATACATAATGCTACAACATTATCACAAACCAAATTTATAACAATCACTACTGTTAGTAGCTGCAGCACTGTGCCCTGTCTCCCCTGGCTTGAGTGCCAGGTTCTCATTTACACCCAAGTCAAAGGGGGGATTGGGAGTAAAGTGTCCTGCCAAGGACATCACAGTACAAACCGTCTAGCCTTGGAATTGTACCCACAAACCCAAGACTATACTGTCATCAGTTTATGAGAACTACTCATAAGCCACAAGGCCACACAGCCTTCTAATATTCACTTTCTGCAATGCAGGTTGAGGGCGATGGCTATGACAACAAACTTAGTCTAACCAAGGATCAGTTCTGTGAGGCTCTGTCACTGCTGCTTAAGAAAGGAACACGGGATGAGGTAAGAATATTTGGACAGGTCAGATAATAAACAATTCCACTGTGAGAAGAAAACCAGATTATCTAGGAAATAGTATAGCTCAAGGATAATTAAGATCATGCATGCGCATCCCAATTTTGATAGGGTTGGGCACCTCTGAATTAAAGCGTCGAGCTGTAGAAATATGTTATCATTAGATTTAGATAAGTCCACAGTGCAAGTTTGCATGGATGTTTGTATCTTCTACACATATGTTTATTCTTTATCATGCCCAGCCTGATTGTAACTGTTATCTGTCAGATAGTCATTTGTGCATTGCTTCTTTACCTTTCTTTCTTACAATGCACAAGTGTTCCCATGAAGTTAGAAGCAGTAGAAAAACACAAGGCCCAACCGTAGTTATTGACACCAGATAACTCTCTTGTAACAAGAGCAAATTAAGGAATTTGATCTCACGAAGTCAATTTGACAACTCTGGCCTGCAAAACTTCAGTGGGTGCTGCCAGAATGGATAAGTTAAGAAAGGCAAGGCTGCGGTGGAGTTTCCCTGAGGCTGTACTTCAGTAAAACGACCTGCCAAAACGTCAGAAAGGACCATCATTTGTGCAAAAGTAATTTGCATATGAAATTTCCTTAAAATCTGGCTAGAAATAGCTGAGTATAGCTTTTCAAAAATCAAGCGTCTTTTTGTTTGTTTTGTTTTTAATACTTGATGAGTTTCTTCATCCATATTTCTGCTTAGTATGCAGAGCTATTTGACAAGATTGATGTTACAAGGGAGGGAACTGTGGACTGGGATAGACTAGCCTCCCACATGTTGCTGGAATTCTATGAAAAAGATGACCGTGTTAAATCAACCCAAGTCCCACAGTGGAGAGACATTAAAACACTGCCTAGGTATGTGCTTGCTGTTTTGGTCAACAGTGAAGTGGGGTAAATTATTTAGAGAATGGCTCATGCCAGTATTCTCTGTTATAAAATTTGACCTTAGACTGTACCATTAGACAGAATGCCATTGTCATCATCATCATTATCACCACCACCACCACCATCATCATCATCATTTCATCTGATAAAAATTTTACAACTATTCACCAGTGTAGAAGTGACAGAGATTAAAATCAAATAATTAATATATAAATGCAATTTTCAGTCAACTTGAATTAAATATTTTAAAAAAAGGACATCGTTTTTAAACAAGTAGTTCTTCATTGGGAGTATAGTCTTTAAGTTAACATTAACATTACTAATGTTGTTCAAGTCCTTTGGCAGAAAATTAATAAAGCCAAGCCACATAAGATGAATAGGAGAAAAATTACATCATCATCCATATTGTCATAATAAACATTTCTCCTCTCAAAACATTTCAGTCCACACAAGGAAATTGTACAGAAAGTGGCTTTCCTGAAGAACACAAACAGATACATTGCTATCAGCAAGGTGAGTTATCCCTTCAGGGAATATTAAGTACTTTGAATAAAGCACATGAATGTTTGATCATATTGGAAAAGACTGCAGTAAGCATATTGAACCTGTACTTCCATAATGGTTTAAGTCAGACCTAAGCAAAAATGGAATAAGGGTATCATATTGTTCATTAGATTAAGGCCTATATATTGACATGTTAAAAAGATTACAATGTGCCCGTTATTTCCCCACCAATATTGCAACTGCAAAGCTACGCTCCCATTGTTTTTGCTTAATCTTAAGGATGTTTTACTGGCTTTTCTCTAAACCGCAAGAAATTACTTAGGTCACTATAGAAACAAGTGCTAATATTTACTATGGCAGAGGAGCACCATTGTGGAAATATGTCATTCCAGAGGTTCCTGTTGTAGTTCTTGTGTATCGACCCAATATTTCTAAATAGTCACTGAATGTCAGAATTGAAAGTATTTTTACCAAAATATTTATATCCCTACACACATCATAACATTAGTGTTATCTCCCACACAGTTTACTGTTGTGTTGTCAAGAGCCATATTCAAGTCTTGAAATGATATTGTTTTGTACATGCACATGGGACACTGCATTTTTAGTTTCCACTTGCAGAAGTCACATCATAGTCATGCCCTGCTTCCACTTGATCTAGGATCACTGTTTTATTTTCTCTCTATCAGGTCTATCAGCTTAATGTTTGAGTGCCATTGTATTTGTATAACAACATATGGATACACTATAAGATGGCTTGTGTTTCTCATGGTCTTATTGCAGGAAGGCTGTGTGTCTATGTGGGGAACAGATCTAAAACTGCAGAGATCACTGAAGACAGGTACAGATACTTGCAAGATGAGAGATTTATGGGTGACTCACTTTGTCCTGCTTCAGAATGTCAACAAGATTGCACTGGCTTTCACCAGCAAGGAGATTGGTAGGTTGACTGCAGTTTTAGTCAGAAATTTTAGTTGACATGCACTTGCTCTATTGTCTAAATAGTTCTTGCAGTGCTTCTATATGTTCCTAGTTTAGAGAAATCAGCTTTATTTTGATTGGCTACAGGATTAGTAGAATTGTATTAACAGAAAATTGAAGGACAGACCAGATCTTGGCAGGTAAGCAAGTTTTGTGTTATCCATTTACAGTATAATAAAGGGGAAGAAAGATTAGATAGTCTCTCACAAGAGTTGCCAGCATCAAGTTTGGTCTGTTGTGCTTTCGAGCTGCATATCAGTGGGGATCAACATACATGGTCATCACCTTTACTTGACGAAATATTTAATATAGTCTCCATGTGCCTGACTAGCAATGCACAAAGGGAGAGAAAATTGCAATAAGAGCATTTTTCCTCTTTCTGTCACTTTTTCTTCTCTTGATGGCATAACAGTTGTGTTTTCAAAGATTCACTGAAACTCTTCACTAGGTCACTGAAAATATTTTATTGTGAAGATGTTTGGATAGGAATTCTTTTCCACTGGGTTAACTGAGTTTCAATAAGAGGGCTGTCGTGTTGATGAATTCTGTTGTAATTATCTTTATTAATGTCGTTGTCATCTTGCATCATGTACCTATAGCCATCTATGACTTGAGCAGCAAGCTGGAATTCAACTGTCAGTACAAGGTCCAAGGACTCAACTTCACACCACTGTGTTTAGATTATTGGTAGGTCTTCTTGTTTTTGTTGTTCTTGTTCTTTTAATCTTTCTGGGTTTTTTTTTGTTGCTTTGTTGTAGTAATAATTGCGGTGATGCTTGCAATAGTGGTAGTAGTTAATATTTATTGTTATGGAATTGTACATTATAGCCTATGCAGTCAAGCGTGGATGAATCCATTTCTCAGGATCATCTTTTCTTGTTTGAGTTTGCTGAATTTCGAGGAATGCATGAAGTTGTTTTATTTTATTTTATAAGGTTAGCTGCCCATCCTCGAATTATTTGATTTTATTCTTTAATAATTTCTTTGCCTGTGAGTATTGTTATAGCAAAGATGCAGCTGAAATACCTTTTGTGCGTTACAGGTCAAATCCAAACAATGCCAACGATGCCATCCTAGTGTGGGGAGATGTTGGAGGGTTTGTAAACATCCTCTTCTTCAACTCGGCAAATATTGCTCTGTTTGAGAGGCCTCCTGCCCCAGCTGGGGAAAAACAAGGTGAGTAATTGGCAGAATTATCTGTGTTGGTTGACCTCATTGGTGGATTATATATATACCTGCCTAATATTTGTGAAGCCATCTCATTAGTTTGTTATTTACAGTGCACCAGCAAGATATGATGTGATTAGTTGATACACGCTATTCACATATTGGTTGGCAGCAGTTGTTTTTTTTTTGTATATTCATTGTTGGTTGTACCAAACACTTTGTACATGTTGTTGGTAAATGCGGCTGCTGGAGAATAATGCAGTAAGATGTACATGTACCTTACTCAGTATATTACATCACAAAAAATATCTCAGCCTTTTTGATCGCCTCAGTTAGAATACACCACTATTTGTCCATCAATCTGTTGTGATTGTGATAAGTCTGTGCTTTGCAAACACAATGAGTTTGAGAAATTTTCTCAATTTGCAATAAATAGATATGCCAACAAACAGGTTTTCTATAAAGGCAGACAAAATCTGAAGTGCGATCAAAACACTCTAAAGTAGTTTATGGTAATTCTAATACTGTAATGTTATTATTCTCTAAATGCTTTTCTTACACAGCCTATGTGTTGTGATGCACATTGGTATAAAAAGTAATTGTTTTTTCACTTTGGTTTAATGTACTTAGTATGAATTGATTTTTTTCTATGAAAGATCATTTATATTGATGAATATTATTGTTGTCTTAGAACCACAGGCGTATAACTGCACCAGACCTCCTGTATCTTTATTATAGCCTAGCCTATAAACTCAAAGATATGACAGTGAATCAACATTGTAAATGGGGGAGAAGGATAGGCATAGTTTATAAGATATGCAAGGTGCATTGAAGTAGTTTTGGGATTTTTTGAAAACACTTGATGTTGCTCATAAACAAGAAATCTTGTCTTCTGCTTAGACCTCTGATGTGATGGGGAGAAATCTGACCATTGTAATGCTACATACTGTCAAACCAATTTTCACCTTCACACCACTATGTTGGATGTGTTGTTGAATAAATTCATATATGTCAGCACCAATTGTGTGAAGTTGCAATCACATTTTGCAGCCTAGTCTCATCTGATCAGCCAGCAGTCTGGAATGCTTATTATCCGAAAAATTGGGTCACAGGGCACCTCATGCTACAAGTTACTAATTATAATTGGTTTTTTCTCAGTTGTATGTCAACAATTATATAAACTTTAGCAGTCCATTACACCAAACCTCCACTCACAGTCCGCAGTCTCTCCATACTTTTCACTCAAAAATGACAGTGTCTTAAATAGCTTAGAAATGGAGTGGAAAANGGGGGGGGGATTGGATAGGGAACATGACTTTTCTGGACCATTCAGGTTCAAACACCTCGAAATATTCTGGCTTCTTTGAAATGGAGTCACAGCGATATCTGTGTGTCTACAAAGGGAGGGTTTCTTATTCCCTCCATCATTGTAGAAGAATCAAATTTTCAGGACAACTTAAAAATATTCCTGCCTGTGTTTTAGTTGGGTAAAATCGACGAAGTACCAGTGTATCTAAGGTATTTGTCTATGGAGTTCAGGTATTCTATTGCCTGTAGTGCATTGTCTGTCTCACTAGCTTTAATGATATGATCTATTGACCCCTGTCAGTTGTCTGTGCTCTGTTAATTTGTCTCTCAGCTATGATAATCCCACTCACAGAATGGGGCATAAGTCTAGTAATAACAATTTTTGTTCCACATGTATCCATGTCGTCTGTGTATCAAATATTTATTTTGCCCTTACGCAGAATGTTAGCGATGCTTATTTCTTTCAGGCCATGTTGTCATTTGGTTATAGAAGCTATACTTTGAATTCTTCCTAATGACCTATTCTTCTTTTCATCACAGTATGGGAGCGTGAGTGACCACTTTGCACATTTTTTTTGCATTCACTTTTGCCCAAATGTTAGTGTTGTTAGTGTTCCATAGTTTTTCGTTCATGTGCTTCTTAGGGTTGCAACAGCTTAGACAGAGACATGACAGGCTAAAAAATTTGTGATATTTCACTTTACCCAAGAGCTTTTTTTTTCTTTTCTCAGTGTGTCTTGGTTACAGTCAGTCAAAATGAGGAGTTAGTTTTTGATTATGTTACGTTATTGGTATGCCATGAAAGCATAATGTCTACACTATCATTAGGTGAAATATATATTCATGCAGCATTACTCAGGTTTGAGATATTATATTCGACTGAAGTGGTAAGGGCTCTCTCTCCCACATACAATCAAAAAAAAAGGAAAAAAATAAATTTCTGACTGAAGAACAATATAACTTCGTAAAAACCATTTACTCTGTCTCACAAGAACTCAGGTTAGTCTGCAGTTAATAATCCCTCAGTCATAAGAACAATATTTTTTGTATACTGAGGTGATTTTGTTCTTGATTTCTGTAAGAAACTAAAATTCATCATTGAATTGCAAAACCAAGTGGATAGGGAAGGCCCAAAGTAAAATATTTTAATAATTTTTTTAATACAAGTACATAAAAATATGGAAGTGCAATAACATAAAACTAAAATTTTCGGGCAATGCCCTCCATCAGAGTATAAAATGTAAATTAAGTGAAATAAGACAGGATCAACTGTATTAAAAGAAAACGAACTAAAACAAAACGACCAGCGGCCGGAGAGAAGAGAAAATGAAGCAACAGCGGCTTCCTGTGCTTATATCTTTTGGCGGAGTCGTTGTTGCTTCACTTTCTCTTCTCTCCGGCCGCTGGTCGTTTCGTTTTAGTTCGTTTCCTTTTAATACAGTTGATCCTGTCTTATTTCACTTAATTTACATTTTATACTCTGATGAAGGACATTGTCCGAAAGTCTTAGTTTTATGTTATTGCACTTCCATATTTTTATGTACTTGTATTAAAAAATTGTTAAAATAATTTACTTTGGGCATTCCCTATCCACTTGGATTTGCTGTATTCCCCACAGGCCCGCAGTCCGTTTTTGTTCTGCTATTGAATTGCCCCAAATCACCTTTAAACTTGATATCTCAGATCATACTCCAGCAACAAAAACCTCATTTTGACTGGCTACAAGGCATATATAATGATAGCGCTTTCAATAAATGATGCTAATGTCAGTACTTTTGTGACATTAAATCGAGACAGAGATCTCTTAGTTTAGGATAGCTATTTTTGTATTATTAAATTATCATTGCTATGATTTTGCTTAACCCTTATATACCTTTTAGAACAGGGCAGTCTAACTAGTGTTAGTCAGTAGGTCATAAACAATCAAGCACAGACAGCTCAAATTCTGGATGATGTTAAAGTTTAAAGGTATATGTGAAGCAGTAGTATAGAGAAATAAATTCAGGTCTGAAAGGTTTGTTGGACGGATCCGTGATTTCAATGTTCATGTGTGTTTGAAGTATTCATACTCAACTTGTTAAGATAGCTTCCCGTCCGTGAACCATTCCCCATACCCCATGACAAATACGTTTTTTAGTGTGAGAGAGATTTCTTACAAGGCCATGAATACTTTCACAGACATGTATGTATGTAAAATAGTGGTTCAAAAAAAAATGGTATCCCATTTCCAAAAAGCTAAACTAGATAGACGTTGTCAGAAAGAGGCACTTAACATTACAAGTTACTCGCTGGCATATCGTCTCTGTGCTGTAAGTGTGGTCAAATTCAGACTTAGGCCATTGTTTAATACAGTTGCCATATTGTTTATGAGGTTTAAGGCCAATGTTGACATGTTAAAAACAAAATTATAATGTGCCAATATTTTCCCGCCAAACTTGCAGTCGCTGAGATATACGCTGACTCTTTTTTGCTTTGCCAGACAAATATTTACCAGCAGTTATTCAGAACATGTCATTTTGGAAGCACAGCGAGAATAGTACCATTATTTGTAGATATAAATATGAAATAGCTTTCAGTTTGAGCCTTGATATAATGTTGTGTTGTATGGTTTGCCAGGGGTCCTTATAAACTTATCATAGTGGTAACATGCGGTTCTCAGAGTATAAGCCAGTCAGCCCTGGGTTATGAAGTAGTCAGACGAGATGCTTTTAGTTATGCATTTAAAGTAACGTTTTTGCTTCTTGCCAGTAGGAGCATAGAAGTTTTGTAGGTCTGGTCACAAATTGATAAGAACACAGAAATCTAACACATATCATTTTTTTTTTCGGTCTCCTTGTCTGTCATCCATTAATGTCAATATTGCTCTCTGACATTGATAAAGACCATGTACATAAAACTTGTAGACATGTTGTATTTTCCAGGAGCAATTTGTTGAGAGCTCAACAATGTAAACTTACTTGCCAAATTGCGCATTCTATATTAAGCCTACCATGTTGTTAATTGTAATTGCTAGATTTTAATCATAGTCATACATTTTTTTTGTTGTGAATGATATTTCAGTGCATCAACTTCTTTCTTTATAATTAAAGCATAGAATAGACATAGCCTGCCAGATTTATTATACTGTATTTTTAGCAGATATTGCAGTTGCCTGTAGATGAAAATGCAGTCCTCATCACTGAAAATTTGCAACATTGGGTGTTATGTGCTGCCCCTTGTCCTGTGAAGAATGTTGTTGTCCTGTCTTCAGTATATCTCTGAGGACATTCTTGATTTTTTTTTTTTTGTCATCCCTTCATTTCATTGTCCATCCCCTACCCCATTTTGTCACTTGGATGCAGTATCTGAATAAATGCCACCCTCAGTGAAATTTTGCTATTGGTGCATTAGATAGCTAATAACACCATTTACTGTATATTGTGGCAAAACCTCAGACTTCTAGCTTCAATAGTTTCATGGTTTTATAAGACACCATGAAATATTTCTTTACATACTTCATTGATTGGAGCACATTCAAGAATATGGCACATACTTGCTCAGACACCTCACAAAGTGTCACTGATGAAAAAGCCAATGCTCTTTTCCAGCATGAGGTTCTGACAATGAGGAAATGACACCAAGCAATGTTAGTGATAAAAACAGATGAAACTCCCTATTTTATTGTAGCCTAATAAGTTATTGAAATGAAACATTACACCCCATTCACCAGTAGAGCTTTCTTCTAAAATATCACTTTGTTAAGTGCAGTTTTATGAAAATGAGACAATTTTATAAAGGACACAACTATGAGACAGATATGAGACAATTATATAAAATTTGGATTTTGGCATTTATTGGAGTATTGCGCTCAAGTGATGGTTTGATAAGTCTCAACCCGCCCTACAGGACCAGCACTTCTCTTTTCAGATAGTTGATCCCATTTTGAAATGTGAATGTAGTGACCAATGCTTGGGGTATCATTCTTTATACAAAGGAAAGTCATGATGCTCTTTTCTCTCCATCTGTCTCTCTGTTTGTCCTCCATGGTCCATCTATGAGGCTGTTTGTCTATAAGCATCCAGATTGCTCATCACTGTCTAATGTGAAACTGCTTTTTTTGCTTGCCACCCTTCATAGACCATTCTTAAATAGTTTACCCCAATGAAGTCCACGTCTAGTTAAAATCGAACCATTAGTGTGATTGTGTCATCCAATCTCATTTCTGAAAGTGAAAGATCCTTCAGCCAATAAAAGCCAGTGTTATAGACCAATATCATCCAAATCCTGTTCCTCTTACAATTGGGAAGTGGAAATAATGATTTTGGAATTGCGGCTTGAGATGCCCACATGAACGTGCATGCATAATAAGTGAGAGTGGTCTAGTATGTTTACCCCTCCTCATATTGCCACCCGGAAATAATATTGTCTTAAGTTAAAGTCATCTCTAGACTTACGGCAGTATTAATCTTGGATGGCGAAATGTTGATGTACCAAATCTGATCCCTGTCTTTTGCATTACCCCAGTCTCACTCTGCCCCCACTGGCTCTTCACCCTACTAGTACTATGCAGTTTGTTTCAGTTCATGGACTTTGCTTTTGTAAATACTGAATGATTGATTC
Organism: Ellobium chinense; assembly: GCA_033807755.1. Lineage (NCBI taxonomy): Eukaryota > Metazoa > Mollusca > Gastropoda > Ellobiida > Ellobiidae > Ellobium > Ellobium chinense. Next base: position 625,403 of record JAWQUT010000391.1, read on the forward strand.
GGTCATGAGGCATATGTAATGTACAGTACTTAGGTGCAATTGCTTATTCACATTTTTTTGCATAATGCACCAAATAGAATGTTTTTTATGAAACTTAACAAAAGCAACACTTAATTATAATATTTTCTGTGTCCTAAGGGAACTGCAAATAAGTGGCTTAACGCCTATCCCCAGTGCTGAGATAAGCACCAGATCCACTCGTCTACAAAATCTTTTCTTTGCAAAAGCCTTTAGTCTGCCTTAATCTGTTACTGTAGGGCAGTTCAAACTTATCTACTATATGCCATGTTTTGGAAGTGTAGGACAGAAAAGAGGCCTCAACTTTTGATGAGAGTTGTTTCACAAGGAAAGGAAAATCACTGGGTATTTAACTGTTGTCATTAGCCATTTGACAGAATCCAATTGTCATAATATGAAAAGAGCATCAAAATCCAGATGCTTTATATGCAAAATTGGCCGGAGTAAAAAACATCAGTTTCCAGTTCAGATTAAACAACATCAGATCAGACAATCTTCGTTTTACATTCTTATGCTTAGGAAACGAAGTTATTAGAGCAGTTTAATTATGCGAGGGTAGGGAAGCAAACTATCGTATCTCAAGATACGGCCATGTTTAGATATGATAGTTTGCTTCCCTACCCTCGTATGGATGTGAGTACTTTATAAGGAAACCATCCAGTAAGGTGTGAACATGAGCAATGAATTTCTTAAACTTGGTAACATTGCAATCTGGTGAGTAACAGTATCAATTTCACTATGTCATGCACCACAGAGAACACTTTATCATTATGTATCAGGTGAAGAGTTTATTTAATATGTAGTAGAGACTGATTTGAAAATATTTAGTGAGCTCAGTTACGAGTATCATCAATGTCTTTATTCTGTGGTGTCTGTTTGCTGGGTTGTCCGTCCATTTGCCCTCTAAAGTACTGTCCAATAGTAGCTGTATGTTCAGTGTCTGTAAATAACTGTTACAATGAAAAATAAAAACTTGAATCTAAATCTGAATGTGATAACTTTTCCACAGAGCCCTGCCTGAATGTGCAGCTGAAGGATATTGTGTCTGGCAAGTACAAGAATGCAACTTACACAAAGTATGAGGCACACAATGAGAAAAACAAAGGAGAGTGGGTGAGGGAAGGTAGGTGCTAGCATCACTGGCTTTAGCTGACAATTTGTAGATTTCCCATCATGCTTAAAGAGCTGAGTGAATCTTAAGTACAGACACAGGGGAATGGGAAAAGATGGATGACGAGTGAGAAAAGGGTGGAACTGACCACATTTTTTATTATTGTTTGTTCCCATTGTTGTAACTGACCTCAGATAGTAGACCTAACCATGACAGAATGGTTGAGCTACCATCACAAACCGCATGGCTTGTCATGACAGTAGAACTGTGTTAACATGAAACTGAAAGGTCCAGCTATGTGGTCATGGGTTAAGCTAAGTATGCGTTTTCTGTTAACAGTACTGGATATGGGTAAATAATAAAAGAAATCTCAGAAGGCATTGTTTCTAGGTGATGGTCTAGTTGACCGTGACTGTTTGTAGCGCTGTGTGTTGGCATCACCTTTGATTAATTTCATATTCACCATGTGTCAGACCTAATCTCCACTCACCAAACCACCAGCGGACAACAGGAGGGAAAAATTGCTGTAGCTGCAGCTTGCTATTTTTCTGTTTCATTACATTTTCCTCTTTGGCCGGCGCATCAGGTATCGTCTTATCAAAGGTCCTCTGAAACTCATGATTGGATCAGTCATAAAATTCTTCTCCAAGTAAAAACGTCTTTGGAGGGGGGAATTTGTTTTCAGTCAGGTTTAACTGATATCATTTCTGGTAAAGTGCTGTTGTGTTAACTGTGAGTTCAACTTTCTTTGTTTACAGTGCAATATTCCCAGTACCTGGAGTGCTTCATCTCATGCGCAACCACAACCACTAACGCGGTTGTCATAGGATGGATGGAGAAACACACAAGTGTCAACCAGAATGTGAAACTGCTGAAGTAAGTTCTTATCAGTTCCTGCCTGTCTGTTCAGTAGGTTGTGGAGCAGAGCAACAAAAGCTGTGGTTGAAAGCACCCACCCCACCTCAGGTCCTTCCTAGAATAATAAAAGTAAAATGATGCCTCGGCCATGGTATGGTAAAAGCTGGCAATTTAATGAAAGAGAGTTCTAAGAGAATACTAGCTTTTACCTCTATGAAGTGCTAGGCTATGTCAAAATCCGAATCTGATTAGAAATGTAATTATTAACCCTTGTGAAGCAAGCATAAAATCAATTCTCACTTGATACACTACCCCATTAATCGCATGTTGATGGCGCCTGAGCAGGCGGTAAGGTCAAACCTGCACAGCTGTCTCATAACTGTGGAGAGCAGCAGTCTTCAAGGCAAAATGACAAGAAGGCCAGTGCTGGGTTATACAGCAGGGGCATGACATGGACCACAGATGCCCAGTGCTAGTAGTGTTAATCCATTAGGAAATTTTCAAGTGATGAAAAATGTCAAATGGCATACTCTCTTTTAATTCACTTGGCATTATGACCTATATGTGGTCCACCCCTTCAGAATGACAAGACGTAAGGGATTGAAACACTTGTTCTGAGGTTGGGTAGGGGGATGAGATGGAATGGGGATTTGAGGACTCCTTTTGTTTTGCTCTCGAAGCCATAAACCTTTTATATATATCATGTGCACAGTTCTGTTAAAATCAACTTAGACATCAGAAAAGAATAGTAATGTTTTATTTTATTCATAATTACGATAGGCCTACATGTAGTAATATGCAATTAAATGATAGGCTTCATAGAGCTTCATGTCTAGTCTTCACAACTAGAGGTGAACAGCAAGTGATGTAATAAACTCGAGGAGGCAGGTGATGATAGACAATCCAATAACTAAAGGGTTCAATTCAGTTTATCAGAGCTCAAATGACAGAGGGTAGCACTCCAGCTTCAGTGTTAGGGACCAGTTCACGGTCTTTGCTGTCTGTCAGCAGAAATGGTTTCAAGGGCCTCATTTGGGTCATTGGTCATATCAGCCTTGCTGTTTTGATATGCTTAGCAGGGACTTCATTGCATGATTAGAGCAGGAAGGAGATATATTGTATTTTGATCCCACAAAGTTTAAGATAAGATAAGATAAGATAAGATACTTTATTTATCCCTGTGGGGAAATTTTTCTTTGTTACAATGTACAGTGATGCATATCATACATATAATACATTAACAGACACAAACTCACACACTCTCACACATATTACATCATACATGCGCCGCCCCAGTCACTCACTCTGTCACGCTTTCGTCTTGCATTAGCCAAACAGCTCACTTCACACTTTGACAGACCAATTCATTACAAAGGAACATCTACAGGAAAAACCCAGACCAATTCATTACAAAGGAACATCTATAGGAAAAACCCAATGAGACATTACCTGAGAAAAGAGAGAGAAAAAAAAAGACTAGGCCTATTTTAAATTTAAAGAAAGAAAGGAAATAGAACTGATAATAATAAAAAGAAAATTACGTGTGAATTTACTATCCACAGAGGAGGGCAAGCACCAAAGAAAGGGATCCAAAGAAAGTAAGTATGAAGACCTCTCATAACAGTAAGCAATACTTCTCAAGTATAATATGGGGAGGGAAAGGAGAGAACATTTCCTGTGCCATCAAAACAGATGGAGAGAGTTTCATGCATTGTTCTGACTTCATTTTTAGTTCCACACAATAATTTCATAGAACTGTATCCATTCCTGATGTCTAAAGAGACCCTGTCACTATAAATCATTAGGGAAAAACTGGAAGATCTGATGTGAACAGAACGGAAATGTGAATGAACAACAGGTATTAAGCTTTACAAATAATTTGTTTTGTACATTTGTAAAGCTGTCAATGTACAAATTCTTGTGATTATCAGTAATTTATGTGTCATGTCATCACGTAGACGGAAATAGGTTTCACCTTTCCATTCACTGTACAATTCGGTTTTGTATATTAAGGACAAATGCGGCACCCTGTAGGGGTAAAATTGCGTAAATTTGTGTAAAATGAGTTTAAGGCAGTTTTTTAAACAGCAACATGTCCTTTATCGAATCCTGAAGTTATTTTCATGATACCTGTCTCAAAAAGTGTATTTTGATGCAAAAGGAAATGATTACCCTTT